>JACATO010000016.1:25000-558938 GCA_018389105.1 Nautilus pompilius | reverse complement strand
AGTTTGGTTGTTTTTGAATTCGCAGTGGCAGGATGCCTACTATATTTGGTTTTCCTAAGCATCTGCAAAGTTACTGCAAGCCTAGAAAACGACCATTTCCATGAAAACCTGAATATGATGTGGAGGATTCGGTGATGCAATACCTGTGCCATGTATCACTCCTGAAAAGGAATTTAGAACAAGCTGAATTGAAATTAGCCTCATCGAGAAATATTAATGTGTGTCCTTTTCAGCTCAGAAATTATCCCAAATGGAAGTTGTGGTTTTCTTTTTCTTCTTTTAAAAATCATTGTCTACAGCTGTAGAAATAGGTGACGAGGTTGTGCAGTGCCATGGTTTCCTGCCGACAATCAATGCCATTCCTTTATACCAGAGCGGGGAACCTTTTTCCTATCAAGGGCCATTTGGATATGTATAACATCATTTGCGGGCCGTACAAATTATCAACCGGCTTTTTCTCTGGTAAACCTTTAACTCACCCCTAATGCGGTGGCTGGAACTGCTTCTCTTCCGTGTGATGTCAGCTGGTTGTGATTTTATTAAAAATACAACCAACCAGAAAATGGAAATAAGAACTTACCCGTTTCTTTACTCCACAGCACGATTCCCAATTCCTACAAATAACAATTAGTAAGGAATTAATTTTTAAAACAACAGCAGTAAACAAAAAACGCAATAACCAGTCGAATATTTTAAAATTTGGGTGGAAAGGAGACAAAGGGCAAAGGTCATTCATTGTAACAGAACTGGTTAATGAGAAGTGTGGTCTATATAAAGCAGTTTCATGCCCAGTGCAATAAAGTGTGGAGATTTAGGGGTTTCTTCACATTTTTAAGGGCTGCTCTCTTTTTCCTTCCAAGCTACAAAACTCTTGGCAATTCTATGAAAGCATCTGTGACCCTCTTGGCTGGTTGTGCTTAACAGTTAAGCGAATTAAGACCTATTTAGGCAGAATCATTGCTAGTTATCTGATACCTTTAAATGTACCCAGCCCCTCTGTTTCCCAAAGTACACGTGTAGTGGTGTGTGTACCCCACAGGACTGGGATGCGACAGGTAAGACAAGGACGGCCAACCCGAGCTGACAGCTGCTCCAGACATCACAGTTATCATCCAACTTCGGGAAGATGCAGCAAATTCTTTCTTCTAACTCATTAAGCAGAAATTTATGAGGTTTTGGGCAAAAAACTTTTTCTTCAGAAAATAAATGAATAATAAAAAAATAATAAAGAAGACGATTTACAAAAGGAAAATATATCCAGGGTCTTTGGCGCCACCGAGATCCGACCGACCGACCGCCGCCAAAATGGCGCATTAGGGGAGAGACGGGGGGGGGACCTGTGAGGGTCGACAGGGACTCGGTCTCCGGTTGGGTTTGTTTAATATCTTAAATTACTCCTATTCTCTGATAACCAAACAAACAAACAAACTATGGACGTTCGGAAAGCTTGGGAACCGTCCTATCTGATTACACAAAGATAACACCACCGCCGTCATCCCAGTTAACCCTGTCACCACCACCGGACAGAGACGAGTTTTCCGACTAAAGCCGTCAGAACGCCGCAGTAACTCCAGACCAGTTCAGTGCCTGTATCACGGATACGCGAAGAGAGCGACACCTGTCGGCCGACCGCTTTCTGGACACCGAACGTCGGCGAGCGGGAAGCACGTGCAGCGACAGACACAACGGACTAATGGGAAGGGTGTCCGTTGATATCAGGAGGCCATTAAACCCTGACCTTTACTGACGCATGCGCAAAAGTAAAAACTTTTTCGCACAGTTCTACGCAAACTTTTGTCGGTGCACCAGACGGGGTCCGTCGGATGGTTGGGGGGGTCCGTTAGATCGAGGTATCACTGTATAATTTTCCACCCCTACAGACAAACAATCACTTTCCAAATTATTGTTATTATATTTATTGGAGACTCCCCTTAAATCGATTCCCTTTTCCATCAGAGATATGTCGCCCGGTCAGGGGTAAGGACCAGGCCAGGGATAACTGCTAACAACGTGAGGATAGGGTTCTTTATACAGATAAATTTTAAATCGTAATAATTAAATTGATATGAAGAAATCACAAATTAAAGGCACCAGGTCTCTCTCTCTCTCTCGTTTTGATAAATAAAATTTGCTTCTCCACTAAGAAAAAAGTCAACCTGTCCTCCATCTTTACTGACAGAGCTGAATAGCTGCATAGAACCGACTGTTGTAAGGACCCCAGACAGCTGTGGTAATTAGATGTGTGGGCAAATTATAACAGAAGTTGGGGGCCGTGGTGGACTCCACTTATATCAAAATTTGTACAAATTAAAGTTTAGTAAAATTTTTTTTTTTCACCCTTGAAAAATACACTAACTAATAATAATAATATAATAAATAATAATAATAATAATAATATAGTAAACTACCTATATGAATAAAATAGATGCTGTAGCACCCCACTTCTGAAATTGTTTTAAAAAAGTGTCATCTGATAATAATTTGGCCACCTGTTATCTTTTTGTGGAAAACAGTAAATAAAGCTAAGCGACAGAGTGGAATTCTTTATGCTGATACTCAGCCAAGCTATTTCCCACAGCAAAAGAATCCTTTACCCTGTTTACCTGTGAATTAGGAAGATTTTGTATCAACATCTGGTCCCAGTTCCCCTCCATTGAGAGGGAGCTTTCTTTAATTCCATCAAGCTACCAGGATATGGTTGCTTTGCTTCCAGATCTCAACTGGATTTATGTCATGATTTTGGGATACCCAGGGGAAAAAGCTGATTGTCTTGAGTTCTCTTCCAAACTGGTCATATGAGGCATGTATGCCTTGTTCATACAAAAGGTAGATGTATCTTTAAAATAGCAGCATACTGGCAGAATTGTGATGTCCTTTGACGACACCAGTTCTGTTTTTATACTGTGAAAGATTGGACCCCATACCATAATAGTCCTGTCTTCTTATTTCACCTTTTCTCCATGAGTTAAGAATGCATATTTGTGTAAACACAGAACATTTAAATCTGTGAAGCTTAATAGGTTTTCTTACTTTTCACCGTGTGGCAATTTAAATGAACTCCTAGTTTTATTAGGATTCCACTGGGCAGAGTTCAGTATGTGGAAATGTCATTAATTGATTACCTAAATCTAGGGTTGACAAGGGAATTTTTTGAAGTAATATTCCTTAGCTTTTAGATATATGTACTGTATTTATGAGCAGTTATTTAGCTTAGTGGAGAAATTATAGAATCTGGGACTAGGTCTGTTGTATTTCCTAGTCCACCTCCATTATTTTTATATAGAGTTAATGAATTTTTAGCACTGGTAGATAGATATATGTAATCCAACAAGAAATCACCTCAATCCAGAAAGTGGTAAAAAGTTGATGTTTCTGCATTATAATTTAAGAGCTTTTGTGTGAAAAGTATAGCCTAACATTTAAATTTAGACATTAATAATTGTTTATAATTTCAAATGTGTCTTTGTAGACCAGTATTACTTACAGAACTTTGGCTTTCACAAAGCCATTCCAAATCCAGATTAATGCATAACTATGTTGATCAGATTAACACAGAAATCTTTAAGCTTTTGATTTCAGTTAGAACATCTCTTATATTTTTCACAGCCTCTAGACAGAAAATTCAACAGATTTATGAAACTTCAGTTTGTAGAAAATTATGGTTATTTTTCAAAGAGTTATGTATTAATTGTAATTTGAATGTACCTATATTGATTAGTTAACATCTGAAAATTTCATTTTGCTCTTTGAAACACTTTTTTCTTTTTTATTGATAAGCTTAAGTCTCATGAATATGTTTGATTTTGAATTGCATTTTTAGACCAGTATTACTTTTTATGTTTTGGCTTTCACCTATTATGTGTAAGCATATTGATCCTCAATTTGGAGAAGAGGGGACTGAATGGGTGATTTACTTGCCCTTAAAAATGAATTTGCCTAAAATGTGTGTGTGGAAGAGAGCTAGTGATTGAATGAATGGCTAAGGGATTTACCATCTTGGCCCCACCTCTCCCCTCTTCATTTTCAAGCCGAACTGATGTCTCTGCTTTTGTGCTAATCTCGATAAATTGATTTCTTGACAAAACCAGGTGTAATGTGGGAAATAGTACACTGAGCATTTGGGATAGTTGTGTTTTTTGTTTGTCATTAGTAAGTTTCCCAGTGAAACTGAATAATTAATAGTGGTAATACATGTTTAAACAGCATGAACTTCTTCTTTTCTCTTTAATCAGTTTGAATGAACTTCCACTATGTACTTGTAATCAGTAAATAGTTTGAAGTTAAAATTTGTCTACATGTAACTTTAAAAGAGAGTTTTTATAAAATCTGTCTCCTTGAAATCTGGTAACTACTCAAATGTGGTTATATTTTTTTGTTAGGAGGAGAAAGTGGCTCTGCTGACACAGCACGTGACCCTAGAGGACTTGCACTGAAGATCTACACTGAGATGGGAAACTGGGACCTGGTTGGAAACAACACACCTATTTTCTTCATTAGGGATCCCTTGCTGGTAAGTTGTTGGTTTCTCATTTCAAACTGACCTGCTGACTAATTATTAAGACTTGTAGGCAGATTTTTTTTTAATTTACTGGATTTGCATATATGTATATTTTATAAATTATTTAATACAGGTACAGAAATGTAAGAACATGTTAGTTCTAGTTTCTTAGTTCCCCTTGTTTTAAAAATATCTTGAATGCGGCACCTCTTCAGTTTCAGTTAATTTTCCAGTATTAATGTGTACTAAGTAATCTCTACAAAATGGCATAAAATTTGATACTGTATTTCAGTTTCCAAATTTTATTCATACACAGAAAAGAAATCTAAAGACCCATCTGAAAGTAAGTTGTTTATTACTGACAGCTACAGAGGTGGTTTTAAAAGAGTACATGGCAAAATTTGGCTCCATTAAACTCTAATGTCTCTCCCTCTCACACGCGCATGTAGACAGACAGAGTGAAAATGTAAAATTGTGGTTGATTAAGTATATCATTCTGTTCCATAAAGGGAAATTGTATGATACTCTTTCTCATTTTAAGGATAATGGGAATCTGCTGATCAACTCTTCATCTCCTCTATAACTAGTTTTCCAATGACTTATATCGTTAACTTCAAGCAGTAAATTTAAAAAATGTTTTAATATCTACAGACATTTTCTTAGCTCTTGTCAAGAAAACAAAAACTGCTCAGTGCTGAGTGGCATGTAGTTGTGCTGGCCATTGAGTTCTCGTGCCAATACCTTTTCTACTCTCTCTCTCTCAGAAGTGTCCAAAATTCTGGATTACACTTTCTGAAGAATTGATAGATGTCAATATTCAGTCAATTAGTTCCTTACATGGTCTAGATAATTTATTGTTGGGAGTAATGGTAGTGGCATACATTAACATCTGAATGTCCTTTAAGAGGGTATCTTTTTCTGGGTAATCTTTTAGACAATAATCTTAACCTTCGTTTATCTAACTTCTCAAAAAACAGACTGGGTGAGAATCAACAAAACAGTGATACACATCATCATCATGTTTTGGGACTTCATCACTCTTCGTCCTGAGACCACCCACCACTTGTCTTTCCTGTTCACAGACAGGGGCACCCCGGTTGGGTACCAGCACATGGATGGTTATGGAAGTCACGCGTATAAAATGGTCAATAAAAAAGGAGAAGCCGTTCACTGTAACTTCCATATCAAGGTGAGTGCTCTCCGAATACATAGCACCCTTACATGGATGGGATTTCAAAATCTAAAATCTATTTCTCAACAGTATCTTGTTAATATTAGGGGAGGGGCCCAAATAAGGAAAGCTGTCAAATATCTACACTAGTTGTGGTGTAGTTAGAAACTTGGTTGGACTGACTGAGCCTTCACTGATGGTATGTGCTGAAAAAGAAAAGTATATAACAGGGGAAAGAAAAATGACTGCTGAAATTGGATAGTTTATTATGCATTTCTGATGTCTTAAAATGGTGAGTATTGTATTCTTTTTTCTTTTATCACTGTAAAATCATAGGCAAAATTTTAGTTTTAAGTTGACCTGTTTGTATTTAGTTTTGAGCATCTTGTCAATTATAGTACATCCAGAGTTGTTCAATTACAAAGGGGTAGATTGTCTTTTGACTTGATTTTGTACTGACCAACATTGTATAAATCCTGGCTAGCCCATCATCTACTGAATCTGTCAAATGAAGCTGACCTTTGTAAAACCTATTTTAAAATGCATAGAATATATTTTACACAATCCCAATGTTGTATTTAAGATAATGACATAAGAAATGAGAATGGTTTTGCCTTGAATTTTATTCATTATAGGTATAATTTCTTTTCAACTGTTTTAGTAGAGGATAGAGATGTAAAAGAAAATTTCTTTGCCAGTATCATGATCTTTCGCAATACGTACATCCATGTATCAGACTTTCGCCATAGTGAAAATGAATTATGACCGCAAATTTTCAATAGAAAACATACAATTTCCATGATGGAAATTTGCATATCAAAATCTCATAATTATACATTTTTGGGGGGGAATTAAAAATATAGTACATACTGTATTTGTACTGTACGGTTTGTTGTAGTGCACCTCATACTGTGCAATAGGGTGTAAATATGTTTGAAATTAGATCTGCATTTTCAGCAAAAGGGGGCATTGCTTGAAAAACTTTGTCCTCCTGACAATATATATGTATGCCAGCAGCCATTAAAATACCATATGTTATTAATTTATTACTAGATATAGTTACATTTATATTAACATGAGACTTAAGAAATGTAAGACTTGGATCAACTGAACTTCCTTTTTTTTTTGTCAAACATCTTTTTCTTTTTGAGCCTTGGTTACAGAGCCATCAGTTTCTGTCTGTACTATAAGAATATTCAATTGAAACCCTGCAGGTACCAATATGTCAATGCTAGTTTAGCAGGATTTCATTTGAATGTCCACACTGTAAGGAAGATCATTTTCCAATAAGTGAAAACTAATGCAATTAGTTTATAATTTATAAATAAAACCGATGATTACTGAGGTTGTGCTATCTTAATAAAATGGGTATCACATCGCTTAAGATAGTTGAATTAATATTTAAGAGAAAACTGATCCTTACCTACACATGTGGGGAAGACTTCTGTGGGTTTCCACACTTGATCTTTTCCACATATATACTTTTCTACTGGTGCTGAGTAAAACTGAAATATTTTAACGCATTTAGGCTGGCATCTTACCCTCCCTTGATATGAGGCTCGCAGGTAACATGGCCATTCTTTAGACCAATGGGAAGTTTACATTTCGTGTCTCGTATATAAAGTTTGGTAAAATTTGAATTTAGTTTATTGATTACAAGGAGGCAGAAAGCCACTGTGACTTATAGGCAAGAGTACCCAAAGAATAGAAAAGGCCATTAATAGGATTCGTAAAATTATTAATACTGTTATTGTTTTAACTCCCTCTGGTGGCACTACATTACATTTATGATTGCTTACTTGCTAGCTTTGTGGTGAATGAGAGTGTGAAGTATCTGTCTTGTGACCAACAAAGTTAACCTGGAATGGTTGAGTGCTTTTAAGCAGTCGTAAAGATGCAAGCTGGTCAAAATTTCCACCACAAACACCTGTAACATCTATTTTATAATATTCATTTTTTTCCTCGGATACAAGAGAAAACCCAATGATCAGCTGGTGAAGAAGAACAGGTATAAATTTTGCTAGGCAGGTAAAATCAACTGAGCTGGTCTAAACCAGGATTCAAACTCATGCCTTCAACCATATTAGTCCAGCAGTCTACCAATGGACCCACATGCCTCTTCACATAAATGGTCATTTATTCCTGTTAGTAAAACAATATACTTTATGATAGGAAATCTTAGCTAATGTGTAATGATAGCCATAGTATCTGCTGAAAACCAAAAAAAAAAAAAATGATCTGCTCACATGCTAAAATCTCATAACCATTTTAAAAACATCTATCAGCCGTCTCCTCTTAAACATTTAAAACTAAACAATTTATGCACTGACAATCAAACTTTCTTCTGTTTGATAGTTTAGTTAAATAAATACTCCTAGCATTCTATCTGCTTTGTTTGCAAAATGTTGATTAACAACCTCTGGGTCTTAAACTACATTTTCCAGCTTAGTGTCATAAATTTATAAAAGTCGTGTTAATTTTTCTAAGAAACCGTTTTATTGATTTGGCAATAATCCTAGAGGATCTTGGAATAACTGTCTAGAATGGTTCTTTAATTTCTTGGTGTAGTCACATATTTTACCATTTTCCCACTGCACAAGTTAAAGAAACTCTACTTGATTAGTCAGAAGCAGCTTTACAGCTCTATTTTTTAGTGGTAATATCAAAATTAAATTTCCTCCCTTTGTCTGTAACTGCAATTGACTTTTAACAAACGAAAAAAAAATAAAGGTTTAATTACCTTTTCAAAGTTCAACTTTTCAGTGCTGTATTCTTTTGTGGTCAACATTTTAGTTTCCAACTTCTCACAGTCATTTACTGAATGAATGACTGAAGTATGGTCAGATCTGTAATTTCTCTGAATTTTGTCCCAAAGATTCCTACATGATACATGAAAATCCTGTAGGAAAAGGAGAGATCTGATTTAACTTCTGAAAAGAGACAGTTTTACTCGCATGAAAATTATCATTACTAAGCATCATACACTACACAAAAAGTGTATTGGGTTTTTTCTTAGTATTACATGGCATACGAGAATAGATAGAATTGAAAAGTGTATTGAAATTTTTCTTTGTATTAATCTGCTCAGAGACGGTAACCTTTAAAAAATTCCATTTTAACTTCGAAGGAGATACAATCAAATGTGTTTACACACATACATACACAATGCACATGTACACACATATACATACATGTATGCATGTGCACTAAAAATTTAAATATAGACCTATCATGACTTTAGTTATTCTACACTTTTGAATAAAGTTTATATTTTCCATAAAGGAAAATAAACGTGCACACTTGTTTAAAACACCTGAATGAAAATTGCAAGCTGTGTCACATCAGTTATATCCATACTTTCATCAATTGCAACCTAAAAAAAGCAACAAAGGACTTGACTTTGTCCTTCAGTTGATCTGATAAATCAGTAATTCTCTCTGCGACTGTTTCTTGAAAGGCTTGTTTGCAAAAGCTTGGCTTTTATTCAGACATGATACTTCTGCAGACATCAACATGCATTTTTTCAAAAAGCTCTTGTCCAAAGAGGGCCTTGATGATACTGACTGCTAATTTTTCAACAAATTTTCTAATTCAGCAACTTTGTCCTCGTGTAACTTCCAAGTATAGTTAATATACTTCAAAGCAAGATTAGTGCTATAATGTCTCTGAACATTTCACACTTTGCCCACAGCAACCTGTTGTTGCAAATCAAGCAAGTTGACATTGCATTCACTTCCACATAGTAGTACAAATTTCTCCACTTTTCTTGAATCACATGATTCTTTGTCTATTTTTCTTTTCTTTGATAACATAATTATATGGGTCCTTATTATTGAGTTAAAAAAAAGTTCTTTCAATTAAAAATACTTAGCACGATTTGATATATATTCCAAATGCGTGGCAGTGGTCAAACGATAGTATCCCCTTTGTAGGTATTGTGGTCAATGAGCACTATTCCTCTTTGACACTTTCTCGGCTCGCTTGCTACTGTCTGTTGGTAGCTAGTACCTCAGTCTCCCATGTCATCAACTAGGAAATTGAGACTAACAAGGTCAAATTCCTCTGGGTATTTTATACTCATCACAGTTTGAAAATCTGATCCAGTCGATAGCTTGATCAGCCTGCAGATCTTGTTTTCATTGGATAAAATGTGGTGTGGGCCACCAAACAAAGAATGTGTTACTTAGTTTCAAACAGTGGGAGCGAAACCAATTTAAACTTATGATAGCTTGATTTGATATAATATGAGTCAATCTAGTTCTCTATACAGTGACTAAATATTATTATACTGGGCTTTACTTCCTTTATTTTATATATCTCATCTTTTTTTCTTATTATTTGTTCTATTGTTGGGTGAGGATTTATCATATTGTGCTTTTAAATGAATACAATAATTGTACTTTCTTGAAACATCAGTCCTCTAGTGTTGGCTAGAGTGAGTGTGTGAGTGAGTGTGTGTAGATCAGTCAACCTGTGTCTCTCACCACTTACCTCTCAACAATTGTTTCGACACAATCAGTCTTCTGTATGCCAGATCTACCATTAACATTGGTGGGTGCTATAAAGGATGAGATCCAATTTTTGTTTTACTAGTTCAACAGGGTGAGGTGCTCGAAATGTGTCTATTACCATGTGTGTGTGCTATCATCTTTACAGAGGATGTGCAAATGAGCTGTATGTTTGACACCCCTGATTTAGACCATAAGTTTCCTGATGAACTCACAGTTCAAATTCTCTGTATAGGATGAGCCAGACAAATCTCCTGCCAAACTGCTGCAAGACTTAAGGCAAAGTGACCTCAAAATTTTCCTGACCTTACCATCTACAAACTTCTCAATTATTGCAGAGATAACAAAAATAAACTTAGATCAACAATGCACCAAATGCCTTGTCCCCTAATGACAGTTGAGTCTGATCTGGTGCAACAAACTGACTTTGACAACATTGCACATAATTTTTCTCCCTCAAAGCTCAGAAGGAAGCAATCATCTAAAAGACAGGACATAAGTTTTCATGAGATTTTGTGTTTGTATATTTTCACATTTGGTTACATAAGGCTATAGTATTATTAAAATGTAGCTTCACTAGTACATAAAAAGATACATTTACAGCAGATATTTAATGTTTCAGGAATGATAAACCATTGAGATGTATTGTGTATATCGCTTTATAAAAATCACTGTTAACGGTATTAGCTGGTGTGGCCTGTATGTTTTTTTCTTTTAGTTTACAATGTTAAATGGGTATTTTTTACAGCTACAGGAATAATACAGATGACAATCAAATTTGTTAATAGCTCTCAGTAAACGAGAGATAAGATCACTAAAACTAAAATGACATTCTGTTATGGAAATCCAGTAATTTTATTTGGCCTTCTGTGTGGAAAAATAGAGCAGTTAATTTAGACAGAGCACATCGTGATTTATTATTAATGTAGCATGAAAACATCTAACAGGGGTCTAATTATTAATTCATTTTGATACGTTCATGTTTTAATGGATGTGGGGGACAACGTTTTTGTGCACAGGGCTCCAATAAATCTTAATCTACCTCTGAGCATGGGATGTGTGTGTGTGGAATTTGAAACTGGATTCTATTGGTCAATAATTGAAAAAATATTCAGATGTGCCAAGAGAAAGTTAATACACAGCTCGCAACTCAGCCAAAAGAAAATGCTCACCAAAATACTGTTTAATTGTAGGTTTCACTCAGTGTTGCATTGTGGGAATGTTTTCAAAATTGTATCGAGACAGTCCCAACAGCTTCCATTTACCTACTACATGTTTAAAATATGAGAAAACCAATTATATATATATTGTTTCTTTTATCCATTACTTGTTAAATAATAAATTTTTGTTTCAGTTAAATTTCACTCTCTAACAATGTAATTCTAAGTCAGACTTGCTGAATTAAAGCAGCTGTGAAATACAATAGTCCCTATGGGGACAACTGGAGAAGATGCCTTACACTACCAACCACCTCAGGAAGCAGCAATCATATTCCAGTAAAACTCACTACAAAATCAGAGCAACAACAATCACTTTCCATGTCATCAAACCCAATTGGAGCAACTGCCCTGTGATGGGTTAGTGCAGCATATAGTACACTGGCTTGTTATGGTTGCAACCATAGTTTGGTCTCTCGTGTGACTGGATCATGGTGGTTCCTCTTGTTCTTTCGTATTGGTTCAATTTTAATTACGGTGGGAATCTTATTTTAAAGAAAGATTTCTTTTCACTCTCAGCCAAATGAGAAATAAAGTTGACAGCTATCTTTTTCCTTTCAACATCCATTTATACTTACAAATTCAACGGTTAAACTGAATGTCTGTTTGATCAAGAAAACTCTAAAATCATGCATGTCCTTCCTTTATAGGTGATTTTTAAAGTGTAAACCCTGGCTGTATATTAATTTTAAAATATGATTAAAAACTTTAATAATTTAAATAATCCAACTAAGAAATAGTGTTAAAAAAACTGTTTCAAATAAAATTAATCAGAACAGCTTAAAAGCATAATTATTTTAAAAAAACAGACTGACTTATTCAGAAATTTTAAATTATTAAAATTTTTTTTAGAAAAAGCAAACTTTAGTAATGTAGCCATAAGATTAAAAACTGAATGATTACATCTCTGGATTTAGATTTTCTCAACATACTTATTTAAAATGGATTACATTAAGCATTTAAAAAATATTGTTTATGCATGAAAATGGCTGTAACCAGCTGACTGTATTTTACACTTTACTCAATATAGTATTATTAACTGACTAAGCATTTCTTTGATGTCTGTTTCTGCATAAAACTACCATTTTCAAATGTTTTCCTGGGAATTTTAAACCCTGGTAAAATCCAAAAAAATCTTATATTACCTGTTACAGACCTAGATCTCAGTACCAGTAGCAATAGTGTGTACAAAGAAGACAGTTGCCACCAATTTGGATATCATGTTTTGGATCAAAAGAATGATGAGCCACAGCTGGAAAAAAACAACAACAGATGAGTGTTCAAACATCTTTTTCTTTCACCAAACTTTGGAAAGTCTGATATATTCATTTTAAAATTTAATGTATACATCCATGGCCCAAATTGCTTTTCCTCCTTTAAAAAAAGAAAGAAAAATAAACAGTTAAATAATTCATGTTTTCATTTGCATGCTGTTTTACTTTGATTACAGTAGCAGAAATTCCTTCTTTGCTGGTACTGCAGCTCACAAGTATTTAATCTCTTGCTATATTGTTGCAGAGTTGTAGTCTGAAGCAACATATGAAAAAATTTTCTATACCCTTACTCTTTTTTAGATGATTTTCAGATTAGGATAAAAAGCAATCCTTTGCTCTTGCTAAATATCCACATAGAACTCCTTCCTGACACGTTCTTAAACCAAAATTTTCTATTGTATGTTTGTACAAGAGTTCTGTGATAATGCTTTCACTACTGTAATAATATTCAAATTTAATGGCATTATTTCAACTGTACCACAAGTCATCAATAACACTAATGAAAAAATGAAAGGTCTGACCAATGAATTACCGAGAGTTTTCATTGCACTATTTTTCAGTCAATAACCAAAAAAAGAGTGTAACCAAGATCAGTTTAGTTTGTGGCTGGTATTCACATGTGTGTTGTCTGTTTTAATTCCGTTTACAATATTACAAGAGTTAATTTTCTTTTTAAACTTTGACAATTGTAACAAATAAAAATTACCTTCTGTCCAAATGTCACCAGCAGGAAAGTTATTCTCATGCTATCTTTATATTATTTATTAATAAAAAAGTCACTAAGCAGCAGCACTTTTTAGAAATTTGCTGACAGTTTCTGAATATTCTGAAAAATGGTAAAATAAATGTATGTATTGTCACATGTCAATAGATTGCAAGAAAAGAATGAATTCAGTGTTATCAATGTTCGGCTGTACAGATCTCAAGATAAGTAAATCAATTTAAGAAACTTTTAGCCAAATTTACAACCTAAAGTATTGGTTAATAAGCATTTTTTTTCCCAAAAGAATTTAAAGTTTTGATCAAAAGATATGTGCTTATTCAAGTTAAACAATATTTTATGTTTAGTCTACTTCCTTTACAAATTCTTTGTCACAAAGGATTTTATTAAAGAGAATTAGGTAAACAATTAGAAAGACTGGGCTACCCATAAAAGTGACAACTACATTAAACAAGATGGAATATAAAATTACCACATATATAATGCATATATTCATTGCACTTAAAATACATTTGTATAACAAACTAATGAAAAAAAATGAGCAAGAATATAAATTTATAAACTAATTAACTGAAAATGCATAAATGATAGAGACAGTAATACAATTATGAGCCATTGATGCCATATATAATAATAGTCAAAGTATTTGATATTAAATGAGAAACTTTAGGAAAATAAAACATGTTAAAAATGGTTTAGAAGTAAAAATGACTTAATGATTACATTCAATTTAGTTTAATAGTGGATTTTTAAAATATCTACAACTGCATTTATTTTACTAAAACTAATTGTAAGATTCACTGTTTCTTTGTAGAGAGTGGATGTCCGTCGTATCTCAAGGTTGCTGAAGACAAAATGACAAGACCTTAGTTTTATAACACCCAAGTATGTTTGATTACTTACATTCAAGCATTTTTCTTTGAATACATCTAACTACAGCTACAGCTTACATAATTAAAAAAACATTTGGCCATACAGCCATCTTCATCAATTTTCCTGTTAGTTTCTATTTTATACTCAATTAGATAAAAATTATAAATATTTTTTAAAAAATCATACAAGTGCATTTATTTTATCTTCTGAACGATGACAGTCAGTGTTCTTGTTTATTTAATTTTTGTTTTCGGTCTCATATTTAAAGATATTATTTGGCACAATCTTCTTTTGAAAATATACAGCATAAATTTAGGCTAAATGTTTTATTTTGTATTAACCCAAGAAATTTGTATATGTAGTAACAGTAGATACGGTATAAATACAATGAAAGTAGACGTGTACTCACAGCTGTAACAACAACATAGTAAAGAGCAGTGGTTGGTAAAAGAAAAAGCAGTTAGTCAACATCGTATGATGCAGAGTCCACTCTCTGGCAAAGAACATCCCATTTCTTCCCTCAGAACAAGCACCACAGAGAAGAGTGCTGATATCTGACGACTGTACAACCTTCACAAGAAAAAAGATCTTTTAAATATTTTAATTATGTTAAAAAATGTTTACTGAATTTTTAGAAAAAATGTTAGCTGTGTATAAATCCTTAAAAAATGACATAGAATTTACTGTTTCATTCTAAAGATATTTGTATTGTATAAATGATCCATTTTTTGATAAACAAAAAGCAAGTGAGAAATAATACAGCAACAATATTTCAGAATGTTTGCTTAAGTAGCAGATAATTTACAAACTGCCTTTTCGTTTTCTTTACATGGATTATTATTATTTTAAATTTCAAAATTAAAAACGTAAGAATTTTGACAACAGCTAAACAGAAATTTTAAAATGTTAATAGTGGCTTTAGAAAAATGTAATCCAGACATTTCCAATAGCTGTCTTACACTAGAACCCTTTTGTGTGAGTGCAGAAAATTGTTAGCAGCTGAATATCACATGGAAAATGTAGCAGAAACTTTAGTAACAAAAATCTTTATCATAACTAAGTTGATTAACCAATAAATAAATAAATAAAAATTACCTGGCTGCATAAACATAGCAGCAGTAGATGTGAACCGTCAAGATAGAGAGGATATTCTGTAAGTGAAAATCCAAATACACCAACCACCAACCAGTGATGTGTACCAAAGAACTGAGTCCGGCACAGGTCCTATCAGTGAGAGGTTCCCTAAAACAAGTACATAACAATAAATAGTCATTATGTTACTTATTGTATGTAATGGCTGTCTTGTATATATAGCAAAGTTATCAGAATTCCTATCACTATATTTCAGTGAAAAAGAGAAATTTTCAGATTTGTTTTTCCAAAACAAAACAAGTCAAGCTACCATTTTATTTTATCCCATTTTAAATAAAATCTTTATTAATTGCGATCCACCATCTAGAAACAAAAACATTTAAATGTTTAATTTATGCCACAGAAAAGATGTAGAACAAAAATATACGGAGAATTTTTAAATAATGATAGCAGTTGTTCTGTGACAATTTGGATGTTTGAGTCACTAAAATATAATGGGATTCATTTTTAATGACTTAGATTTTTAAAAATACTACAATAAATATAGAGAATTTTCTATTGTAAATGCAACTTATTTTCTTGGCAATGTAGTAATTAAGAAGAGAGGAACTGATATTGTAAAGAGGGCATAATGTGCCCAACAGAGAAAACTTGGTGCAATTTTAGAAACTTTATTTGATATAAGGAATAATAAAATTGAAAACTAAAAGGTGATACATCTTTCTCTCTCTCACTCACACACACAATGGACAGTAAGATTTCCAAAAGAAAATATTACAAAACAAAAGCAGAAACAGAATCTAAAAGGATCTCAAAAGTAAAAGGAAAATCATTTAAAAAATTATTTTTTGTGACGCATCTTTCAGTATCTTAGTTTTATGCTAATGAGTGCAAATTATTCTCTTAGCGTGCATTACTGTGAATCAGGGACCACAAAGAAAACAGCTGGATTAACCAAAGATGAAGAACCAGAAGAAAAGTTGCTTTCTGGAAACAAAATCATTAATTTTCTTTTGCATATTAAAAGTTAAAAACAAGTGGTTTCACTTATAACAAGTCCATCACAGTCCAGTGAACAATGTACTCTCTCCATTCTTGAACTGACTTAGACAAATGTAACTCTAAATAAACACCGCTATCTCTAACCATTTTTTCTTCTAAGGATCCAACACTGAACAGGCAAGAATTTTACATTTGGTTTTCCTTTTTCTTCCACAGGCTACGTGGTTTGAAATTAAAAACAGCAAACAAGAACTGATAAAATGTTCATTATTTGCTTGATAAACAATTAGTTTTTCAAAATAGATATCGGGGAAGAAAAGAGACTTTATTTTGTGCACTAAAAATATATATATATTATATTACATTTGCAGTGTTCAGAATGTGTTCTGCTATATACATATTTCAACAAAGTTACAAAATGCATTTTCCACCTATATATCAGGCCGGGGTTATCTATAATGCTGATGTATTATGAGTCAAATTGTCTTCAAATGGTTTTTGGCCTTGCATGGAGGAACTTAAAAAAAGAAAATCTTATAACACATAAATCGAGCGAACATGTGGGAAGGGGAGGACTGCCCATATGAACTTTATCATCACAGATCAACTCTGAATGAGAGACCTGCTAGAAAATAACCAGTTTCCTGATTGGTGCATAGATTACTTCAAGCAAACTTCAGTATGATGGCTTAGTTTGGAATGGTCAAAGAAAACATAATCTGGCTATCCCAAATCTGTTTGGACAGATGTGACACTGAAATTTACTTTTATGTGGACAAGTTGTAATATCACTCCAAGCTTCACAGAATATATCACCTGCAAAAAAAACAATCAAGCAATGCTTCTTTTCCTTTAACATAATACAACTGAAGATGTTTCTTGCACTGTTTCTTTAAGATCATTAGATAAAATGATTGTAGTCACAAGTGATAGTTCTAAAAGTTAACTTCTCTAACAGATTTATCAGTATTTTTTTCTCTCTCATCATTCACTGGTTTGTAGCCAATATCATGTGCCCATGACCCTCCAGACATTGGCATACATAATAAGCTATCATTCCTAACTATTCGTTGATTATGTATGCAGACAATCCTGATCAATCTTGATTACTGCATGTTAAAACCTATTATTCACAGCAGTCAGCATTGTGTGCTACACCACTCCACCCATTAAGGATAAAGTTACCTGTAACAGACTTTCTATGAAGATAATTCAAGTGAAAGTTGCACATCTGTTAATAACTTTAGTGTATGCAGCATATTGCCTGCAAACTTGGCAACTGTCCACTGGATGCTGGCATGCAGAAATGCCTTTAGTGGTACCAATGTTTACTAGAACTAGGATGGTGGTCAATGGTATAAGTGCAAGAGATAGCAAATAACTGCAGAGTTTCTTTTTTAATGGAGGAGGCTAAGTTTCCCAGAATTCATTGCAGGGCAATCTGATGGCAACATCCTATCATGGACGACTATACACATGGTGCAAACATCAAGAGCAGCAAATTAGTGTCAGAAAGAACCATCGCATGAGAGAGAGATTTTTCTCAAGAACTGTTTATCAGTTTTGAGAGCATTAAACTATTCCATTAGCATCTGGGTTTCATAAAGTGTCAACATACTGGATTCCACAAAATATGGACAGGTTTTAAGAGCATAGACGTCTGAAAATCTTTACTGAGAGAAATTGCATCACAAATAGGTTTGATTTTCATGTATGAGGAGTCACAGTCCACTGATATATACTCAAGTTCTACTATTCCAGCACCAGCACCAAGGCTCACTTCCCCGAGATAAGTTCCTGTATTCAGCCTAGAAAGTCATGAGCTATAGTGTTTTAATATATAAATAGTGATGTGATCCAAGCAAGATAGTAGATTAACCTTTCACAAAAGCTGCAATTCACGAGGAGGCACAAATTGATCAGCAAAAGAGAGTCGGCCTATAATGCCTGCCCCTTTTACAGCACCCTATAGCTGACATGGTAATGTTGGGTTGAGAAGTACCTGTCCATCCTGTTTTATAGCCCAGACCTGGTCCTGGTTGAGTGCCACCTGCTTGGATCACTAAAGATACATTTGACGAATAGGTAAATTAAAACCAACGAAGATGTGAATCCCAAAGAATGAAGTTCTACTAAGCAAGTGCATAGGACTCGTGCACTTATCCCATCTATATGCAGTAAAACTCGATTTGACAGATCCCCACCCAACGGCCGCTGCCTGGTCTTCTGACAAAGGTCCACGTTGAGCTGTGTGGAAATTGCTTTGCTTGGCCGCATTTTGTGCATAAGTAAACAGGGCGTGTAAACGTCTGGATTTAACGGGATCCCCTCCCCCTATTAGTCCGTTAAATCGAGGTTTTACTGTATAGATATAGATATGTATGTGTGTATATATGGAATGAGTGTTCATGCGAAACACATTAAGAAATGAGTATGGTTGGGCTAGCATATCTCATGTACGAGGTCTGTCGAAAAAGTATCCGACCTTAGGCTGGGGGGGGGATTACGTACTTGGTGGGGTTTGACCGCTAATCCCCTTCGAAGTGGGCCCCTTGTGCCTCCACACACTTAGCCCAGCGATCCTTCCACTGGTGGAAGCCGTCTGGAAAGCTTCTTCCAGAATGGCTCTCAGCTCTGCCGTCGCATTCCGCATGATGTCCTCTCGGCTCTCAAGGCGGGAGCCTTTCAGCGGCATCTTCATCTTGGGAACAACCAGGAGTCAGAAGGAGCCGGGTCTGGAGAGTAGGGAGCCTGGCGAATGAGCCGGGGCGTTGTCATGATGCAGCTGCCGGTTTTGGGAGGCCCCCAGATCCGGTCTCTTGCGCCGACCTGCATCACGAAGACGGAGGAGGAGGAGGACGACTCCCTGACAGGACTCCTTTGTAACTGTTTGTCCTTCTGATGCCTATTCGTGATGCCAACGCCTCGGTAGTCGGCATCAGCATCACCTGGTTTCCGGGTCGTACCCGTACAGCCAGGTCTCATCTCCAGTTAGCACGGTATTCTGGAACTCAGGATCCCTGCTGGCAGCATCCAGCGGGTCCTGCGCAACCTCAACACGAAGTTGTTGTTGTTGTTGTCCCTGAGAAAGCAGCTCGGGCACAAATTTCGCTGCCCCTCTCCGCGAGCCCAAATCCTCCTTTAAAATGGCGTGTGTAGAGTCTTTACTGACCCCAGCCCCGTCAGACGACGATCCTCCATCATCAAGGTCCCCACTTTCCGATAACAACCACACCGCAGCTTGTTGACGGCCCCCCTCCTCCGGTGAGCGGCCATCTTTGAACCTGTTGTGCCAACCATTCTTCTATCTGGTACCACCCATGGCACCGTCACCAAAGCCTGTTGAACTTTGCGAATTGTTCCCGCCTGGGTATCTCCGAGCTTTTGTGGTAAGATCGCTGCTCCACAGGTTCCGCCATCACGGATACAGCGCCTCACACGATGGCTGACCCGTCCAGCCCGCCCGCCCGCCAAAAACCGCGCATGCGCACGAAGGCACGCGGCTCCCACTATGCTCACTTCCGCCTCCCTAACATCATTACTTCCCAGTCGGATACTTTCTCGGCAGACCTCGTGTGGCAGTTTTAGTGATTAGAAGTGTAAATCGAATCACACATGCATCCAAAATCATTTGGTAGCTGCACTCTACTGACATCACACTCATAAAGCGCAATTCCTGGTCTTTCATAAATACTCCTCAGATATAAAAATTACCTGCAGACAACAGGTGCGTCCACAGGTGGATGTGACACATGAAGAATTTTTCTAAAAACTGATTCAAACGATGACTTAGTTCTAGTCCAACAGGAGGGAGACCCCGTCATCCGGTGTAACAATATTTTCAACAGATTGGCCACATTCTATGATTTAAAAAAGGAAAAGTTTGTATATTTTTTCTGAGGACTGTAAAAAATTCAGCAACAAAGCAATCTGTACAATATATTTTAATATGAACCATTTTGGGCTGCTGAAAATATACCCCTGAATGTTATCAACACTAAACCTTAGTATTTTAATTATACATAACAAAACTAAAAGTTTGAAAAATATGTGTGTGTGAAATAACAGTCATCTATCAAAAACTAATTTTAATGCAAGTATCACGTGTTTGACATTAGCATAAAAATTCCAGCTGGCAGAAAATCAGCAAGTTTTGAAGGCAAATTGACATTGGCCTACAGCAAGTCAAAGATAAACATATCCAAGTTGTAGCCATTCACACTGCTGATTTCATTCTAAGAATTCTGTGAAGGCCAGCAGACTAAAATCTGGATTTGCCAAGATTCAGGTCATCTTCAAATTTGCAAGCCAATGTTGTTGACACACAAGACAAACATCCCTGGTTTCAGTATTCTAAAACAAGCAGAAAAAAACAAAGGGTGGAGATAAACACTTGCTTACTACAAAAAGACTCTACTAGATATCTTCATTTTTAGATGTGGGAGGAAACTAGAGGGCTGAGAGCCTACATGGTCCACTGATGAAGAAAGGTGGCTAGAGAAGTAACCCAAACTGAGCCAATCCAAAATGGCATACAAACATGGGCCTGCATCTTTAACAGTCCAGTAGTCTACCACTGGAAAGTTTCGTGTGGTATTACCATAATCCATTTCACTTTTGCCAATATTAAGAAAGTATGAGTCACTGCAGTTTGCTGTTCTATTACTCTGTCAGCACAAGAAATGACTACATCAAAGATGTGTAGTATAGAAACTCTGCCTTTGTTATGCTAAAAACAAATTTTTACATTCACACTAAATGATCACCACTCAATATTTTAAAAACAATAGGTGATGGCTCACTTGTCACATCTTAACTGTTGTTTTCTAGGCACCAAAACAGATTAAGGCAAAATAAATAGTCAGCCACACACCAAAGAGTTAACAAATATGTGAAATAAAATATAAATAGAATTTACTGCACTTAGAGATGCAGTAACTTTTGAACTTTAGAATATATGTAAATAAAAAAAAACAAATCTACTCTTATAATTAATTTACATATCAAAATTAAACAATTCTTTCCAATTTTATATATACATATGTTAAGTGAAATTTCACAAATTGACTGTATTTTAAAGCACATTATGTTATTTCACATTCATCCTACAATTATGAAATTATGGATTGTGCAAGCATATCGGGTACTATATAGACAATGGTGGTACATGAGCTTAGCTGTAATTTCTGAGTGAAACCTACAAGAGGAAATGAATCACCAACATATATGGACAACTCTATGTAATCATTGTTGTATTTGCAACTTCATTAATGATATTTAAAAAAAAAAGTAAAATGTAGTAAGACACCACTTTCAACACTTAAGGATGAGGTTATGGTGCAACAAGAGAGTTTCGACTGACTGACTTTCAAATTCTAGATACTTTTCATATAATTGTTCCACAATGAAAATGATTCAGTTATTTGCATGAAACAATTTTTTAGATGTTTGCATTTCAATGATTTTTCAATTTAAAAAAATTTAATTTTAGAGTACCCCCTAATCATTTCCTGTGGTAGCTTCCATTAGTTTTTCCATTTAACTTTTATAATCAATTATTTACTTTTAACTTAATTTATTATATTGTAAAATGTATTCCGCACATCTTAACCATATCCCTGTATTACATTTTCTTTGTATATCTGGATGTTGTCATCAGTTTGGCCTCATGTGTTTTTATAAATAGACATTAGTTTCTTTCCCCAGTAAACATAAGCAACTTCTCCCTGCTGGCATTGTGTCAATGCCAGAGATGATTTCTGTTAGTCAATAAAAAGTTGATATAATAAAACTATTGTACACTTTTGCATTTAGAGTCTAATTAGTCATAATTGTTAAAGAAATGTCTTTATTCCTCTCTATCATGTGCGAATAAAGATATTTCTCTAACAATTATGACATAATTAAACTCTGTAGGCTAAAATGTACAAGCCTGAAAGTAAAATATTAAAAGCTATACATTCCAAAAAAAATAAAAAGAAAATTAGATCCATTTTAATGCATCAAAATCAAATATTTATCAAGAAATTTTGTTTAAAGTTTTAAAAGTTTGCTGAAATGTAAGATAATGTAATGTACATCTGACTAGAGGCTACTAATATCAGATAGGCAGCTTGTTTGTTGCTGACAAAATTATTTCACAATAATACCAGCAAAAGTATAAATTTCTGAATGGTGGGGGAAAAAACAAGAAATAATTTAACCAGTTAATTATGGTTAATAATAAAAGGTATTCAACGAACATTCTTACCTGTGCCCAGGTCGTGACACACTCAGCTATAGCAGCAGTTAGAATGATTTTGAAGGCAAGAAAAACTATCAGACTAAGTCCCAGTAAACTGTCAAAATACTGTTTTGTGCTCACATTTAAAAATCCGAAACAGAAACTAATTTTTCTAAGTAAAATAGCATTCAAGCGAGGAACAGTGAAAATAATAGGGAAAAATACTGCATCAGAAAATGGAAAACAAAATTCACAAAACCGGTTACCTTAGAACCTATTTCTTATGTATTCGTGTTAAGAAAAATTGATAAATTTTGTTTTCTTTCCCACTGTTTGCAACTCTAATTGAATTTAATTAGTACTACTACATTTTAAAACAGTGGAGGTCAACAAAGATTTTAATTAAATATTTCACAGTATAGCTTTTCAGATATAAATGGATTAATTCATCAGGAAGTTTGTGTCTAAATGCACTGTTTATTTAACAGTAGTTTCATTTCAAATGATATTTTTGAAAGTTTTGATTGTATTTTATAACTTTTGGATTCCACAGATTACTTATTTCTGTTGGAAACTGGAGAAATTAAAAATGCACATTTCAATACAGTTTTAAAAATGGTACTGATGCTACAAAGAAATAAACCTTGTACATGTTTAGTGTTAAGCTAATAAAAAAGTTGCTTGTTAACATAGCACAGAAGTTTACGTGGTGTTGTTGGTCTTTCTGTTGTATAGTATTGTTAGATAATACAATGTCAACCTTTTGCTCCCCAAACTTCTTAACAGGTGTGAAATGAAGGTACGGCTTCAGAAAGGAGGACCAGTCAGGAAAGATACGATATTCCCACAAGTTCAGCTAAAAAAGACCTTTCAAACACCAACAGGATGTGCATCAATGGTTTTAGAATAGTTTATTTTGTATTCTGAGAATTTATTGTACCTAAACATTTCTGAATGACCGCATGGATTTAAAGGTTAGTTAAATTAACGGGCACAATAGTAAATTCTCCTTCACATCTTAACTGCCGTGTAATTAATTATTACTGTTTGGATGAAGATCTAGAAATATTTCGGAAAAAACAGTCTTTTTTATAGAGCTGCTCTTAACTTTAAAAGAGTTAAAATCAAAAATCCCCCCCGCAAGTTTCTCAAGACAAACACAGAGCCGCCGAGACCTTCCAGATGCCCCATCAGGAGAACTGCTCGCTGAGTTGCTAACATGCAGCTGCGGAGGGGGGGCACAGACTGCAGCATGCTGCTCATCCTACAAACTCCTCTTGTGGTGCAGAAAGGTTTTTTCAAAAGGTAGAGTCGATAAATTGGCCGACCGCTGTCACAGAACTGAGTCAGTTCCGTGTATGTGCTGCTCCCTCCCTGGACCAGTTGGTCTGGGTGCTATCCTCTGATCTCCCACCTACCTGGCTGATGAACCCACTGGCCTCGTGTCATCATTGGTTATCGGCTGCTGGTGAAGGAGGAAGATCCGCGGTATGAGCGCTCGAGACTCCCACATCACCAGCGGGATCCGATGGTGGATTCCATCACCTATCTCGTGAACAAACAAACCGGGTACAGCGCATAGACTACTTTCATGAACTTACTGGTGAAGACTCTTCCCGGAGAAAACGAAACCATCCCATGTCGCCAGAGGAAGTGGTAATGTGGACCAACCAGGGAGGTTATAGCAGGGGAGGCCGCCCGGCAGTGCACCGGAACGTGAAGCCGGTCTGGGTTGTCTCCGCCATCTTGGTCAGCACAGAGGGAAGCGACGGCGGAGGTCCCGTTGGAAACTCGCCGCCCTCGAGGTTGTGAGGCCCCAGTCTCTGTTTCCCTTTGGCCGGTTTTATCCGGGTGGAGACTAAGATTAACCCTTTGAGTCCGCGAGGCCAGTTTTTCGTGCCTCCACGTGGTTCTCTTTACAAACATTCAAACCCGATTGAACATTGTAAATAAATCCAAGAAAAGATGCTGGTGTGACTTGACTTCCTCCTCCATCATCATCATCCATCACTTATTCCTGTTTATTTCGTCAAACGATGGACATGTCTTCTAGCCGCCCCGTGACTGTCGAGGACTCGGGGTTCAAACAACATCAGTCTTTTGACAAACAAATAAAATCAGATTTATTTATTTCAGATCTGTGTACAGTCAGAGGTGAACAAGGAACCTCTAGAGAACTAGAAAGTGTTGAGCAGCGAATTGATACAAGTTCCACAAATAATCAATGTTTTCAACGTGAGAACTACAAGACCAGCTGTACAAAAACAAGGTTTTTTACCATTCTAGAACTGAACCTGCAGTTTTATACAGGTTGAAATCGAAAACTCCAGAGAAACAAAAAGTATCCATTCAAACATTTGTGAAACTTATTGGCCTGAAAATATTACTAACTTATTATGAACTTGCCGACTTAGACATTGTAATTCACTTTTCAAACGAGCTGTGTACCGTCTCAGTGTGCTTGTGTATTATTGCCATCTCATCTAAGATTAAGGCGCACACCCCAGGACCTTGATTAGCACCAAACTTCTGTTTTAATGCAGAGAACACAGCCTGGTGGAATCCCGGTTTGTCACTCACGGTCTGATACCATTTCTCAATGGTTCTGGGATGGGGCAAACAAGTGTCAAACATCTTTTGTACATATCTGTATGCCTTTGGTGAATAGAGATTTTAAATTATTGCAAAGCTTCTCAGCTTTGATGAATGTTTGGAGGGCAGTTGTTGATCAGTATATTTTGGCAATCTGATGCTTCAACAAATCTGACACACCACCTGCACAGTTTTAAAGCACCCTGACCCTGACTTTCACCGCTTACAAGGTCATTACACCTCAACTCTCTGGCGATGTTTTTTAAGTCAGCATTCTTTTTAACGAGGCATCGCTCTGACTGCTGCAGTAACTTTATTCGTTTTCTCGATGAGGCTAATTTCAATTCAGCTTGTTCTAATTTCCTTTTCAGTGAAGCCTTTTCAGGAGCGATACGTGGCACAGGTATTGCATCACCGACATCCTCCTCATCACATTCAGGTTGTCATGGAAATGGTCATTTTCTAGGTTTGCTGTCACTTTGCAGATGCTTAGGAAAACCAAATAAAGTAGGCACCCTGCCACTGCGAATTCAAACACAACTAATTTATGTCCTGTCAATATCTTCTTCTGCAAAGTGGCAAGAGCACAAAACTGCTGATTTTGATGGGTTAAAGTTGGCTCTCTTTGTTGCTCTTATCCATTTTTCTCTCAATTCTTCATTTTTTGGAAAACTGAAAAAAAAGAAGCATTTTTATGACAATTTTTTGAAAATCAGTGATTTTATTTCATATAACTACTGTCATTAATTGCTTCAACAAAGGGACAGCTAAAGGGTGACAGGTTATGTAAAAGTGTTTTACACAAACTGAATCATGGCAGTGGATTACACAGTTTTATGCAAACAGGATTTAGAAGCAGACAGGATTACTATGTACAAATAGCACAAGTAATAGTAGAGATAGCACTAGATAAAGATCAAGAAACATATTAAGATATTTTGAAAATGATTCACTAATAGCTGAGAGATAAATTTTGCCTTAAGTAATAAACATAATATATTATTATTATGCATTTCAATGAAAGTGATTTAGATGCATGTACTTCTGAGTGTGTGTTTCTAATTTCGTTTAAATAAGCTGTTTGTGGAACAAAGTCTAAATCGAGGAAAGTTGCTTCCCTGACCATCATCAGGGTTGTCTTCTGAGAAAGGACTCAGTGGTTCACTCAGTTTATTATTATTATTATTATTATTAGTATTATTATTATATTATTATTATTATTATTATTATATTATCAAGGTAATGTCATGATTGTATTAGATTCTAATGGACAGCATGTGCTATAATTATTTAACAAGAGCATAGATAGAAGCCTGTCACATCACTGTGATGGTGACATATTAATTTGCTGCGCCAACTTGACTGTCTGTCCCACCTGCTCTGCCAAAAACTCAAAGATCTATTTACAAAATATCTTCATTGTCTGTACAAAGTTTTAAAGTAAGCATGCACAATAAATACAATTCTAACATTTGAAAGGTAACAGTGGGATTATTTTCATGATTGGTACAGCCAAAAGCAGAACAGGATGGCATCTTTGCTCGAATTCTCTGTTTATGAGCAGACCAAGATGGCGGAATTGGCTTATACATGGATAAAATTTAAATTTCTGACTATTGAAAAAACAAACGCATTAAACTGAAAACTTGGCTATAAAGTTCACATCAAACTACTTGGAAAACACCAGAGTGGGTAGTTCAGTAGTACCCATGTTAATTGTTCGTTAAAATATGCTTATTTATCCAATCACTAACAGGTCACCACCATCTTGATCCATTTAGATCTTAATTGTGAGTATAAAACCCTCATTTATTTTGAAATTCCACCTGTCACATCATGTAATTCTTGCACAGCAACCTTTAAGCTGGAAGTTATAAAATTTGCCAAGGAAAATGGACAAATATGGCTGTTCCTCATAAGTACAGTATCATTGAAAAATGTGTTCAGGATGGCACAAGGAAAAGAAAATCAAGAAGGCAAATCACAGCTGTACACCACAATGGAAAAACCATAGAGGACAGGTTAGAAGAGTAGATATTATCACAATGTGCTGCATGTCATGGAAAGATTAAAAGTGAAACAAATGGTCACTGAGTTGGAAGTGGAGAACTTTGTGAGTGGTCCATTATGGTGTTTCTGCTTTATGCATAGAAAATGACTGTATCAGGCAGAAAGAGAAGTTTGGTAATTTCAAAAGAGCTCATTAATATTCATGAGCATGGAAGTACCCTATATGGTTCTTTATTGTTGTTGTTGATTTGCAAGACTTCACGCGGTGTTCTGGCTGATGTTGGTCAACTATCTTATCTTATCTAGCTTATAATCTGGTTCGTCTTATTACTGAATAAAGTTGAGTAAAATGGGAAATTGAGTCCATTCATATAAACTGCATCAATTTATAACCCAGAAATTATGGTATATGGAAATGAGAATAAAGAAAGAGAAATAATAATGATAAAACAAAGTTGTTAGGGAGCAGATGGTTACGTGAAACCTGTGGGTTTATTCAAAGAAGTAAAATAAAGCCTTTCTAAAAAAACTGATTATTTCATAACATGGTTAAAAATGTTAATTTTATTTATTGAAATCTTAACATGCCTGATATATCCATAAATATATTTCATAGAAATTTTTATCTAAAAAATGTTTTACATATATGAAGAACCTCAGATTATAAAAAAAGACTTGAAAGATGTCATGTTGATGTTAAAACTGTTTTTGGGAAAGAGTGCATAATGATGAATCATAGGACCTTGGTGAAATAAAATGCCTTTTTGATTGCATCATTTTGCAAGAGGCAATAAATGCAGCTCTAGAATCCAACATACCAAGAACACATTCAGTGTCAAAGTTAGCAAAAACTCTAAATACCAATGTTGTGTGTGACAGGAAAGTTTAAATATCACAAAAGTAAAATATTAGCAGAGTTATTTCTAAAAAAAAAAATAATTAATATTTGTTTTAAGAAATTTGTAATGTGCATCTTTCTGTAAATTTCTGCTTAAAACCCAAGTAATTTGCAATGAGAAAAATATGATAATAAAAAACTAATTGTGACATCATTTTCCTCAAAATGAAAAACTGCAAATAGTTGTGATGTTATGTCATCACTTTGTTTCTTGTGGTAACATCAGCATGTCTTTAGCAACATTGGTATAATTTTGGTAAGTGTAGCAGATGTGGGACACTAACTCCAGTTAACACAAATGTACTTTTGTGTTGCTCAAACATCTTGCAGAACTTTGTGACAAGTGAACCCTAACTCTGATAGAATTCCAGTCAGAAGTTTACATTCTGGACAACAAAAACCTCGATGCCAGCTGACTAACTCTGTTTTTCTTAATAGATTCGATGAAATTTTTTTAAATAAAAATTCAATTTTTCATTTGAAAATGAAATTTTTAAAAAGAAACTTTATAATTTCCAAATGCCATTGTTAAGATCTGAAAGACAAAATAATCGTACAGTTTATTATACATGGGGTATTGATCTTTGTAGCTATGGTCCTTGGTACTGAATTTTTCTGTATTTTTTGTTCATTCCAATGTGAAAGGGATCTGGTTATAATCTCTATGGTGTTATCTGAGGCACCTCTACAGCTGTCATGTACTTAGCAGCACTTTTACTTCTGATCATTTATTTTTAACATGAAAGAAAATTTAATAATTAAAATAACTAATAAAGCATTAAAACAGAATTTATTTTCACATAATTATAAAGTAAAATCTGTTTAAAATATTATTTAAATAAACAAATAATATATAGAATTTACTACAGATTAGAAACAAAGAATAAACTAAATATGCAGCTCAGTGTTTTGTATTTTTTAATGCTTAAACTTTGTTTATTGAAAAGCAATTACATTAAAAATAATTTTTAAAAACGAACAAAATGTTTATATTTTATTGTTGTAGTCAAGTTCATTCTAGATACAGAAAGCCAGTTAAAATAACACACATGGAATTTTAAACAAAGATATCTTAAGCAAAATGTTTAAGTACATGTTTTACTTAAGAAATATTTTTATATAATTATTTTCAAAAATGGTTTAATTATCTACTTGTTAATAATTTTCTACTTATCTCTGTCACTACAGATATCCTCTTGTTAATATTATCATTGAAATATGAATCATATGGAAAAAATTGTGATAATAAATAAGTTATAAAATTTGAAACAATAATTTATTTACGTGTAAGAAGAAAAGGCATTCCTTCGTGTGTAAACAAGAAAAGGTGCAGCATCTTATTTATGGGTGAATGTTAGACATGAATGTGTTGTAAATTGACGCCTGTTGGAAGTGTGTATAAAATGTGTTTTGTACAAGGATGTACAGGCTGATGAGGCTTTGGAGAACCACAGCATTAGAGATTTTACTTTTTGATTGTAACATGTACATCTACAGAGTTTTTATTTGTTTGTTTTGTGTCTTAGAATGCTTGGCTAAAAACCACAATATCTATAAAAATGTTGTTACTTTAGCCATATTTCCCGTGTTCCCCAAAACATGTCAGCCTATGATGAGAATCTACTGAATGACTGGGGCCAATTCAGGAACACTTGGAACCATTAAAGGTCAACGTATTTTTTCATAGTTTTGCTTTCATCTATTTCCTTCCCTGACAATTGAAGAGCATCCCACAATGCATTGATATGAAAGCTGACTTCCATGAACTCAACACAGAAATGGTCTTTTCGGATTTTAGCTACACAGTGTCCCCATTGTGTTAGTGACCACAACCCAGGTCAGTGAGCATTTTTGAGCTGTCAGTTTTTAGCTGAGCAATATATATATATGGGCTTCCATCAAAGCATTATGGGAAGGTATCCTTAGCTGGTGACAGACAATAATTAGCTATTTGTTATCTAATTTTCCCCATTTAAGTTACCTGTGATTGCTCAGGCAAAATTCTTCATTGCCTTTCTAGACAATAATCTTTAAAAGAAAAATGATAGCAGAAATTAGAAGTAATGGCATGCACAGTTAACCCTTTATCAACAAATAACTTTAATATCTTTATTATTCTGCCTTTTCTGTATGTCAGTCTACTGGAATGCAGCTATTGGAAACTTTCAATTTTTAGACATTTTAAAAATCTCCACACTAATTTAACCCCAAAAATTGAAATTAGGAATAATTATGCTGTAATGTAAATAAATACCTCTTAAAATGACAGTCTTGTTACATTAATATTAAATATTTTAATGAAATTATAATATGTTAAAAAGGAAATGCATAACTTAAAAAAAGAACCAAGTAAAATATGAGCCTGCCTAAAGTTAGCCATTTCCCTCTTTCTGATTTTTTTTTCATGTGATATTTAATTTGCAATGCAGAAAAAATTGTGACAAAACAATGTGTCAGTTAATCAGCACATAATCGGTAATTGGATATTTTTCTGATTAATCATTCTGCCAATTATTAGTCTTCATACAGCAAACAAAATATTTGTATGTTTTTATTCAGAAAGAACTGTAATGTTGTTGCTCTGTGCATTTTCCACATGCACCATATTTTATCAATAAATCATTTTTGGCAGGTAAACAGACAACCAGAGGAATTTGTCTGGCCCTGTGTTAGAAAGAGTGGACAATGTTAAATCCCATAGACATCTATTCATTCACCACCCCTCCCAACCACGTATTGCCTGCCTATATACATATGTATTTTAGCGCATTTTTCTTTTTGTGAAGAGGCAGCTGGCAATAATATTTAATTATTCCGACTAGATTTTTGTGTTTGAAAAAAAATCCCTGCCACAACACTAAAAATTGGAAACAGATGACTAAAGTTTATGGAATTTTTTACATTTTCAAATTGATTGCATATCAGTTTTTATTTTTATAGCATCTGTCAATGTATTGCTGAAGATATAATTAAGTCACACAACTTTAATATCTATCACTTCTACCACATTCTTTTTCAGAAACATTTACGTTATTCATTTGAATTAAATTTCTGTATTTAATTACTAAATGTACTGATTAAACTGTATGTTAACTATCTGAATCTAAATGGATCAAAATTCAAGGTCACTTACTCAAAAGGTAATTGGGTTGATATAAAATTTTAAGCAAAGTTGTAGTTATTTTTAATGATGATGATATATTTTTTCTTGAAATAAGCCCAGTATTTAGTTTAGTTCTAAAAATTAATCCTTACTAACAAAAGTCTGTTGTTGAAAATACATTTTGTAAAATAGCATGAAAACAGCTTGGCTGGTGCCAAGAGAGATCATAGCAGCGAAGAGACGAATTAGCTAGCATTTGTACAGACTCTAGGTATTGACAATTATCACTAATTACTCAAGCTGAGCTACTAAAGTTAATTATAATGGAGATGGCAGTAAAATGGAATTTTTTAGTGTAATGAAACTTGGAAGCTTGTGTCCACGAAGGCTTAGCAGGAACTACAACTAGATTCCTATCTTGTCTATCTGTGATGATATTGATAAGAATTCGCATTCTTTTATGCATCCAATTTGGTGGGAATCTTGCTCAAACTAGTTGTATTCATTGTAGCAGCTAAGAGATCTGATGTATAGCTATTATTAAGGCACCAAGAGCAGTGTTTTTATTGCCTAGTTTCGGCGAGTTCTCAGGTAGAGCAAAAAATCTGCAGACCTAAAATATCCAAAATATTATATAGTTCTCAGCATATTTTTTTAGACACTGTAGATTATTTTAATCATCTATTTGTTTTAATAGTTTCTTTCTTTGTTCATTTAATTTTAAACATCGTATCAAATCAAAATTTATGTATTTAGTGCCATAGTTTTACAACTATGAATCTTCTTCTCATTGGAAAAATTCACACTTTCAACATTTTGCTATTGACTGAAATGCTAATATGTGACATATACTGTGTGTATTATAACCAAATTTATGGTTTAAGATAGTACAATTTACAAACTTACTACTATTGTAATATAAAAGAAACTTTTTTTTTCATTAAAACACAACATAAATGTTTAATATTAAATACAAATTAAATATTTAAATATGCTATATATTATGTAGCAGATTTTATTGTTCATTCATTTCTATTTTTAGTGCATGGATTTCTTCCATTTCTCAAACTGCTCAACTTAATAAATAATTTAAGTTTTGCTTCATTAACTGGTTTGTCTGCTTCATCTTTAAGAAAGGCTACATCATTCTATAGTATTTTTTTTTCGTTATTTAAGAAATGCATTTCTTTTTCCACAAGTTTCTGATAACTGGTTTTTAATGCTTTTTTTCTTTCCTTTTTGTTAATATTTTAAAGGATGAAAATAGTTTTTCCTGGCAGTTTGTGCAAATTGTAATAAAACCACCAACTCTGAATATATCATCGATGATTCTTCTGGGAAACAAACAATTTGTTTCTTTGCTTACATTATTTTTCTACCAGCAATGTTTTAATGGTAATTCTGACATTTTGACAGAAATAGAAAACCAAGTATTATTTGTAATAAGACAGAAGAACTGATAATGAGAACCAGCATATTTCTGCATGTGCTGTCTAAAGTATAATACAGAAGCAATCATCAAACGACTCATCACTACGAGCCTAAGCAGCCTTTGCCCGGCTGGTTTTAGCCAAGCTTCGCTGGAAAGGACTAAACAATGTTTCTGTTCATTAGCCGAACAGCAGTTCATATAGAGAACGTGCAATTTTGAATACACTTTTCTTCTTACATTTCAACTGCATAACATCTTCAATGTAATGCATCTTAATTGAAAAGTTGATTGCCCCTTTAAGAATAGTAATTAACCCGGTTAAATTTTTATTTGTACAGTTAGTTGATAATTAATAAAGTATGATCATGGACATTTTCTACAACAAATAATTTCTTTATTATTATTTTAATTGGGATGCTTCAGTATGCAGAAAAATAACTATTCATGCATTGTAAAACAAGAGATTAATATAACACATTATTTCAATATTTTGTTTTAAAGAATAAAAATTCATTTATTTATTTATTTACTCTTTCTTCAATAGCTGACACAAAGAACCAAAGAGCCATCTTTACATTGCATTTATGTGACAGTTTATCATTTTTCATATTTACTATCATATAAATGTGCCGTAGAGATAATAATTTTGGTTCTTTACTGCAGTGATTAAAGATTATTGTAGATGAAATTTTGTCCAGTAAGCATAACATTTACGTGATTAGCTATGTGTCCTTTTTCACTGTAATATTAATTAAATGTTTTCTAATTTTCTCTTTTTTCTTCTGCTAATAAAGGTAGCATTGTATATAGTTTTAAATGTCCTGTTAACAAAATTCAGCCTTAACTGACTGCAGAGACATGTAATGTTACTCACAATTTAAATTTTTTTTCTGAGATAAAAAAATGTTGTATTTCTTTAACAATTTAGTTGCAGAGACAGTCAAAAAGTATTTTAAAAATCTAAGTATAAATGATAGTCACTTTTAATGGTGGTAAACATTTTAAATGCATGAAAAATTAACTTTCAAAGATTGTTGAAATTATGAGCATTAAATAAATTCTTCCATCTTTATACAATACCTAAGCAGTTCTTCAAGTCAGCCTGCAACATATAGCCTTCTGAACAAGTACAACTGGCACTACCTGGTGAGTTCTGGCAGCCATATTGGTTTTGCGCACATGCATCGATATCTGCATTAATATTGCGTTAGTAAATGACTAAGATTCATCTCTGAAAGCAGCTGTGAGTGAGTAGCAGCAGACAAAACACAGGTGTGAACAAGGTTAGCTCCTGCTGCATATTGAAATAGTCAATGTGGAAAAAACAAAAACTCTCTAAGTGCCTAGAAAATCATGTTTTAACGTGAGGCAAATTTGACTCATGAAATGTATTTTTACATCATTTGAAAATTCCCCTTTTTTCCCTTAAAATTTTCAGTTGCTTATTTGCTTCTTTTGCTGAGTAGAATTATTAATGGTTATATAACAATTTACAAATTAGTAGGCACTTTAAAATAATAAAAATTTTATTTTTTCATGTATCTTAATGCAATATTTTCTTTAAAAAACAACAGCAACAAATTTTATAATCTGATTATACAAGAAAAAAATCTTTGAAACTTGTTGACAAATATTATGCCATCTACCATCCCATTGAGACAAATATTTTCAATGAACCATTGTCACACATGATCAAACCATATTATTTTCTCCAAGGTGATCATGCATCAAAGTTTAATCTTAAGAAAACATCAATATACATGTTTTCACTATAGACTGATAGGCTACTTATTGTAATGTCTGTAATTATTTGGACACATTTAAAATTCATCATTAATTTCTTAAAATAATAGGTAAAATGATGATAATGCTCAAACTTGTGTGCAAATATGTTTTCTTTTGTCTTGCTAATTAATTGCCAGCAACTATATTTGACACGATAATATTAATAAATTTAATAATCAGATGGATTCTCAGTTCTCTTCCTTGGGGGCACTTGCATAAGCCATGCTGGCTTCTTGTAACTACTAAACCAAACTAAGTAAGGGCTCAACTACCATAAGTTTTTCTCAATTCTGAGTTAGCATAACAACATAAATTTACATAATTAAAGAGTATAATTTTTGTTTTCATTAGCAGTCTTCTTTTCCTGTCTGACTTTAAAAGAAAAAATAATCCTTTTCCTGCATGAATTTAACGTTTAAAACATTTTTGTCTTCAGAATTAATATTTGTCTAATTTCAGAATCTCAATTCTACAATAATCTCACAAGCTCAAACAAATACTGCCTTAAATATTTGTTAATTTAGTTTGCTTATTTTATGGTTAACGTTTTATCATTAAATACAATTTTATTATTGAAGTTATACAAATAAACAAAAAAGGTTAAAAATTATAAAGTTATGTCCCTTAGCCTAACTCGCAAACAATGCACAATATTAATGCCCCTCCTATTTCATCCACTAATTCCCTCTACCTAATGGATAGGGTTTAGCTCCTCGGAGACAGCTGTTAACGAAAAGTTACGGGTTCGATTCCAGAAAGACAGGGTTTATTTAATGCAGAAATTGCACAAATAAACCAAAGGGAAAAAATTATGAGTTATGTCCCTTGGCCTAACTCGCTAACAATGCACAGTATTAACACCAGCGACCTATGCCATCTACTAATGTCCACTACCTTATGCTTTTTGTCGTTATTTTTGGAAGGTTAGCTTATATAGCAAAAGACAGTTTACTGTGTTTGAATCAATAGTGTATGACTATTTTTTCTGAAAATTTGTTTTTATACAGGCAAAGTTTGGCAACATTAGATTTTCATCATGCAGTATTCAATGACATGAAAATGCATAGTTGACATTCTAGCTATTCTCTTCCTCATCTGACTCCTTCCATTTAATTTTTCCTAATCCTTTTTCATTAGACTTACCATGAAAAAATGGCGAGAAGGTTACAAGGGAGCTATGAATCGTTTTATTGTGAAATTCCTCAGGTGTTTGAAACCTGTATTAAATATATTATTTCTAGTGGTACAACTAATAATCATAGCAAGTGCTGCACTTGTAATTGTTGTTTGTTTTTTTTTACTTTCTTTAATAATTAATGCCATAAATAAAAAGATTTTGCTTATTTGTTAGAATGTTTATTAATGGAATTTATTTCACATGTTGAAGAATAGGATAAAGAGCAAAGGTATCTGACTTAACAGATAAGCATTATAGTAATATAAAATATTTTAAAACATATCTTTTTATGCATTACGCTTATATCTAGTTTGGTTATCAGCTGCCTTTGATTTAAACAAAGGTTTCTCATACTTTTTTGGCTTGGCATCCTTTTTAAACTGTGTTCACCAGATGTGAAATGTGACTTTCCTATGGCCTAACTGCTTTGCATGACCTACTAATGGGTCACTTTGAGCAATACCAATTTAAACCATAAGTATGTCCAGTTAAAAATAATTTTCGTCAAAGTCGACTTCCACATTGATGTGTCTCAGAATGTTAGCTTTTCATGATGACTGATGGATTTTCATTATGCCAGGAAGTCATTGTTTAGTCTTGTAACTGCAACCTTTAAATATTTTTAACATTAATTTAAGCAATATAGCTGATATGAACAATTTAATTTTTGATGATATTCTTAATATTTGTCTCATTTCAAAATTTGAATACTACAATAATCCCACAAACTCAAACAAATACTGACTTAAAAATTTGTTGTAGAATTTAGTTAAGTTTTTTTTAGACTTTTAATATAGAAAAAAGACTTGTAACAACTTTTTTGTTGTGGTTAAAGTTGTTTCATAAAATACAATTTTATTTTTGCAGAAGTTAGTGGAATTTTTACCCTTTTTTTGTTTATTTGTATAACTCGCTAACAATGCACACTATTAATGCCCTCTACTATGGTTAGTTTGAGGGCAGAGAGCAATGACATTGATACTGTGCATTGTTAGCGACATCCGTGACAAAGGGAAATAACTCATTGTCATTTTTTCTAAATTTCATTTTTTATTTTCCAGAAATACAATTTTATTTTTGCAGAAGCTGTACAAATAAACCAAAAAAGGTAAAAATTATGAGTTATGTCCCTTCGCCTAACTCGTTAACAATTCACAGTATTAATGCCCTCGATCTATGCTATCTAATAATGCCCCCTACCTAGTGGATAACGCGTTAGCTCCTCGGAGACAGATTTTCACAAAATGTTACGGGTTCTATCCCAGAAAGACAGGGTTAACGCCCTCGCCCTATGCCATCCACTAATGCCTGACATCCGCAAAAAGGGAAACAACTCATTATCATACTATTTTATTATTGAAATTTTACAAATAAATCAAAGGTAAAAATTATGAGTTATGTCCCTTCGCCTAACTCGCTAACAATGCTCAGTAATAACACCAGAGACCTATGCCATCTACTAATGTATTTTGGTGGTTATTTTTGGAAGGTTACCTTATTTAGCAAAAGGCACTTTTATGTGTTTGAATCAACATTGCATGACCATTTTTTTTCTTATTTTTTTTTCTGAAAATTTGTTTTTATAAAGGCAAAATTTGGATACATTAGATTTTCATCATGCAGTATTCAATGACATAAAAATGCTTAGTTGACATTCTAGCCATCATCTTCCTCATCTGACACCTTATCCTTTTCCATTAGACTTACCATGAAAAAAGGGCGAGAAGGTTACAAGGGAGCTATGAATCGTTTTATTGTGAAATTCCTCAGGTTTTTTAAACCTGTTTTAAATAATATTTTTAATGGTAAAACTAATAATCACAGCAAGTGATGCACTTGTAATTATTGTTTCATTTCCCTAATAATTAATGCCATAAATAAAGAGATTTTGTTCATTTGTTAAAGATAATGTTAATTAATGGAATTTATTTCCCATGTTGAAGAATAGAATAAAGAACAAAGGTATCTGACTTAACAGATAAGCATTATAGTAATCTAAAATATTTTAAGAACATATTTTTTTATGCATTAAAGGTATTACTCTTATATCCTGGTTGGTATCAGCTGCCTTTTATTTAAACGAAAGGTTTCTCAAATTTTTTTTGGCTTATGTCATCCTTTTTAAACCCCTTGTACCATGGTGTGCAATGACATAATTGGGGCCTGCAAAACTTTGATATATGTTACATATATGTACCACGATTGATTTAAGGTCCAGGGAGTTTACCCTTACCGCAACAACATTACAGTAACTCATCAGGAAGCTGCCAAATAACTAAACAGGGACCTACTGTTAACTGTTAATTACTTTCCAAATGTGCTAATATTTACAATACAAAAAGGAAATTGTACATCTGAGAGTGAAAAGTTGTTCCCTAGATGTGTACTGTGGCTTTCCCATGGGCTGATCGCTTTGCATTACCTACTAATGGCTCACTTTGAGAAATACTGATTTAAACGATAAGCATGTCCAGTTAAAAATAATTTTCTTCAAAGTCGACCTCCACATTGATGTGTCTCAGAATGTTAGCTTTTCATGTGACTGATGGATTTTCATTATGCCAGGAAGTCATTGTAACTGCAACCTTTAAATACTTTTAACATTAGTTTTAATTTAAGCAATATAGCTGATATGAACAACTTAATTTTTGATGATATACTTAAGATTTGTCTTATTTCTGAATCTGAATGCTACAAAAATCGCATAAACAAATACTGACTTAAAAATTTGTTAATTTAGTTAGGTTTTTTTTTTAAATTTTAATATAGAAAACAGATTTTAACAAGTTATTTTGTTGTAGTTAAAGTCTTTTCATGAAATACAATTTTATTTTTGCAGAAGTTATTGGAATTTTTACCTTTTTTTGTTTATTTGTATGAGTTATCTCCCTTCGCCTAACTCGCTAACAGTGCAAACTATTAATGCCCTCGCCCTATGGTGCCATCCATTAATGCCTCTACTACGTTTAGTTTGAGGGCAGAGGGCGAGGACGTTAATACCGAGGTAAAAATTATAAAGAGTTATGTCCCTTAACCTAAATTGCTAACAATGCACAGCATTAATGCCCTCTACCTGGTGGACAGCGCGTTACCCCCTGGGAAAACAGCTGTTCACGAAAGTTACGGGTTCGAGCCCGGGAAGAGGTCGAAGGAAAGGTACCGCTGATGAATGTCGGTTAAGCAAGAAACAGCTGTTCGGTAGTTTCTCGGATACATTGGTGTATAATTTATTTAAAAATTAGGGATTAAATCTGTAAACAATCTTTAGAGATTGAGGTAATTTCGATCTTCGCCAAAAGTCAGTAGTTGGGAAGGAGGGGGTCTTGGGAATAAGGGGAGGTAATCCTTTCCGATTTAGAATTTAAATATTTCCGTTTTTAGAATGTCGCATTTATAGTGGAAAAATTAGTTCCAATAATTAGAAACAGCTCTGCATAATAGTTTGGAAGGATTAAAAATACCCACAAAAGGCTGAATATCAGCCGTATTTCCTAAATAGACGGAGGATGCAGGTCTACATAGAAATCACCATAAAATTTCGGCTAATAATAAAATGGTTTTTTTCCGCGATAGTAGAAATTTACGCGCATATTTATTTCCAGGATTTCTTTCTCTGTCTGCTAAACGATTATTAGCCATCATTTATAAATTCTTTTATATGAAATTGCTAGACCACGTGGACAGCCTCCGCAAATTTCCGTACTGAATCACATGAACAGAAGTATAAGGGTTAATTCGAGTTCGCTTTGTTTACGTACAATTAATAGAAAAATTGGGGAAATTTTTTTAAAATACCGATTTTTTGGGATAATTTTTTTCCGTCGCAGAAAATCCTGGCGAGATTCGGAAATTTTGAGAGAGATTGACGCGTCTGTGAATAATTCCTGGAAAAAATTATTTATTTCAGTAGTACACCTTTAGACAATACCTTCTCTATTTACTCACCTTTTAAACAGTGGGGCTGAATCATTCAGTGATGGTGCTGAGGGATGATGATGTACTGCTCAGTAATACTATCCACAGAAGTCAGTTTTAAGCATTATGTGCCTTCTATAAATGCCTCTATTGATTCACAAGCTACAGCAATTGATAGATCCAATATAGAAATGAACTGTGACAGTGTCAACATCATCGGAGACAACCCGGGCTACACAGAGCACAAACAAACAGAGCATCCGACCGACCCACAGCGCACAACATGAATCACGCACCAATCCAGTAATCAGCGTCAAATGCGGGCTTTTCAACTGAAAAAAGAACACTAACCCACAATGTCCGCTGCTATTCGCATGACATGGACAGACAATGGCAAAAGATACACCGTTAATGAAGCAAAATTAGGCAAACAACAGATGCAAGGATTTACCGGGAGTTGGACAAATCGTACTCTGACCGCGCAATACCTCAGTTAATTCGGCTACTGAATTTAAAACAAAAATCAACGGAATCACCGCCTGGAAGTCTAAGCAAATCAGTCGGCGTAATAGCAGTAAGTGTAATATGCAGGAAACATAAGGACTATCGGGTATTCCCACAAAATAGTAATTATAAACAGCATTGGTCTAGGCACAAATTTTTAAAAAATCAACTGCACTCACCATCGATGTTTTCAGAGAAGCGCAATCCGTCTGCTGTTGTGATCGGGGGCGAAAGCATCAATGATTTTCTGGACGTCAGGTGCCTGCTCCTCCGGCTGTTTATGGCCAACAGGGCCAAGTTGCTGTTCCGAGCATCGCCGGAGGAAAGAGAAACTCTGCATAAGGCAGATGTCACAGACAGAGTCAGTGATATGCATCGCGGTAGGGTCTCATTAGAGCTAGAAGTTCCACTGCATCATTCACTGTCTGTTCTTGCTTCCAGCAGACGCCGAACCTGATGTAGCTCTGCAGCCAGGTTCACCTCAGTCACTCCGTAGTATCGAGCCATTAGCCAAAGAAAATTCATGTCTACGAAGAGCTTGTGTTTGGGACTCAATGCTGAGACTTCAGTCAGAACACCCCCAGTCTCAACTGAGAACCGTCTTTTCATTTCAGTCAGAAGTCTTCTGTCTATAACCGGATAGAAACAGAGCTGGCGTCGGTCATCAGAGGATGCGACAGGTGTGCGTTCGGTTTGGGCCTCAAGAACAAATTCGTGTAGGCGGCGGGGTGGCTCGGCCTGTCTCCTTTGATGTGGTCTGCTCTGTATACGGGCCTTCGCGCACAGGTCCTTAGCTCTTGCCTGAATTTCACTCCATGATTCCGCTCCCCGTTTTTCTGACAGTGCATCGATAACACTATTCCCATTGGCACTAAGAGCGGCTTCATCCACGTTCTCTTCCCGTTGTTCCTCTACTTCGCCCTCGCACTCCTTCGATGAACTGCCGCCCGCAGGCTTATATCCCACTGTAGGCACTCCCAGTTATGTCACAGACCTCTGCGGTAACTCGCAGTGGCATCATCACCCCTCCACCCGCGGCTTCCTGTCGTTCCGCCGCCATAATGGAAGCGCGGACAATGCACGCTGGCGACGGGAGCCGGAACTCCACTGTTACCGCAGTGGGAGTGACGTAATCGATCCGCGCTCCCACTGGGGCCAGCGGCTAAAGGACGTCTGGGGGGAGCACGCGGCGAGAACTGGACAGTGACTTCGGCCGGATACGCACTAGCCAGCTCGGCTCTAGGCCAGACATCACCTCTTAAATTACTAAAAACTCAACCTTAGTACCTCTGCCAGTCATGGAAACAGTCTAGTAACTCAGTATCATTTGTCAATAAAGACTATACTCACACATCATATACCAGATGTGGACACGAAATAACTAAAACTTCTTTACTTTTATATTTTATAGTTTGGTTAACCATTATTTTTAAATTGTACTAGTTTAGAGTTAGTCAGTTAATAATGATAATTTTCTCTAGCATTAAAGTATTTTTTCACTTAACTAACCATTTTAAAGTAAATTCTTTGGAGAGTACTTCAGTCTTCAAAATTAGAACCAGTAAATTCTGGAAAGTTTTTTAAAAATAATATATATATTATACATTCAACATCATTTATCTATGCATATTAACAACAGTGAACCAATAAACAAAAACCCTATGGCACTTCAATAGAGGTTTGTTGATATGACAGTTATATTCTATTAATTACTACTATTTTCTACCTGCAGTAAAAGTGTACTACAACACTCATCTTTAAATATGAAATTTTTTCAAAAGACAAAATGTCTACATAAATTAGCATCGACTTCAATTTCACCATCAACTAGCTTAGGTCTTCAGGAAATTCCAAAAAATTTGTTAGACAAGATATTACAGCTTGGAACCCTTGCTGAAAATCTTTTAGGGTATTATTTTAATTAGATGTTTAATAAAAAAGTTTCTATTAAAGGGTTATAAGACTATATACTATTGATTTTACCATAACTGACCTGAAATTCCTAAGGCCATTTTTATTGTTGTTTTTAAAAATAGATCAACTTCTTAAATTTTTTTCTCTCTCATTAGAACAACAATAAATTAAACCTAATAGCTGAATTATGGATATTACCTTTTAACTCAGTAATTTTAACTTGTGATGGGACAAGAACTATATATATATTGTTGTTTGTTAAATAGGTTTAAAGTACAAATATGTGAACAAAAAATTTTTTTTAAAAATTGACGAGGTGGTTAGGAAGACAAGACTGAAATGAAGTAGCAGTATTTAAGTAATGAAGAATGCCTGCATGAGAAAGGGTACAGCTATTGAAAGGTACAGTGAGAACCTCCTTATCTCTTCATTTCTTTCTTTTAAAATTAAGATAGCAAGTATCTGTTAAATAAAAAGAGAAAGTAAATCAAAGTAATTGACTTCTTAGAGAAATAAAAAATATCTAATGGTTATAAAATTAAGGAAAATTAAAATCTTAGACCCATTTTATTATGAAGATTAGGTCATCCATTTTGGATGGTTTCTCAAAATAACAAGTTTATAAAATCAAAAATATACCTATTCATTTTGGGAGATTTACAATAATATTTTTTACTCTCTTTCTATAATACACAGCCTTGTTTAGAATTACAGAAAATACATGAATTACTTATTTTCATTCATGAAGTTGTACCACAACAAGAGATGTCATTGTCTGTATACATTTACAGGTCAATATGAAGTATGCAGAATAGATCGGACAAAAATTGAAGGCTCTTTTAAAAAGTTAAATATTCTGTTGTTCTTAAAAGTTATAGCTTTGTCAGATACTCTCCTACAAGCAAATACAAATAATATACAATCAAATTATATTTTTTCTATGTCATTAAACTGAATAACATAAAATATGCAAATATGTCAACGTCATTACATGAAGGCATTTCATTGAAATATATTTCTGGTGTGCTTATGCTCATACATATTCAAAAGTTATGTGACCAGATAAGCACTATCATAATCCCTATGCAAATACTGTGATATTTCTACATTTACTAAAGGTTGAGGTTTAGGCTATTCAAGAGTCACCAACATATTGCCAAAGATTTGAACATTTTTTGTTCTGTGCCATATTTATAAAAGATATCAGAATGGTACTTGATCTGTCAATATAAACACTTTTTCTTAATTTTGATAGAAGATGGTTTATGCCTTCACTTCCATGTTCTTATGTTAATATTGTCATTATAAATTTGATCATTCAATTATTTTACACAAATCTAGTATAGAATGCAAGTAGCAGAAAATCTACTTTTTTTAATTTAAGATGTTTTGTTTGGTTTTTTTGTTTTGATTTTCTTGTCTTGGAGTTTTTGTCAAAGTTACAAAGGTGAATTTTTCAGCGTTTTATTTTGAGTTTCAATCATATGTAAATAAAGAAATTATTCTGTATGTACTAGATGTCATGGTACATGTTGAATTGTATTTACAGGTGTCTGTGGAATTTTTGGAAGTGTAGTGATGCTCTCATTTGGATTGTAATTTTTAGTGTGTGATATGTTACATCTGCTGTGACTTTTTGTCTCTGAATTTTATATTGTCAGCACAATCATTATGGTTACTACTAATGAAGTACACAGAAGTTTAGTGTAATGTGAAAGAGCGGGAAGGTTATATATAAGGTGGACAAAAGATGACGAAATGTTATGTAGATAAAGTCAGCAACCAAATGGAAATATTGCATTATAAATCTTCCAGGTTAGAAGGGCTGGTAGTATTAAGCGATGCGGGAAGGACAATGTTTCTGCCAAGGATATGAATGGATGTCTTGTGGCTATTATTATTCATATGGTTAATTCTGTTGCTAGCATTGTTGGTATAGTGTTTTTGTTGTTTGTGTTTTTTAAGTCATATAATTAGTGACTCCACGGCTCGGAATTGTATGTGGACAGGCATTCAGAGCAGGTTCGAAAAGACTCACATTTAAAATATTTTTTAAATAATAATATAATGGGGTTTCTTTGTAATAAAAATAAAACGACAATTTTGGGGGATTGAATGCAAGCTTTATAATTTATATAACTGCATGATAGTCTTCAGTGTAATCATCACAGTTTTTAAACTACACTTTCTCTAACACATATTGTTACCCTTAAGGGCATCTTCTGTGGTTTCAAGTCATTACATCAGACTATTTGGATTGACTCTCCAAAACAAGTATACTCAGAAAAGTTACACCTTCAGTCTGCTATGGCAGTAAATTAATTCTAAATATTTTAATCAATCATCATTTATAACTTCATGTAAGTAGTGAAGTACCTTATTTTCTCCAAATCAGAAGGATACTGTGCAGCTCTACACATTATACATATTTCTAGATATATAAGCACTAACTTAACTCATCTTCTTACGCGCACACAATGCACTTTGATAGGTATATGTAATAATTCTCTTTGAGACACCTTAAATATTGTATTTATAATCCCTAAATATGAAGAGGAATAATTTATTATCTTTCATGACTTAAATTTGCATTAAATTAATCTTTAAAGATAAATTTGTCATGCTAATCTGACAGGTTGGTAGATCGGAGATGCATGTTCTGTCAGGTGTACTTAAATGTTTACCTCTACTCGTTTTTCTCTATGAAAAAATCCAAAATTTTGGGTAGGAAAAACGACCAGATCATATCCATGTTGCTCATTCATTCAAAGAAAAGATTTTTAATATATTTTTTGTTTTCATCAGCCTGAAAAGTCTACTTTAAATATAAAATTACAAATAAATTTTATAAGTAGTCAGCATATGAAATCTAACATGATGGGCTTAACTTATTTAATTTGTTTATAATTATGAGGCTAAAATTTTATTTGTTCAATGGCCATTTTCATTTGTGTATCAATTAGATTCCCGATGTAATGTAGTCCACGTTACATCCTTGATGTTATGTGGAACCAAACCTGCTCGCTACAAAAACGTGACAGTACAGATGGCTGCAAATGTACATCGAGTGATGACAGGTGAAACGACATAGTAGCTGGTACCAGCGATTTGTTAAGTCGTCTTGAGAAAACTGAAAGTTATAAGTAACTGAAAACATTAAATCTGCTTGCCCCCAGGTGAATCAAGCCAACAGGTGCAAATCTTGTGATTAACAGGTTATTAATATGTGCAAGTTTTGATGTTTTTAAAACAACGTTTGATGTCGGCCTATAATAATTATAAAATTCCGGAAGTTTTTTATTGAAACCATTCGTGTTAATTCAAATAGTAAATTAAGTAATTATTTCAAAAATAATTTCCACATTTTTTTCAGTGTGCGCGAATGTTTACACGTGCAATGCAAAATTTTTACGGGGATCACGGTAATGTCCCTATTTGAGTGACAAACCATTCTCTTATACAGAGATTTAACAAAACTAAATAGAAATACCAAAAGGTATATCAGCCGCTCTCATCCACCCGCTCGGCAGCAGAGTTAATGTATTTCGTAATGGAAAGAGCATCCTCATCCAGCAATGATATCAATATTTCATTTGCATCGAAAATGAATGTTTTTAATAACAGCTAAGTGATATAAATTTTAGCTTTGGTAATGGCTATAATATCACCATGTAAATTAGATGGCAACCAATAATTGCTATTAAAATTAACGATTACTTATTAATTTTTGTTCATTTTGGTTTTTTTTGGTAAAAAATTATAAACAATTTTATTTTTTTAAAATTTATTCTTAATTTACATAAAATGTTATATTGATTCTGATGTAGAATGATCTGACGTAAAATTATAATTAGCAATAACATTTGTGTATGTATATATACAAGCGATAACCTATAGTCAGAAAACAAATGAAAACTAATTAAATATATATTAAAATATTTAGTTTATTTTTCTTCTTATGGCGACTCCTTCCACAAATGTAGATTCAGACCAGGAAGTTTGTGGCGTATCAAAAATTTCCGGCTGAGGCTAAAAATTGGAAAGAAAAGCGTAATATGATTAGTAATAGGAGTTAAATAGAAGTAGTAATGTTACTTCCACTACTAATAATCACAATGTTTGTGGAATAGTTCAAATATACATCTAGACAAATAAGACCTGAAAAAAAGTACATTTGTGTTATTTTACTTGTTGGAATAATCACGCATTGCTTACGCAAATCCAACGTATATCACTTGGAGCAGGTGCTTTCAGAAATATCTTAATTAACGATGGGAGGCGGAAAATATTACTTAAATACTTTTTGATTCCTATATTTAATATAAAGGCAACTCGGACGAGCAAGGATTTGTCATTATTTCTTCACAAGATATACGTTACACATCACCGCTGTTACTGTAACCTGTACTTTTGAAGACGAATACATTGGTCTGATAAAGAAACTAAACTGAAAAAGAGAGATTGCTGAGCAAGTTTTACCTAATGACAGTTTTGTGACGATGTGGGGAGATTTCCTACAACTGTAAGCTGGATCGTATCACGGTCAACAAACATTAAACACCGATTTTTCAAAACTGACCCTCATCTCGAAGTGATGTTGCATTACAGCTACTTGTGTTCGTGAATTACAATGCTAAGCCTCATCGAGCAGCTACAGTAGAGATCGAGGCTAATCTGAGAGCGACGATGCGTCTAAGTTTTCGATTCGTTGGAGTCGGGAGATTCAGAAGTATAAACCTAGTTAGGTGTTCCTCTCCTTTGAAATAAATGAATATGTTTACTTAAATTTACATATATGAGATGGAACATAAATTATGTGCACTATAACTCTACCATAAACAGACACCGTAATATTTCTGCTATCAAAGGTCGTACAGAGAATAGCTAGAGCATCAAAGGGATCTCGACGGTTTCCTTGACCTGTACTTAATAGTATAAAAGTTCATCGAGCAAAATTTCACTGCTTCGGAAAACAATGATCTGGAAGGCTTCCATCAGTGACACGACGACAAGAACCTGTTCTTGGTCTTCCATCTTTTGTCCACAACTAATCCTGCCACGAACAAACTCGACATTAAGGTTATTTTGTGATATAGGAGCATAGTCCAAATTTATTTACTAAAACAGGACTACAGAGGGTTGTATTATGTAAAACTATGTTCAAAAGATCTTGTAAAGCCCTGGTGTATTGTGGATAAGAACTCGTCATCGAAGAGTCCAGGTCTCAGAAATTCCCTTCTGGAGGTACCACTTGGAGTTGAAGTGCCGCAGCGTTGTATTATGAGCTGAAATTTGTCAAGACGTAAAGACAAAATTATTTGATAAATTTCGCCATTTATCCTGATACACTGTCATTTTATAGACACATTTACCATTGCACTAACAACGCATGCTTAGGTTCTATGCCCATATTGTTCAGGAGTACGGCGCTAAATATACATCTGTTCTGTGACCACAGTCAGAAAGAGGAATCAATACACGAAACCTCTTATCGTGTATTCCAAATCCCTGATACGAATCGAATCGAGCAAACGTAAAATAATTTGGATTGTAAACTGTCAGCCACCCACTTTGTTAATTCAATACCAAACAGAATGGAGATACTTGGTGTTGAAAAAGGTTGGTTGTCCAAATACAACAAATAATTTTATTCTATTATTTGTCTTTCTTTGCCGTTTTATGTAACTAACATATTGTAGTAACACCAGGTATTTGAATTTGACCAGCAGAAAAGTAATACAATTTCAATTTTACTAGATAAAAAGGAAAAAATAGGTATATTTATAAATTTCGAACCCAAATTAATCATACGCATGGCCATGACGGGGCCAAAATATTGCTAAATAACTTTTTTTAAAAATCTTAAAACTATTATTGGAGTTGGGATAGAATCAGGCTCTGCCATTTTATTTAAATACACAAATAGGAGGTAGACGGCAGGGCTTATAACAAATTCTGATGGCATCTGTAAGGCATTGTGTAACATCATACTTTTCGTGTTGCTCGTTCTGAAGTATGTACCCAAAAGGAAAATCGTTCACCCACAACTCTAATAGATTTATTTTACCTACTTGGTTATATTGGGTTACAATAGTTCCAAAACCACTCGGATTTTGTCAGACAGCCTATGATGTTATTGCCCAAAATGATTATTTCAAAGTCATAATGCAAGATCAACCAGATCAACTTAGTTCAGCAAATAGAATGTCCAAAAAAGATTGAAAATGAATAATGAAACCTTGAACCGGGCGAGATTACTTTAAAGCGGTCTTCAACTTTTGGAAAGACGGGAGAAAACAAAGATTAGAGTTTATAAATATTTATGATGGGTTGCAAAAAGCTGACATACTACAGCGCAGAATACTTGCAGATATGCAACATTTAACTTTTGGCTCCTGAAATTTAGATAGAATCAATGCCATTAAAATAACTAATATGCTCGGTCAGAAGTCGATTCATGCAAGACTCCATCCAATTGATCAGTAAAACACATTTTAAGGACATTAAAACGTTTTGCCTTTGAAAGAGTGTTTGTGTACATTGACACCTGACTAAAAATCTCCACAGTTATCAGACAAGGCAGCTTTCTCTTAGCATTATTCTTTATATATTAGTAGACACATTTTTTAAAATACTTCATTTTATCTTTCTAACCAAAAATAAAAACATCGTACGCAAAGAACACCACGAACACTGTCATTCACCAAAATAGTGCAGACACAACGTTTTCCACACTACAGGAATTTGCCCGAATAAACTTCGGCACGACCAAAGAGAGCCATTGTTGGATACTCAAAAAGGTTAATTAGTAATAAATAGAATGCTGCCAAAAAGGAGATTAAACATATCTACTTTCCCCCTAATCAGAACGGTTAATATTCCCAATATATAGACAAGACGACTGGAAACTCCCAGAAAATAGATGTTTGATTTATATCCTCCACTGAGACTGTGATTGGAGTAAATATAACACAAGTATAGAGAAAAATTAACTTTCGTCTAATACAAAGAGTACTAAATGTAATAAATATTGCAATAGAACCAAAAATGGGAAATATATTTAGAACAAATGAAAACATCTACTCAACCCAGCGACACTATACCAAGAATGGGAAACTTAAATAAATATCAGATATAGCCTCCACAGCTGGAGTTCAAACATAACCCTCGCAGGGAAAAACAACGTATAAGTTGATTCATTCAAGACATGTGTACTGCCCTCTTAAGAGGCTGGTATTATACACCATAAAATACGCTAATACTTGGCGAAAGTATCCAAATACTACTGGTCCCCTTTCTTGAATTTTCTTTTGCAATGCTAGTAAAACTAACAAAATAGATTAAAAGTCATGCGACTGATGTGTACCTTAAAGGGTGTTACGGTGATCATTGCTAGTTGAAAAAACACGGCAATTATTTGATTTACTGTAAAAAAAAATAAAATAAAGAGAGCGAAGTGGTACTCCACGCCATTTTGTCTGCCTGCAGGCGGACCTCTGGGACATCGTCCAGGATTTTGCCTAATAAATAGCAAGCACCTCTAATGCGCTAGTATTATTTGCACAGATGGTAGTGTGGAATATCACCAGAGTTTTAGAGGTTAATAAATCCACTCCGATTAAATTGGTGTCCTATAAATATTTAACAGAAACTTATGGAATCTCTTATGCAGTTCCATCAAAATTGACCATGCTAATCCATCTAACTACAAATTAATTCGCTCTCTCTCTCTCTTTCTCAAGATCAGTTTAATAATATTTCCTTGTACAGAACTTCACATGTTGTTCCTGATTCATGTAAAAATTTTAGTAGCATTCTTCTGGATTAAAGTTAGACATCATAAATTTCATTCATGCATCATTAAAACAGAGCAGAAAACTATTACTTATGCAGAAACACTTGGATAAATATTTCTTCTACGCTCAAGATGATAGATGATTCTACGAATATACACAAAGTATGAGCAAGGACGGACCTCGTAATATTATTATCATTATTTTTTATAGCTTGTGTTCGGTTATTTTTGATCAAAACTGCAGATTATACAAGGTATCATAAAATTTTCCTAATGATTTCCTTATCATTAGAAGAAAAACTTACTTGTAATAAGTGATTGGTCTGAAGACATCGCTAAAGATACGAAATAAACCCGTGTTGTCGCTAACAATTCGAGAGTATTTTATTTTTCTGATTGAGTTAAGCTGAGCTGAAAAACAAAAGAAGCAAGAAATGAGATGAATCTATATTTGGAGAGAAAAAGACAACAGCTGCATATTGTGTAGTAATATAGAGAAACAGTTTTTATTTTAAAACTTTAATGTTTTATTTATTTTTATTTTCTTTGTAATTATGTTTCCATAAGGAGCTTTATCGTGATTCTGTGTTAATAAATCGGAATTATTTTAAACTATCTTTGTTTGGTGCACCAGTACTGCAAAACCTACAGTTTGTATTTTTCTGGTGCATTAGTTAACGATTTAAATTCTCTTTTTCCAGCTATCGGTCGCCCGCACATCGCCCATTTCTAGGTTTTTAGCGTCTGCTCCAGACGGTCGCTGCATTTAAAAATATTTGCTAGTTAGCGAGACAATTTACAATAAGATATATTTTAGTCTGCAGTAAGCAAATACAAATATACATAGTGAAAATAAGTTGTTTTTTTTCCTAATAAATAGAAAATATTTAAATTTAAAAGTATACTAACTCTATTTGTAGACCGACCGTCTTACCTGGAGTAAATGGGTTAGGTGAACGATTCTCGAACCAAAATCGATCACCAAATTTGAAGTCGAAAAATTGCTTTCCTAAAATACAAGTAAACGTCGGCCCCATAAGAGAGTCATAATAGGGTAATTCTGAAATTCCCCCAGCAAACAGATCGATGTCGTTAGGATGACTGTAAAAATCAGAAAAATATTGTAAATCAATATGTGCAATATCATGTAACACAGAATCAACATCTAAAGGAATAGAATCAATGAAGAAAGAATAAATAAGAAAGAAGGGAGGTTAAAGAAAGAGAGAATTATATTTATTTACAGTGGGATATAAAATTTCAGTAAATTTGTAAGACCTGCAAACAAAGAGTCATGAGAATATTTTAGTCTTGGATTAAGGCGTATACTACAAACAGGTTTGAAAATACTGACTGGAAACCTCATATCAAAAAAAGAAAGAATATCTAATTCAGACAAGCCGCCGTCAACAAAAAACTGTCAGCAAGTATCTCAAATATATTTAATATTTTATTATTTTTTTTAAATATTTCTCTAAATCTCATTCCCTTTTTCTTTACTTTTCTATTATTCCTGATGCTTTATGAATACTAACAACACGTTAAAATAGTCAGCCAGTCAGAAAAAAAGATTGTTAGCAAAGTATGAAACTAACCGTATAATTCATTAGCTGAAAAATATAAGCCTTTGTTTTCATTTATAAGCAGGTACTCTGTTCGACTCTCAGTCTTAGTTCAACGGAAAAAGATTACTGACAGTCTTATCGGAAAATTCATTGGCTCGGCCGTTCAGATCCACAGACTCGTTTATACTACTTCTGTGATCTGTTTCAACACAAAACACTTATGTTAACAAAGAAACATGATTTATTCCATAAATGAAATAATTTACCTGTATTATTAGTTACGAGGAAACTAAGAACTGTAAACATTTTCATAGTTTTCAAACTTACTGGAGCAGCATAGCTGAACTTGCTAATATAAGGCGTTTGATCTAAGATGACGGGCTCTACAGAGTTCTCTTGATGTCACTGTTACTTCACAAGTTGATTTGTTGAACAAGTGCTTGTATAACTTCACAAGTTGATTTGTTGAACAAGTGCTTGTATAACTTCACAAGTTGATTTGTTGAACAAGTGCTTGTATAACGTCACAAGTTGATTTGTTGAACAAGTGCTTGTATAATGCCACAAGTTGATTTGTTGAACAAGTGCTTGTATAACGTCACTCTTCACAAGTTGATTTGTTGAACAAGTGCTTGTATAACGTCACAAGTTGATTTGTTGAACAAGTGCTTGTATAACGTCACAAGTTGATTTGTTGAACAAGTGTTTGTATAACGTCACAAGTTGATTTGTTGAACAAGTGCTTGTATAATGTTACTCTTCAGAAAAGCGAACCACACAACAACGCGATAGACTCCGTAACCCTTTCGTAATAACTTGACGATTATGTAGACTTCAAAATTTGTCATTACAAATTAGTTTTCCAACCAAACAATTAAAGGTAGTCATATTTCTAAGTTGTGTGTACGTCAGAATTTCTTCAATAAGAGGAATATGTAAATACGTTATTAGATAATGTAAAAATGTATTCACTAACCTGTATACTTGTTTCAGTAATTTTGCAACCTTTAAGTTATGATTTACCAGCCCACCCTTTCCTGTACCCCACCGCACCAGCCTGGGTAGTCCGCAAAATTTGCGCCATTCGTTATATGCTGGGATGCCATGATCACGCCCACGTTGGATGTTCAAAGCTGCCAAATCCATTCCACTCCCACGCTTTTCGAATTCAAATAAATGATTCGTTACCTCCTCTGACAACTTGTTGTCAACATTTTGAGCTTTAGCCAATATAAGGCCTCTAGTAATGGCGTCTACCCCTGTGATTCTCTGGAAGAACGTGTCCGGTCTCTCGAAGACTTTTCTTAGAAGTATGGACAATCTGTTATTCGGACAGACTCGGCTTTGTTTTTCTTCGTCTCTTAAATTACCAGTGGTCTTGCTCTTGGACCTCTCACGAACTTGGTCTGGAGTGCACTGATAGTCCAAGTCGAAGCATCCTCCCACGAACGGGATCTTGTCAGCAAGCATGCTGTGACCAAACCGAAACGCTGCCACAGAGAATACATTTCTCGGCGTTGCGTTAATTTCGTCGTCATATCCGGTAAAAAAATTTGTTTTTTGCGGAGTTAGTCGGAATATTCTCGAGGCGAAATTTCCTATAATGATAGGAAGAAATTCTCCAAAGACTATGTTCTGCATTTCGGCAATGACTATCCGTCTGCTTTCTTGAAAAAGACGCTCGTCGTCCCAGTGCGGATTGATCTGCGTCAAAGATCGGGCGATTCGATTGTGTTCCCTAAGCCAGATGATGTGGTGAACCGCAAGACCTGGGTTTTCGTTCACTCTTACGTCTCCTGAAAATATTTACAAATACGAGTATATTCACCTTTCAAATTTTAAAAATAATTCAGGAAATCCAGTTTTAAATATGTTAAGTTAGTTTGAGAATTTGACACCTAAAATGTGCCTAATAAATTATAGTACTTTGTGACGTTATCCATCATTGTTTACCTGTAGCAGTAATATGTACTGGTGCACTAAGTGGAGCAAAGATGAACAATTATTAACATTTCCTAAAAATGGACGTGACTTTTCGCATATTTCCAAGTCAAGAAAAAGGCATCTCAAGTTACAAGTATAGGTAGAAAATTATTTGTTTGAAACAGTAAAATAAAACAAGTAAATTATAATTGGCAAAAGTATTTTTACGCCAGCAACTTTCCCCTAATACATTTTATCCGTTAGTTTTTAGTTTGAATGTCATCGGGATAAATTGAATCAAAGTCTCTGCATTACATTTTATTACATATATGTTAATTGAAGAGTTCTACATGCAATTCAGTATCAATATGAAAATGTGATATTTGGATTAGTTTTTGTAGAAACAATAGACGTGCATCTCTGACATATGAAAAAAGAGAATGCGCTAATAACAAAAAGTAGAGTTAATTTACTACTCTCTTCAGAACGTAGAAAATGACTATGTGGTATTTATTAAGATTTATTTAGTATCCCCGTTTGCTTTTTCTTATTTAAATTTTTTGACATTAGCTTTAGTCTTTGCTCAGACGCAGATTTTCTTACATATTTTATTTAATTTGTTAACAACCAAATCTTTACTCTAACACCTGGCTTTTTCTTGTCTATTTATATTGATTTGGTATTTTGCTCTTCAATCTAAATGGTATCTATAAGTTATCGGATCTAGCTTACGCTAAAGCGTTGTGGAGATTACATTATTATGCTTTGAAGTCTTTAGCTTACATCCAAATGCAACGTTCTTGAAATCTAAGTTTACCTTTTTCAAGTCATTTCATATATTGCTGCTCGACACAACGTAATTAGACTATAATTTATTTTCGCTTAGTTTCCAATTTCCTGGTTATTGGTTGCTTCCATGAAGAGCGGATTTATTTAAGAATTAACATGCGCCATGTAGAAATACTTTACCTTTTCGAATAATAGGTGTATTATCTATGATCTAGATATTTAATTTCACCTGTAAGCTACAGCTTAGAGCAGCAAAGACTGGAACTCTGCCATTTTACACAAATGTACTCTATAATTAAAAGTCCCTCCCCATGTATATTGTAATTAGGAATGCATTTACAATTTTCCTAACAGGACATGGACACGCACACACACGTTCAGGCCGTATAAAGACCCTAAAAGCCCTTTTGATTTCTATATTCCAATCATTATACATACCTTTTGGAAATTTAGCCACGATCATAAACAAAATTTTGATGCCAGAGGATGAGAATATTCTGACGACCTTTATTATTAATATTAGTCACAGAATGAATTATAATATAACGTGATAAGGTAAAACAAACTTTTGTACTATTTCACTTATTTCTGTCCCCAATCTTCTGAGAGAGTTTATATATTAATTATTATGAGTTACCAAGAAAAGATATATAGAGTAATACATATTTTTTTTATTTTGCACTGCAAATACATATTTACCTGCTTTGAAACATTTAAATCTCATGGGATTTCTCTCTCGACTGCATTCCGACTCATTGTTTACATCCGGCGGGGGCAAAGTGTCTGGACTACACTCTACCAATCGCATTAATCCTAGAAAACAAGCAAAACAGATAAGGTCTGCCCTAATACAGCTAAGCAGCCTGTCTGACGTCAATAAAACAATGTTTTTCTCCTCGTGAACCATACGGTGCAGTATTTTTGGTGTCTATTCTGCTAATCCATTCCGAAACAAAACTCCAGTAACTCATCTCTCAGAAATTGGCTGTGGTTACTCTTTCGTCACAACCACACACATATATACTGTTAAAAGGTTGAGAAGTTTTTATATAAAAGAAAAAATTCGTTCAACGATTGTGATGAGATCATAGTTATGACGTCTACCAAACACGTGCCACTTGTTTTCTATTGATAAAGATCGAAGAAAGTTAATTTGCATACGCTTCAGGTGGTCAACTACGGTAAGTGGGTAGTGCTCACCACTTGTGACGATCTTCACGATAGCGCCGCGCCCAAAGTACAAAACGAAATCGTTTGTTTACGGCATTAAACAAGGAGAGGTAATTAGGTTATAGCCTCTTAAAGCTGTGGGACTGGTTGTTGGCTTTTACTTAAACCTCACATACAATGTTTTGCCTTTCTCTTCAAAGAAAAAAGTATGTAAATCATTTAAGTTATTGCCTGTATAAATGTTACTAACCACTCTCATTCATTCGAAGAAAATTAATTTCTTCTTCTGAACTGCCATAGACATTAGAGGCATCGATAAATCCCGTCACCTGAGTCAGCTGTTGTCTCGGTCCTGCAAACAGAAAATTTCATTATGATAGCTTTTTTTTCTTATTTATATCATATTAATAAAATCTATTATTATATTATTATTATTATTATTATTATTATTATTATTATTATTATTATTATTATTATTATTATTATTATTATTATTATTATTATTATTATTATTATTATTATTATTATTATTATTATTATTATTATTATTATTATTATTATTATTTATTATTATTATTATATTATTATTATTATTATTATTTTGAAAATCGTCTTTATGAAACTTTCTTATCCTGCTCTGATCATTACTATCTGGACAGACTTGCTGCATAAATAACAAAGGAATTAAATATTTTAATTACTTAATTTTTAAAAAATTGATTCTTTTAAAAAAAATTTTAGAAATCCGAAGTCAATGTTCCGTTAATAAATTATCATTTTCTGTTACAGCCACATGGTCTATTAAAAGTATTTCTAGATACACACATAATATGAAGGAATATTGTTATTCGTGTTCATCAAGTCTCCACAGCTCATGTCGATTAAGGCAGAGAAACTTAGAAGTTCTCGATATTCTGTACTTCTGTTTGTTCTTTATGCAATGTATAATAACACTTTATTATTTCTTTCTAAAATATTTAGATGATTCATCTTTCTGAGAAACTTCATCAGCTTGTAAGAAAAGATTGCTCTCAAGAAGCTCGACACCGGCGGAAAACTCTTGCTAATGTGCGACAACTACTTTACAGACCGGAGCATTTACCAGTCAGCCTCGTGTAAATTGGTTGAAAGTCTTTTGGTTAAATTGGATCTTTTATTTAAAACTATTTCCTTTTAATAGGATATCTCACTAAACCAAACAGTTCGTCGGCGGACATGTTTACGATAAACAACATTTGTAGTTTCCACCGTCCGCTGTTGAAGGCTACTTGTAGCTGGACAGCACACAATTTTGTCTTTCTGGATATTAATCTGAGCAACAACTAATTGAAAACCCTCACTCGCTTGTTATAACTGACCAGTCAGACAACTCTGCGCACCAATCTGTCTGCGGCTTTCCGCGTACTTACCAACGGTACAGTTAAGCTGAGGTGCAGGCAGGCTGCGGACAAAGTTAAGACATGTTCTGTTAAAACGACTGAAGAAGGGATCATCACTCGGTACGTCGATTGGAAAACAGGGTCTGAGAAAATAAATGACAACAGATTTAAAAAAAAAAAACCGCGTTTGAAACATAATATTAATGCTTGTGAATACATTAATTTATTTAACAGTGAAGTACAAAGAATTAATTAAATACAGTGGAAATGGTATTAGCTGGATTTCAGTAGTCCAAAAAAATGATTTGGTGGAATCAGAGGCTATTTTAATAGCTGTATAGCCAGTTATCACCATTCTGGCATCTTTATGTTACCTGTAAAGGTAATTATTTAGATACATAAGTGCTAATATTGTATTTATACTGCAAAAATATTTAAACAAAAACGAGAATAAAGAAACGTAATATGAAATTTAGAAACTGAAATAGGAAATTTAAGTTTTAATAACAAAGCAAAAAAATATGTTAATAATTACGGCATCTTATTTATTTTTAATAGGATTTTTATATTTACAAAACTTCATTTAGAGATGTATATTTTAGGATTAATCCAATCAACATTTATGAGATATCTCCACTCCAAAAGAAGCAAAAGAGGTAAGGGGGAAAATAGCCCGGTAGAAGAAAAACATTGTCTTTTTCTTTTCCTTATTCAACTGTACCTTTGAGGCCGAACTATTCCTAAATCTCGAGAAGCACAGCAGTTTAGTTGTGCCATGCCTTCCCCTAAAATAGAAACAAAACCATACTTACATATGTGTGTGTTTGTAAGAAATATAAAATGCCGTTACAAAATAATATTAACAACAGCAAGATAGTTCGCTATAAGTGTGATAACTTTATCACGCCAACAACTTTTCAATTATTTTCAGTAATATAGATTTATAGTAAATCTTGAATTTGGTATGTTGCTTTATGTTTACGATAGCTTAAATGGATATTAAAAGTCTGAGTGAAAATTTGAAGGAAGTTTTCAAAATAATTAATGGTCTTGAAGTATATGAACAGTCAATAATTCTGTCGACTATCTACATTAAAAATACAAGAGTACATAATTACAAATTGGTTAAACTATCAGCACAGCTTTAAATTAAAGTAGATCTTTGTTTATCAATATAAATTGTAACTGAATACATTAAATGACCAACGCTATTTGTAGCTGTTAACTAAACTAAGCTTACACAGTCGAACACCAATGAGACACGTCGAAATGGCTTCTTTGTAGCTGATTGTTTAAGAAACAACAACTCGTTTTTCTTAAAAAGTGAATCTTTCATAGTCGGAGGAGTTAAATTTTAGCAAACAAGTACAAATTTAAGAGAATTAACTCTAAAGAAGTTTCTAGTGGGTACCGTGAAATGAAGTTTCGAAAGTCATGAATTTGCAAAAGATGGTACAAAAGTCAATGTTTTATGTTATTCGAAATGTTAATATTAATATTTCTGTTTGGTCTTTAGGTTGTAAAAGACGCAGTCTTTTTCTTTTTTTAATCCATCGATTTAATTTTTAAAATAGATTTCAGATTTGACTTTTGTGTTTTAAACGTGAGACAGACACTGTTCTGGCCGAGCAGCAGCCGTTTTTCTCTGCTTTGCTGTGATTGGCTACATAAAAGCTTAACCTTCCTAACCCTACCTCCAAGCGATCAATAATTTCGTATAATGGCAAAAAATAAGTCGAGAATATTTTTCTTTTAATATTTGTTAATTCTTAATTAAAATACTGGCTAACAAGAACTCGAAAACCAGAAGATAATTTTTAACGAAACAAATTCATTCTTCATAAGTCTGGCAGCCAATTTGGTCGTATGCCTAATTCAGCCTTATTTATTGTTGCTTTTATATATTTCTACTTTAACAGAGCAGCATCCAGGAGTAGAACATAAGACCTGCCTAGTTTAGCCTGCAAACATTGAAAGAAGAGAGGATCCTGAAGGAGTATTCGGCCTTTGAACCAGCTCTATAATATGAATCTTTTTCTTAGTTATCAACAATTACACGAACTAGAGCGCGGTTAACTAAGTAGCATGCAACAAGACTTGATATTTCTTCTTTCAATTTAATAATTATTGGCAAGTGGAATCGATGATCGACTGTACTGTTTATTGATAGTGATGATGTTTAAACTCCCATTAATAGACCTGTGCAATTTACATTTTCATATATTTAATTTTTTTCACATTAACCTTTCGTAAAATAACTATTGCTACATCTTTTCTTTAAAAATACGAATATATCATTTTTAAAATAAAGTATTTATAAACATCATTCAAGTTAATATATTAAAGACAAAAATCTAACGATAGGTGTAATGCATTTTATCAAAATTACGAGAAAAAAATATCAACTTCCATCAAGCGTTGTCGGCGTATAGATTTGGAATTTAGCGTAATAACAGCTATTGTTTGTATTTTTACTCTGATTGATTTTAATTTCTGGTCGATGAATCAATGAATGATTTTTTAATTGAACGAACTCGGCTGACACGACAGCGGCACTGTATGTTTGAACAGAGCGCATTAAAATCAAAAGCTGAAAGGTGCTTGCTTACCTGGCTGCACAGCAAACCGCTCGAAGTCGTGTGCGAGAAACTGTCCAAAGAAAACACCGAACAAGTTGAGCCTCTGTGTTCTGGTCGAACTGTCGCTGGCCGTGAGCACCGTAGTACTGACCAGCCGGGCGCTGGGCAGCGAACCTCTCTTAAAGCTTTTTGTCCTTGGTGTGCTAAATCCTAAGCAGGAGACAAAAAGCAATTTAAAAGGTATTGTTTAGTGTCATAATTCATACTCTGCCTTAACATGAAATCATTTCCGCACTAATTCTTTTCAATGGCGCCGAACATTATTTGGTGATTTTGTTTATAAATTTAGCATTTTTAATATTTCAAAACATAATAACAATATGCCTTTTATTATGTATAATATCATTATAACAAGATTTTCATGCACAAATATAACTAAATCAGTAAATAAATAAATGTTTACAGTTTATATTTGATATTTTTTTAAAAAAAAAACAAAGGTATGTGTCATATTTTAATTAAATTTAGTTATCTACCTTGGAAACGCCTATTTATTTTTTTACAACCGGTTGAAGGTGCCCCATTAATTGGTTCCACAGAATTTTCTGTATCAGGTAATAAAATATATTCTTCCATTTTTAGGTGTGAGAAATCCAGAAAGACATGCAGATGCCCCATAGTAAGATGTTATTCGAAGCGAGAGTAGTTATTTCCCTTTGCATCATATTATTTTACAAAAGCCCACGAGTGTCCCAAAATTTGTATTTTGTCCTTTTTATCTTTAGTTTTATTTTTTTTGTCCTCATCAAACAACCGAAACATGGCGGTTGTTATAGTCGAAAAACAAATTTATGTAGCTTGCTTCCAGATTATTTACTTATCTATCTCTTCAAAAGCGTTTTTGTTAAATCTCTGGCGGCGGTGGTGTAATTTTAAAGTTTTCATATTGACACCGAATGAGATGATGAATAAGGAAATATATTTAAAATATTTTATTCTTCTAGTTATAGAACCACCTTTTTAAATTTAAAAGAGCAGTTCAAGACTACTCTATTAAGTCACACACACACACACACTGTACACAAAAGATAAAATTTCCATGAATTGTGCGTTTTTTTTACAAACTAGAAAAGAAAAAAAAAATTCCGGAAAAAATTTTTAAGGATGAATAGAACGTTTACCATCGTCGTAGTTCGGTGGTAGTAAACGTGTAAAGGGGACGTTTGCCTTTCCGAACAAAGGATTTCTTAAGTTGTTACATTTTCCATCGATCGTCCTGAACTTTTCGGAGTCGTTACACTTTAGATTTTTGTAGGGACAATCAAGGCTGGTGTTCAGGGAAGCAAGGGTTTGCAATAAACTGAAAGTAGTCAATGAAAAAGAATTGAAATGCTTAAGTAGTGAAAAAATTTACTACCCCCTTCAGTAGAAGGTGTTTTGCGTGTAGAGTAGGATGTAACTATGTATAATTAACCTTAATGAGAACCTGATAAAATATTATTAGCTGTTGTAACACACATACGAAACGAAAGACTTTTTGTTGTAATTAAAGTGCTAATCAGACGCATTTAGTGAAAGGCAGATAACTCTGTCACAGTAGTAAATGTTTTGTGTAGTCTCGTCGAGATCACGCAACGTTGTTCTGATTATTCTAAAATCATTTATATTTTGAAAAGAATAGAAGTGGGAGAACAAAGAAAATAAACAACTTTCAAATTAATTTATTAACATTTTCTTTAAAAAAAATTCTCTGTTTGTTTTAATGCCGATAGAAATAAAAGTAGTCACCTAAATTTTTTTAATTTAAAGATATTGACAATTGATAATTCCAGATATGTGAGATTGTTTTGCCTAAACAATAGTTACCCATAGAAGCTGTCGCGAGCTTATGAACTTGCAGTAAATATAAAATTTTAACTTTAAACATTTAGGCCGAGTGGGAGTTCATTGTATTCCCAGATATACTTTCTAACAGGAAATTATGTCAGGCGCATGCGTGTTGTTGTCACATGAATGCAGAGTTTTAGTGATAGTGAAATAATTTTTTTCCAGATTAACAACGGTTTAAATCGTACTTTTACTATTATGTAGTTTGCAATGTCTAAAAAATAAGAGCTGATAGGTTCCTGGACGCTTGCTTTATACTGTATATTGAATGAGCTTGGCAGAATCAACTAAATAATTGGTTTACCTCTGATTTTTTGCGCTAAATTGGGACATCAAGTTAATGAATTGGTTTCCAATCTTGCCTATGTCTCGTGCGGTGTTTGTGACTTGATGACGAAAGAAAAATACATCTCTCGATTTGTCGACCCCTGTAAAAAAGCGAAATATGGTTCAAAATTAGGTAAGCTTGACTCACTGAAAGATTTATAAGACTTGTTTTAATAGTTTGAAAAAAAATTAACATGATTTCTGTGCATGTGTATAAAAAGTTTACTTTTTATTTTTAAAAGCAAATTTTTAATGTTTTAAAGCGAGAATCCATATCTAATTTTAAAAATGTTTTTCGAATAACATTAAACCCATTATTTTATTTATCAATCTTTTATTTTCCATCGGTTAAATTTTGAATTAAAATGGTAATTCCCATAACTTTTATTATTTTAATAAATTAATTATATATTCCATACAACGGAAAATAAAATCTGAAAATCCGTAAATTCTAGATATTTCAAGGTCAACGTGGATCTGCTGTGAGATTTACCAGTAAGTGACAGGTTTTGCTAATGGCAGCCTTAAAAAAAAAATTTAACAGCAGATTTCTTTCCGTCAGAGCCGTATTTTTATTACCTTCTCACCTTTTTCAAGTAACAGCCGGTTACTCGCAGTGATTTCTGCATCCACCCTTCTTGCCGTTGCAAATGCCGTTCTGAGAGCAGCTGACTTTTGTTGGCCGTCGATCAAAGGGAAGAAAGCCAGAACCAGACACACAAAGATCCAAACTTTCATTTTGCCAAATTACACAAACGACAAAACCTTAAACCTGCAAGGTTGAAAATAATTGGTGAAATGTTTGAACACTCAACAACAGCCGTTAAGCCAAGATAGAGGTTTTTTTCTGTCAGTGATATGTTCATCACTTATTAAAATATATACCAATTTTAATTCCGAAACAGATAAAAGTACTGTGTTTCATCTGATATTTTTGTATAATAAGAATAAAATTTAAGTATTTATTACTTTGGTTAGTTAAGTGAAAAATAAAAATTTAAGCCAAAAAGGGAAAATCAAATCAGGCAACAAAGATATTTAATATTTAGTTCCAATTAACACATGTCGGCACCACGTTGTACTGAAAAGATATGAAGAAAACTATGCGAAAGTGTTGAATTTTCTCAATTCAAGAACCTCGTCTGTCATTCACCGAGCACCTTTCACATATTAATATATAAATATACTATGTTATTTATTTATTTTAAATGCACTGAAACAAAGAATAAGTTAAGTTAAAGTGATATGAATTATTTAAAGTTGTCATTTAGAAGAAAAAAAACTTCGAATTCAATAAAGGTACAAATTAAAGTTGCGCTTTTGTCCTGTGTACTTGAAAGTGCAGCAGACAAAGACAGCCCACGTCGGTTGGCGCAATTTGAATTATTAGACTATCGGCAGCAATATGGATGGAGAAGAAAAGTAGCTGTATCATCCTGGAGTGCAAACAGCTTCAGCAATGAACAGGGTGGTCGGTCTGTTGAGATTTGGAGCAGCTTCTCAGACTAAAGGCCAAAGGATTCAATTAAAGTTGAACGTAATCTAACAGCAGGTTAGATTTGGAAAAGTTTCTTATTTATCAGCCTGCAGCATCTTGTCTCAGACTCAATGGTCCTGGAATCATGCGAAAAAAGATCCAAAACTTTATGGGCGGATTTTTATCATTAATTCATTAGCTTTCCCAGACGAAAACATTCAGACTGCTTGCCTAGTAAAAAACAGAAGCACAAACCAAACAGGTCTGAACGATCTATAAGAAGTACTCATTATTACACAAAACAAACATGATAGATTTACATTTAAGAAACATTTACTGACGTAAGCAGAATAAAGCTGAATTATATCTTTATAAAATATTGTCAGATACATAACGCGGTTAGGCAGGTTAGAGAGGAGAACCTAAAGCGAGAACTAAAGATAAATCTTTTAAATTTATCGTTTGGAATTCCAGTCGTAGATAGGACTTAAGTCATTTTAAAATACTTCTAGAAATAACTAATAAATAGCGTGAAGCATTAGAATTATGGTCAATGTACAGGCTATAAAAGAGAGAAATGTAGCAAGAACTCTGCAACTTAAAGGAAAACTAGGCATAGCCTCTAGATCGTCCTACAGATTTCGAAAGGGTAGAATGGGATCATCTGTACAGAAAATTAATGGCATTTAACTACGGAGATGATTTACTCAGATGGATAAAAATATTTCACAAAACTCCAAATAAATATTAGTCTGAACGACTTTGCATTAGCATACTTTAAACAGATTTAAAGAAATACGACAGAGGTGCCCTGCATGATTAGAAAGAAAACAAGAAATGCTGAGGGATTAAATTAAGAGATAATAAAATAATACAGAACGCTGAAGTCATTAGAATCAGGGATTGTGTGTTGGTTTTTTCCATGATCAGAAGCAACGTGGCTGCATCTGGTACCCAAATAAACACCCAAAAGACTGAAGGAAAGTTGTTTGGGATCTTTCCGGAAACTAAAATACTACTGATAGCAGTGGGAAGTGTTTTAATTTATTGGTATCTACTTCCTCTTAAGTAAATAGGTAAGCCCAATTGAAAAAAGCCAAGTGATGATATAAAACAAAAAGTAAATAACTGGAAACCCTCCAAAAATTTGCTGTGTAAATAAGGAAACGGTAATTAGTAGTTTAGTTACTCCGACCCTCTGGAATAGAATTTAAATGAAAGGGGTGCAAGATTGGGGCCATCTCAGCGTTGAAACAATATATCTACCTACTTTGTATGGCAAGAGTGGAAACACCTGGTATGTGAGAAAACGGTCTACCTTGTCCAAGAATTAAAAGTTTAATTACCGTAAATATAGAGCACAAAATCAGTGTTGACTAATAAAAACAGTAATAAACGCAATAGATTCTACTGTAGATTTCAAAAATAAGAAATACTCCATTTATAAAGAGTAAAAAAGGTTTAATACCAGCAATTCACCAAATATTTAACAATATTCGGTGTGAAAACCTAGTCTAATATTTGCCTCAGTATATTTGTAGAAGTCGCCCGACAGACGTAATCTACACGGGATTAAATGTAGTAAGGATCGCTCTCTTAAAATGCTTAATTTAATTTACGGCTCGGCGAGTAGAGTAGCCACAAGGTTTTAGAAAACGAAAATTTTCACTATAGCGAAACTGATATACAGAAAGTACATGCGATAAAAATCAGACAAATACGTTCCAAAGCTTTACTGTCATTGATAAATATATGTTTGAACTGCTGACTCATCAGCAACACATTATGGCATAGAAATAACAAATTAATTCTACACATGAAAAGCGATTATTACATAGTCCCGGCTTTTCTGTTAGGTTTAAAGCTACTTAAAAGAATCAAGGTTAGGGTTCTTGAAAAACTTCTTGGCGGTTATATTTTTCTAATTTTCTGATTTACATCTCTTTATTCGTACCGGAGAAAGAAGACTCTTTTCAGCTTATAAAAACTGCACATAGTGTAAACTCTTTTCTGAAGCAAGCACTTTGGTAAGTCGCATCCGACCTACCTACGAGAAGTTAAGCCGCAGCTACCTCATATTACACAGAGGAGGTTTGATAACTTTTACCCAGCTATGACGCTCGCACTTAGAACCATTCAAGCTGCTATATCATATACTTATGCATTTTGCACACTATAGTTACAATAAAATAAAATGTATTCACACAAAAATAAGCAGTTCAGTGTATTCATGACATGGGCAATTGTTTGAACATGCCCCAAAGTTTGCAGCGCTTAGTAAAATAAATATATAAATAAATAAATACAATTCTAAATGGTGTTCACAGCAATAAATGCAAATAAATGTACTTTCTAAAAAATAAACTTAAGGTGAAACAATTTTAAAACATGTTGAACACACCAATTCATTCAGTTTCATGTCGCATTCTAAACGTGAGAGTTTATACTTTAAATCTGTCTAGGATGTGTCATTCGGAACCAAATTTCTCTTGTGAACCATGAAGTTAACAATTAGAGTTTATAAGGAAACCAAAAAATAGCTTAAAGGTAAAGAATTAGTTTTAAAACACCAATCACTTTCACTTACCTGATCAAGCACTACCAGATTAGTTTAATTACAGTTTAGTGGTATTAAACGTGAGAATTATATTAGCCACCCAGTTTACTACTGGTGACTTTCTTTTTCGAATTCTAGAAAGTGGGTCTATAAACATAATTAATGAATGAATGATGCAAAATTTTAAATATTACAAATAAATAGATAAAATATTATCAAATATTAATGTTTTAGACCATACTTTAAACGCATCTTGAATAAGAAATGCAAGTAGATGTTTCAAAAAACATATCGAGTCATTGGAGGGGTCCTCCCTCTCTCAATTACCAAAATGAAGTGAAAAGCGCGAAGATCTGCTTTAGTTAAATTTATAGACAATTTGGAGAGAAATTAACATACAAATAGATAACTGAGAATTATCTAAAATAAATCATCAACACTGTGCTAATTATGACAGAGAAAAAAAACAATCAGAAAGCCTTCACCGAAAAATATTCCGTGCTCCAGAACCTTTGTTAAGTTAACCAGGTGATTACTTTCAATCGTTTATATAATATACTTGTTATTTCACGCAAATCTCATTTCGAAATTCTTAGGTGTCGTTTTGTCGGAACAGCAACCGAGAAATAGTTAACATTCCGTGGAAGAAACAAATTGTTATTAAGAGAAACACAAACCTGATAGAGAAGAAAGTTCATCGGATAAAATCCGCGCAAGTTTCTGTGAACTGGCTTTTTATACTGAAGATTGATCCTGGTAAAAACTAATAACTTATTTTCATTCATTCACAATTCAACCAATCGGTGGTTCGAATAACAGCGCTTCTTCATCGTAGTGTGACGTCAGTAAGGTTCTAACTCTGCTATATTTCGGTAAACTATCTTTTTAAAAAAATGTTTTGTATTAAAGATATTTTTACCAGTTTATGCGTCATCTCAAACCAACTTCTAAAATAGACCGTATCCGGCTTGCAAAAAAACCAAGGTGGAAAATATCTGTTTAATCTCTGCACGAGAAAGAACCCTATTAAATCGAGTAATAAGGAAAGAACATGCTTACGGTCATTTCGTCAAATCAAACCATCCGAACACAAAATAATTGGATATTTAAAAATATAAAGATCATTAACAACATTTTTTTCAGAAAATGCCCAATATTTAACACAAGAAATAACCCATGCTTAGTTTATTTTCACATTTTATTTACATAGTGTTTATTTATTTTTTTTAGAAACTAAATAGTAAGCACTGTCACAATGTATATCTGTAAATAAAGTGTCGTCTATTTTTATAAATGCTTAATTTTTTAATATAGGTAGAAGAATGGATTTAATAGTGACACTTCTTTAATATGCACGTCTCTACCGGAATAATCTGTAATGTGTTATCTTGGGAGATGACGTATTTCATTAGAATATTAACTAAAAGTAAGATGTTGTATTAGAGAGTAAGGACAAACTTTAAAGTTCAAAGTCTGATAGTATTTTATGATGGATCCACTAAAGCTGGAAGAATAAGGCGTGGAATAAATCCGATTTTGTATCAAATCCTGACCAAGTTCTCGGTTTTTCTCAGTTTAGAAAGGTTATTATTTTAACATTCCTTAACTGAGAATTATGTTCGAGATGTTTTTTGAAAGACTTGATTAAAGAAGATGATACTACTAACACTTAGTAGGTTCAGCACTGACAGGTAGAATCCTCGAGTTCCGAAAGTCTTCTGAGTTACTGATGAAGAGAATCGATACGGATTAAACCGAATATTTCAAGGTGACTATGAATAATAACAGAGTTTCCAGTATTTTCTTGGGTAGCCAGACCAGAAAATAAAGTGTGTTTTTTATGTTTAATAATGCGTCTTTACGAAATCTTTTTTAGAGAGATGTCTGCCACAAACCAGTGGTGTTTTTGACAAAAAAACTACAGGAAGAAAGTTAATTAGAGAAAAGAAAAATAAAATATTATAGCCCTCAAGCCATTTCACTTCGGTGCGCAGTACCGACGTTTTAAGGTGAGAGCTGATTGGGCTTTGTGCCAGGTCAAATTCTCGACGGCATTTAAACTTTTCTCTATACCAGGTGCGTGGGTTTAAGGAAGGGCGTGCAGCCACAAATGAACTTTTTAAAATCGTCTGTAAATACCTTCTGGCAGTAAGGTTCGTCTGATACAACGATCAGAGACCGATAAAAATGAAAGCAAAATATTTAATGAGTTAAAATAACAATATTATTCGGATTCTGGGGGCAAACAAATTATTGAAAAATATATGCGCATTATTTGTGAACTCCTAAAATGGAGGATTGGTGTCTTTCATTACAAAACAATCAATCAACACAGAATACAAAGAGAATTGGACTAATCGACCATGAGTTAATTACAAAAAGGTTCTTTCTTACGCCTCTGATGGTCTCGTAGTTGCCGGTGGAAGTTGTTGTTGTTGAGCGAGTTGGGCTTCCGAACAATGCTCTTTCAATGGCATTGCATCCCGTAAAGACAAGTTGCCTGTTCTTGTTCGAGTCCTCCTCGTGATTCAGAGACGTTCGTCGAGCTGACAAGCGGCCCAGTCCACCCGACACCGGGTGCTCCAAGGACCCGGGAGGTCGCTCTCGCGTAGGGCGCCGGTGGAAGGCTAGCAGACTCGTTCAACTGAGACTTTGCACCCATCTTAAATTGGTCATTCAAGTCATCTCAATTCAATATTAATTCATTATTTACAGTAAACATTACAAACCTACTTTTTACCCTTTATTTCAGAAACTAAACATAATCAAATCAAACCGGTTAATTCTCATCCTCGCATAGTATATGGTTTAACAGTCTTAGTGTGTAAATGTTTCCATTCTAAAAAAGAGACTGCACCTGGCAAGTTAACTGTGAAGGTGTACAAATTCGATTTTAAAGTTGTACTAAGTTTTGAGGATAAAAAATCTGTTTTTTGGAAAGAAACTTCCACTCTCAAGGTAAAACTATTACTAAAATATTAGGACAGAGTGAGTTTCCATTTATGCCATGTCATTCATTATTGTATCCGCAGAGTTCTACGTAAATTACGAAGCCAAAACTGCACCTAAAAAGTGGTTCATTTGGTTAAATCATATCTTGAGTTTCTGAAGATGCATTCTGTGTACATGGGAGCGATATAGTTCGCACTTGTCAGTGAAAGAAATTCTGCTTTTGAAACCATTTGCAAATAAATTCTCTTCCCAGATTCTTATTGAATGACGTATGGGTGATTCTGGTCTAATTCTATACTGATTTAAAGTTACAAAAACTATTTACTAAGAAGGTTCAAATGAAATCCGACCGGACACCATTACGGCAATGTTATTTCAGCCAGGGTATATTTGAATGTTCTTAGTATTAATAATTTTTAACCCATTCTTAATAATAAAATTTCCATTGCTCCTAAAAAATTTAAATCGAAAATCACAATTTTTTGCTTGTTTGTTGTTGTTATTATATTTGCTTGTTTAAAGTATTCTGCAGTAACTACGTTGTAACTCTGCTGAGTGTTTCCATTTAGGTGCAAATATATTTTTTAATCATAACTCACGGTATGCCAAACACTGTAGTTTCTTTGAATGACCAACTCAACACTTAAGAACCGAACAGAAGTGTTGGCTGACTCTCGTATTCACGCAAAAAAGAATCTAGGGAGCAGCTGCGTACTTAAGTATAATTCAGTTCATTTTTCCCCCTACAGTAGACAACCAGTCGCCATTTTGATTTTAATTTTTAACTGAGATTTCCTAGCCACTATTTGATATTTCACTAAACTTAATGTATTGACTATTCGTTTGTTTTAATCTAGAGAATGGAAATTAGCAGTGCATTAACTTCATCGACGGACATTTTTTTGGTATTTAGTTTTGTCAGTAACAAAATTTCAAAAATTGAAACCTTTGTTTGAATAAACATCTCCCTCGTCTACTACTGTGACAAACTAATCAATTATTGTTCAATGGATATCACTGTTCATTGTTCTAGACAAAATGTGCTATATCAGTCATTCTGTTGCCCCGTGTTTTAATTTTATAGCATAGATGCGACCATTCAGCCACAAGCGCGTTCCTTAATTATTTTTGCACTTCATTTTGTAACAGAATGTCATAGTAGCATGGCGGTTAAAGTTTGCCAAATAAAAGACGAAAATCACCTCCTGTATTAGTGAATTGCCCTTGGAAAAAATAGCGTAATACGGTAGGACTGATTTCTCATTTCTAGTTCAAATTAAAAAAAAAAAAACATTTACTGAGTCTTTTTCCCAATTTACATGATTTTCATCTTCTAAGCAGAAAATGTTTTCTCAATGTGGCAAATCTTATAAAAGTTTTAAAAAAACTAAAATCTGACCGGTGTTATGATGGTGAAGTAGAAGAAATCAAAGTTGGATATTGTCCTTTTGGTTCCCAAAGATGGATAATACTGGGTTCGTTGATTTCTCCTGTGTTGTCTACTGGTGGGTGTCTTATTTATTCCCAGTTAAAGAAATCTTTCAGAAATTTTAATGCCAATGGAATTTTGTGACACGGACAAATTCAACAGTTTTATTTATTGATTTATTCAGCTGAACCTTTATTAACATGCTACATGACATTAGAAATAATTCAGCTGTAAAACATCCTTCGGGTCTCCACATTTTCTTTCTTTTCATAGACTTAAATTCAGCGATGGTGGTAACTTTTTGACCACTAACAGCGGATTCCTAAAAAGAAGAATGGAAAAACAAACATTGTCAATAAAACATCAATATTTTCGCGGGTCAAGCACAGTCCTTTCAAGATCTTATTAATATCTTTTAAAAAGTACTTTCTTCACAATATCATTAGTTACTTAAATAACTAATAAGGTGGGAAATAAACTCTTGCTATAATAGCATGTCACCAAAAGCTTTCCGTTATTATTTAAATTGATATAGTTAACGAAAACACACAAACAACAGGCAACTCTAGTGAATTATGAAACACATACGTGGTTGTTTAAAAATGGCTAGCCGGCACAAATAAATTCATTCTTTACAATTTGGTTGGATCTGTAACCATTGTAAGATTTTAAAAATCACAAGATTAGTAACAAGTCATGCATCATCTAATTACGGACCTTTTTGTCTCAGCAAGCATTTTTTGAAACGCACAGGTGTCCACATTCTTTGCGGGAGGTTGATTTAGTAGGTTTTCCACCCAAGTCTAAGGTACTTACGATGTTTCATCTCATTTCTCAAGTGCTCGTGTGGTCGGCAAATCACTTGGTTGGCAACAGGAAAACTGCACATTTTTTTGGTTGAGCAAGTATTGTACAACACCAACATAATAAGCGTCTGTATATTGTAACGACATTTTAAGTCCGTTACTCAGTAAAAATTCCCAATAGCAGAGTATTTTATTCCCTGAGCGTCTGTTTCATCTCGGATCCAGCAAACCAGCGCCAAAAAGTAGCATCCTTCCCTCTATCTTTATTCAGCCTGAAAAATATCAAAAAAAAAAAGATTAAATTTGATAAAATTTTGTCCAGATCTGAATTCAATGGTGATAGTTTTGCTGTAACCTTTTTTCAGCTTTCGCTAAGCGGCAGATTATTTATTTTATTCATCTAGTTTTTTTTCTTGTTTGTTTATTTCTTTATGAAAAGATTATTTATCAGAAATTACTAAAGCGACATTAAATTCAAAGTGTTCTTAATTTTAAAAGATGCATAAAGTGGATATTATTTTTTGCTTCTTATTGAAATAATAAAGCTAAACGGTTTCCATGTCATTTAAAATAATTTTGGGATGGAAGGCAGCAAAATTAGTATCACAAACAAAATTTTAAAATTAAATTTGAACACTGTCACAACACGAACACTTCCGACATTAAATTGGTTTGGTTTTGTGTCATTTGGCAAGAAAGTAAAAGATTTAAATAAACAAGTAGGCAAAAAATATCAAATATTAATTGTTAATTGAATCAGTGAGTTAAAAATAAACAAGCAAAACAGCCTTTTTGGATCTGACTTGCAGCTCACTGAGTAAAATGGCTTTCTTCCGGATAAATGTCACTCACTCTTTCAATGCTATTGTATACTTTATTTTATCAGCTGTGTAATTATTTTTCTCTTATTACAACGAAGTAAATTCTTTTCCATCGGCAGTTGGCTTTAACATAATCATTTGATAGAAAATGTAATGGTTTCAGCCAACAAGAAGAAATACACAGATTGCTACTTATTGTTTGTACATCTCTACGAAATAAGGTTTTCTTACACCTGAAGTAATATTTAGCTACAGATCATGATTTTCTAAAGATCTTTCGTTCGAAGTTGGTAAGGTAGCACAATACATTTGACTTTCTGTCTCGGATGTTATCTTTGTCTATCTTTGAGATGTTACATATGTGAAAAAGGTTGAATATGTCTGTATGGAACATTGCAAACAGTTTGCAACTTGGAGACTAAAGGTCAATTTGTGCAACTATAAAAATATCAGTGCAAATGTAATAAAGAAATAATCGTCAGATATAAGATTATTAGCTAGTTCTTAATAATAATAATAATAATAATAATAATAATAATAATAATAATAATAATAAATAATAATAATAATAATAATAATAATAATAATAATAATAATAATAATAATAATAATAATAATAATAATAATAATAATAATAATAATATAATAATAATAATAAAATAATAATATATAATAATAATAATAATAATGTATTGTCTTTATTAAAACATCAAATCTATTCGTTATTATCTTGAATACATAAATTTGTTTTCTCTTGGCTGTGTAGGAGCATCCGTATCTAATATACCAAGTACCGGGTGAAAGTTACATTTGTTACTTGCTCCTTTTTCTCAAAGAGACAGAACCAAGGTGGTGGCTAACCGCCCATCGATTCTGAAAAACCCCGTGTTAGCTCCAATAGCTGAGCTGCTAAGACACCCGTCTTACCGTTTTGTTATAGTTTTTTTTTACCTTTAGACATCAACATAGTCGAAACGGGCAATGACCTTTTAGAGTCGAGTTAGAAGTAACAAACCTCCGTTATACTTAAATTTTATGCAGGATCCAGTATGGAAAATATTTATCGATACACGTCACATGTGGTGAAAGATTCCACTTTAGCATATTCGATATCGTTTTACATTATAGTGAAGAAAAAGAAAGATTCTAGACATGGTCATCCAGATGGTGCTTTCTACAGAGCCCGTAGATTATTATTATCTTAAACAAGATTAAATCACTTTTACAGCAACTGAAATGTGCTCGTCTTTATTTACCTTTTTAACAAAATTTTTATTTTATTTAATCTATTATTTTCCTTCATTTTAGTTTATTTTTAATGTTAGACTTTGACTTTCTAATTCACTTCTATTTATTTTGTCTCACTTATTATCCTTTATAATTGTTTGCTCTTTTCTTTTAAAGAATTTTTTAAAATATCAGGAAACGTGAAGCCTTCTATAAAATATTTTAGTAAACAGAGGTCCTTTACTATTCACTGTGTGCAGACAAAAAAAAATTTAAATAAAATCCTCAAACCTGATAATTCCAGGACGTCATGATTAAGGCTAACATATTTATTACAAAACTTTGGAAAATTATCTTATCATTGATTGAGGGTTACCAGCAATTCAGCCAATTGGGAATTTGCATTATTTCTCTTCAGAAACGTTTTTAAAGGATTTATCTTTGCTGAAATAGGGCATTTGATCAAATGCATTAATTCCAGACTTGACAAGCGAGATAAACGTTCTTTCATTTGAAAAACAACCTGAAGGGTACACGAAGTATTTTACTGTTTTTTTTTTTTATAGTGCTAGGAAATATTTTAAAAGTGATAAGCCCTCTGATCTAAGAAAAGCTAATAGCAACCAAAGATATAAAAAACTATATGTATAAGATTTTTTCTAATGCTATCTTTAAGGAAAAAAACAAGAGTAATAGAGCAAAGAAATTTTGCCTCGGGCACATACTTTTGTTAATGCTTGTATTTTTTACTAAAAACACAGCTAAAATGATTTTGACAAAGTTGATTTGTCACCGTAAATTATTTATCAAAAAATTCGTATTACATTAATGAGTATTTCAAATATTCATAATACATGGATACTTCATATTGGAGCTTTTTCCCTCTTTCGCTCATGTTTCCTTTGTAAATTATACTTGATGTACAGTTGCTGAGTAATACTGTGCATGATCTGAATCGACCATGCATCAGAGTCGACCATACTTTGATCAAAGTCGACGATGCAATGATCTGAGTCAAGGTTTTCCCAAAGATTCACTTTGAATATGATAAAATTATCAAGCGACTGAGTAAATAAATAAACTAAAAGGAAGCTAAAATTCGCTTGATATATGTTCAGTGGTAAACATTTATAATAGTAGGAGGACTAGATTGAAATTTTTCATTAGGATTCAATTAAATAAATGTAAATTTGTATTTTTTATTTTTTTTCCACTTTTAGAAACTAGTATATATATTTCTTTGGCCAGAAAGTTCACTTTTCTTGTATACTTGGGTTGGGATTCATAAACGACCCTGCGTCATCTCTTTACTACTATACTGAGAGACTGCAGATAACTGACCATAATAAATATACTTCTAAAATCACTTATTCTTTCAGATGTTGAAGGAAACCCACAAGGACAGCTTGTAAAGAAGTGCAAGACGAAATTATGGCAGGGAGGTACACCAACCGATCCAATCCCAACCGCGAATCGAACTCGGACTCTCAACGTCAACAGTTCGATAAAATACCTACTGCACTACGGCGCCACCCGCTAGGCCAGGGGTGTCAAACTTATTTGCTTTGGCGGGCCGTATTTGATATAAATGTACGTCGTGCGAGCCGTACAGATGGGCGTCCGGGGATGTCCGCAGGAAAAATTTTAGGAGTGGCAAACTGACAAAATGATATCAAGTGCAGGGAATGTACTTAGCAATACATATAATACACGATGCTGTTACATTATGTCACGCCTGGTTTCTCTTGATTTCTCGAAAAAAGAGAAATCATAAAAGCCAAAATCTGCAGATGATATTCTCCGTGTTATTCTCTTTATGGAAATTACTTTATTCTAATACATAAATTATTTTTCAAGTTACGAACAAAAATAGAAAATATATTAGAAAATATAGATATCTCAGAAAGAATTGTTTGCCTTTAGGTATTGTTTTAGTAAACAAAAAGTGTATGGCGTTTTTTATTCGTATGACATGGCCTACGAGAATAGATAGAATTAAAAAGAATATTGAAAGTTTTCTTTGTATTAATCCGCTCACAGAGGTGGTAACTTTTAAAAAATTCCATTTTAATTTCGGAGATACAATCGAATACACACACACACACACACACACACACACATACTTGCATGTATACATGTGCAGTAAAAATTAAAATATAGACCTATCGTAACTTTAGAACTTATCTACACATTCGAATAAGTTTATATTTCCATAAAGGAAAACCACACCAAAATTAGATCTGATCTGAAATCACATTTCTTTTATTATATATAAAATATATATGGTAGCGTGGAAAGACAAGGAGTAAACTCACATTATTTCATTTAAATTACTTAATAATAATTGCACTTTGTGACTAAAATCATAATGGGCAGTCAGTAATCTAACTATTTTATCTGGATAAATGTATTTTGGCTTCTATGTCTCCTATTTAGATAAATCAGGAGAAATCAAACGTACCATTGGCACACAATGTGTTTTATCTAAAATGAAAATACTGCACACAAACATTACATTGTAAAACATAATACTATTTATTGTTAGATATCAACGACATTAGAATGGCAGTAGAATCACTTCTACGATTTATAATCGAAAGAATAGGTTTGTAGATAATAAGTATACTGACACCTCTTATTTTGGATCAATGTATCAAAGTTTGGAGCAAGAGAACTGGGCTGTGGCAACCTTGACTATTGAGTTCAAGTGTGCTTCAGTAATAAGAGAACGTAGTCTTAATATGTTAATGTTCATTACAGAAAAGATCTGTTCCAAGACATACGCTGTCCGAAACATGGACAGAATTTTTTAAGCAAAAGACTTTAATATTGGATAATTTGGTTCTAGATATTGATAAAATGTGGCGATATCACTAATAAAAAGCTTATTCTTCAAAACAGAGTCACACCACAGATTGTTTATTTCCATCTGAAACTCCTTAGAGACCTCGTGAACATTTACAGAAAATGGGTTCTGACAAATTGAAGTTTTTTAACTTACAAATTTTGTTGCTGTCCTTTTCTGTGGAGGCATCACAATATGACTCAGTTTTGTCATGTCGTGTTTTTAAGCTCGGAAAGTGTACCAGATTAGTTTCTGAGAGTTGCTTTTCCCAAAACTGGAGCTTAATTTCGAAGGAACGAATGCAGTCTTAAATTTCTATCAAAAAATTGTTGTGGCCCCGCATCTTTCTTTTAAGACAATTCAGGTGTCACCATAAAGGTGAGATCTTGAAGCAAGTCATTATCCTGTAATTCAGGTACAACCTTCCCTTTCTGATCTTTAAACAACTGTATCTCCACGAGCAATTCATAGAACCGTTTCAGTACAATTCCCTGACATAGCCAGCGAACATCGGTGTAGTATGGCAGCACACGAGAGTTCTCACTTTTCTCCAGAAGGCAGTTAAACTGCCTGTGGTTAAGGCCTCGTGCTCGTATAAAATTAATTGTTTATAACCACATTTATAGAATCATCCATTTTCATTATTTTACTACACAGTATTTCTTGGTGCAAAAGGTGATGCAATGTATTAAACCGATGGCTTGGATTCGCAGTAAGCAGTTTTCCTTTTAACTTTGTGGTAACTCCAACTTTTCTACCCACTATTTGTGGTGCTCCGTCTGTAACCAGTCTCAGCTCATGCCTAGCCCACATATATTTTTTCCAGAGCTTCCACCAAACTATTACGATGTGTGTGCTGTTGTGTTTTCAGAGGGGGGTCGCTGTCAGCTTTTTCGCGGGGCGAGCCGTATGTTTGACACCCTGCCAGCTAGGCATTCTTAACAGCAGTAAATGAAGGTGTTAAGGAGAGTTTTGTTGTAATTAACATTGATTCTAATTGCAACTATGATATTTGAATAATTAAGGTAAGTATAAAAATGCGTTTATTTCCGAGTAAATACATTTTTATGTACAAAACTACTATGGACATAAATTTTCATTGAATATGATTGTTAGGAAAGCTGTCAGGCTCTACATCTAAAACGAATACTTTATAATTTGTTACATTTTTAATATTCATGAATAAATATGTATTTCACTTTTCAGACAAAAACTATGATTTTTTTTTTTTTTAATTTTTAACGATCCATTAATCAACAAAACAGCGACCGCCTTTGCTGGTAAGCGGGCTGCGTAGCTTTTGTTTCTTTGCAGAAAAAGTGCCGAGATACGGATTTATTTCCTAAATGAATATTTATAATTACAAAATGAAGAAAGTATTCAACAAGCTCAGAGTAACCAGGCTTTATACGAAACGGTTTAGGAAACGTGTTTACACGACTGTAGAGCGTGGTACGTGGTGTTTTCTCACAAATAAAATAGCATGTCCCACATTCATATGGTAATTATCTGATGTTTATTTCAGTATTTACCGTTATACATATTTGTTCATGATTTATTCCATTAAATCTGATTGAGAAACTTCTTTTTAAGTCAGAAAACTCCGCAAAGAGCCTTCTATCTTCTATTTTTTGTTCTTAAAAGTAGGCACCACACACACACACACCCCTCTCTTGAATTTCTTGGACGACCATTTCTAAGCTTATTAGTCACAATGTAATCACTTTACGTTATTATGGACTGTTGATTTGAGTAATTACAGCGTTTTACTTCTCTCTTTGTAAATCCTTTCTTTTTAGTTATTACCCGATCTCTCACATCGGCTCTACTGTGCCTATTGATTTTCGTATTGACGATTACATAAATCTTACTGAAATCACATCTTGCACAAGAGTAATTATTTACATACATCCTTTATTCAAAGTACGTTGATGTATGCATCTTTTTCAATCTATTTAAATTTATAAATCTTGAAATCCGGTTGAATATCTATTTGGAACCAAATCCAGCTGTAACAAAACAATAGGTAATTATGATATAGAATAAATGTCGAGAAATTAACAACACTTCTTTTCTTATCGTATTTGTTAGATGTGAAAACGAGTGACAGACTGTATAAACGCGTAAGCAATCCTTTGCCAAAGGATCAATTAATTACTCGTAGTTGCTACATACTCTGTCTCAGTATACAGTTAATGAGCCTGAACAGTTCTGAACGTTAGAGTCATCTTCAAAATATATGGTAAAGATTTATTTATGGCAGTTATCTTAGCGTATATCCTGATATTTTCATACCCTCTGTGGCCACATAAACACTTTTGGTGTTTTCTTTGAGGTTACTGATATTTATATTCATGTGTAATTAGAAATGTGTGGCAAACAGTTTAAGTTGGTTAGAGAACCAATTTTATTGCTTTAGGCTTGTTAGAAAGACATCTTTGTAATTAATTCATATGACTTTGGTCTTTTAAATGTGCTTCCCTATGGCTTATCTACTCTACTGCAGGGCCTTTTTTAGTCAGTTATTACCCATTAAATTTCCCATAATTGCCTGCTCTGCTAAATTTCTGAGTAGTTCCGTTTATTACATCACTTTAAATGCTTAGCAAGCAACGGATACGATTAATACGCTCCACCGATACAGTGAAGGTTGTTTCATACCTTTCTTTCATATTTTCTTTTGAAATCGATGAATGCTCAACTGCTGAGACAAATCATTACGTTGTATTGTCTTCAGTGACATCACCGCTTTGTTGGACATCACATCAGACAATTTGCATTCATTTGACTTTTCTATGCTGATAGAAAATACAAAAGAAGTGTTTTGAAATTTAATCCTGACATATACATTTAGCCGTAGTGTTTGATCTCAGTGCACTTCTACCTTTCATGGGTTGAATGCAACCATGCACACAATGATAAATAAGTGTACAACATATAGGTAAAGTCATTGGCTACTTTCAGAGCTAAAGAGCGTGTGTGGTGTTTCTAGTACTAGCTATGAATGTCAACAGTATAACATTTTTGTTGCATGGCCACTTGTAAAAATATTTAAATGCTTTAGAAATATTTCGTATTAATTTAATAAACAGACATGCTTATAATAAGAAAATGCTGATTCTCAATTACTCATTCCAAAAGGATTGCGCTTTTACTTATAGGAAATAATTCATAAGATACAGTAAATTAACTGTAATTTCTGTTCGTACATTTGCCAAAATTTTTTTAACATTCTAATATATATAAAATAATTATGATGTGAATAATGTTATTGTAATGAATTTCTTAATAATTTAGAATTCTGAATTTGTAAAGTTTTATCTTAATATTGGTTAAATAACAGCTGCTTTAAACAGATTATTTAATTGTGAAAGTTGTACTAGAACTGTTATAAAGATAATTTATTTTGTACATATTACTGTAACTTGCAGGTAAATTTTTTATTGAATTTGAACCATGTAATTTATGATTTAGAGTAGATACACTAATTAATAACAAGACTATAAAAGGCATATTTTCTTTAACTATCTAATTTTTTGAAGACGACAGCATTATCATTTATTTTCCCAATCGAAGTTCCTTTATTTCAAGCACGTGCGCTCGTGCATGCATAATGACAGGACTATGAAACTTCAAATAAAATTCAGCCGTATACCATTACGAAAATGCTACTTCAGCATGATTATTTACTTCAAGGCCTTGCAGATGCTGCGTATGTACTGAAAGAAATGTTCACAATGAAACACCAACTCATAATCAGAATGTCCATTTTAATCAAAGTGTAATTCTCAGAACAGTTACTGAAGAGTTCTGAAAGCCAGCTATGTTCAACAAGACCGAGAAACGTTAGAGACGCACGAAGACCCTTCAGTGCAAAGATCTGCTCTAAAGCTTGTCGTTTTTTTTTACATTGTCACTAATGCTTAATTTCCATTGTTGGATATTTTGAATATATGCGAGTTTATGAAGAAATTAATGAAAAACTAAAATTTTCATACTGCTAACAGTTTTTTTTTTTACAAACAGCAGAGACTGAGGACCCTCATCAACAAAACTAAAATATTTTGTACGCCATCCTATACGTGCAGAGCCCTAGGCATATGAAAATGTGCTCCTTAAAACATAAGTAATTTTTATTGTGTCAAGTGTGTATATTTAAGTAATACAGAAGTAAAAAAACCAAATTAATGTCTATTAGCTTTTCTAGGTGTCTCATGAAAGGCCAAGAGACGTTGTATCATGCACGCTTCGAGTTTTATGAAACCATGATACAAATTTTGCTTAATTTCACTCGAATTTTTCTTCTGATTTCCCACAGATGTGAAAGGGAGTCTTGTTTTTTGCAGTTAACAATCAAGATTACCCTAGATGTATAAAATAAGATTTATGTTATGGCTTTTAGGTGCCCAGAGAAGAACCTATAGCTCCATTTGTTGCTTCCATAGAATAATGATTTGGAGGTGTGACAAATGGTACAATCGTCTTGCAGCAAGTGTTTTGAACTGTGAAACCCTTTGTTGAAAAAAAATGACATCAGATAATTATCCAGAAAAGATATATTGCAACAGAATTCAGACAACTCTTGATGTGCTCACATCATTACACTAAAATTGAAGAAACTGAGACTCCTCAGAGCAAATGTTCAAAATGTATTGGATATGCGCGTAGTTCTCTGGCTTCATGGAAATCTGTGCCTTACACTGGGTTCTGTAAACACTCACCGAGCCACACGTCCTGTCGCCTAGGTTAGGCAAATAACGATGAAGCTTCGTGCTTAGATTGGATCTCGCCTGCCCAAAAGGGCCTTTTTTTAGTTCGTTTTGTAATAAATGATGGCCATCTTGAGCAATGATTTGTTGCTTTTTCATTTTACAGACGAAAATTAACAGTTATATTATTCACTGTCCCATTTGTGACTTCAAGATTTTACGCTCTATGCCTCTCGCTTTAATGACTTATGCCACACGCCACTTATAGCTTGAGCGCGTTGCCTTGTGGGTAATATCGGCTGTTCCAATATTTCCATGACTACAGGTTTTATTCTGACATTGCTGTATGCACACGTAAGCGTCATTGTACTAAAATTAATAAGTCCCAATTAATTACAAGAAAAGCAATATTTGGACAATTCTGTGATTTTTATTCCAACAAAATATAATGTTGCTATATATATTAGCGTTAATATTTTTATGTTACTTCACAGGTATCAACATATTAACTATTGCAAAAAGAGCCACTAAATAATAATGTGTTGAAATAAAAAGATATAATATGGAATTTTATGCCAAAGAACGTATAGACCCAAAAATATTTGTATCACCAGGATGTTAGGCTGCATTGAACAGTTAGGCCCGAATGTGCGACGAAACGATTTTTTCAGTGCGACAGCAGACAACTGGGAAAAACACCTGTGGATGATATTTATTTCCGTCAATGGACTTTTGTGAAGCTTAACTATCTTCGTTCTTTTTGCTTGTTCATTTGTTTTCTGGTATTTCTATAAAGTTGTATATTATGTATTATTGAAATCATAACCTTCTGAACAATGTTTTATTCCTGTAATAATTAGGACTCATCAGTACTGGTCTCGTCTGTGTATACTCACAGGTTTTGTTCAGATGTACAATTTGTAACGACCACAAAACTGCAACAAATGAGTTGCAGCAGACGGTAAAACTAAAAACCAACTCAGGAAAGTGGATAACAGGATACAATGGCAACGATAATACTTTACATTCTTAAAAAGTGTATAAACCAATAAATTACTGATACTAGGGATCAAAGAGTTTATGTGTGTGCGTGAGTGAAAGAAAAAATGATAACACGAATTTTCGAGTACTTTAATTTTTAACGTTTGATGAAAGGTTTGTTTGTTGCCATAGGTGGCAGCTTCATTAACTATTCTAAACAATTTTATCCAAGTCGCCATAAGTATGGGAGAACAGTGGCAACCAATGAAACTAGTAAGTTTCCCTTTTGTTAAGTTTGATAAAATGGCGGTTACCGAACCATACTAAAAATTAGCAATTTAACTTTGTGTCTAAGAGTGGTTTTTACTGTCCTAGTTCTTTCTCTGCTTATTTTACATACTTTCACTACATACACACATAGGTTAAGTGCCATTAGAAAAGAAATAAAAATAAAGATCGATGGCGAGTTTCTACTAGTGACTAACAGTTTACAACAACCACTGGAATGTTATTATGTTAAACGACATAAAAACCGCAAATTCTTTCCCTCTGATCTGCATGTCGATTTTACTATGGAATTTCTGCAGATTTTGACATAACGAAAATAAAATATGGTTTATTAAAAAGAAACAGGTTGTTGTTGTTTTTAACTTACTCGGTATAAAAGCAATGAAGTACAGCCATTTCTTTATTCCACACTTTTTTCTTTTACTGCTTCACAAAGAGATCCAGTTTTTGAGCGATACATTCTTTAGATCAGTGATTCTCAAGGTGGGGCGTAGGAATATTTTGGTGGGACGTGGGGTTAAGAATCTTTTAGTGAATTATAGGAATATTTTAGGAAACAATCAAAAATTTGGTTCGAAAAATAAACTTATGTTGGTGTTATGGAAAGTGTAGATACAGAAAACAGTTTCCACTGTAAGATAATCATGTCTATTCATTCTCTCAGTGGCAGCCTGGCAGCATACGCTCCCAGAGACCAGTATGTGAACCATCTGGGTACCCACAATACACAGACATTCCATCGTGAACAGCTGGGCTCCTGACACAGCCCATCCCTGCCAGGTCTGTTGTTTTCAGAAGGCTGAGCAGGGTACAAAAAGGACTGCGACAAAGGCGACACACAATTGCCAGGGACCACTCCACACTCCAACCCACAGCTCTGTCCACTACAAAGTTTGATGACTCAACGTGGTACCAAGGAAGTTCAAGGATGTTGAGTTATTAAATTGTTATTCGCTCTGGAGTGTTACATGTGCTTCTGGGGTTTTCTATAGAGTTCGTTGATTTGATATAAAAATGGATAGTTCTGCGTGAGCTTCAGTTCAGTTTCTGTTTTGAGTGCAGGTTCAACAGTTGAATCACTAATGTGCATCATTTGTTACTTGGCGGTTTAACTGAAGGTAAGTTTTAATTACAGTTACGGAGATTACAAACTCCTAGTGCGGATTTGTTTTCATTGTTGAAATGTTGTTAATATTATAAATAAAGTTTCTGTTGCCACCGTTATGGTGAGATCGCTTTACTGAGAAACGCAACAGTTGGTGTGAAAGATGTGATTTGCCAACACTATCAGTATAACGAAATTGTGGTAACTTTCAAGTAAAATCAGTTTATGCATTTTATTTTCATAACATGTTTTTGCTCTAACTATAGGATTGGCAGATTTATACATTCTGTACAGTACATTACTAATTGCATTCCTTCGTCTTTTTCACAGATTTTCTTAACCCGTATTATTAAAAATGAGCAAACCAAGCAAAACGTTCGTCAATACTCAATGGAGTTCTTGAAGTTTGGGTTTATACCTGCTGTACATGATGAACGTGCACCTTTTTGCCTATTATGCCAACATACTTTGACAAATGAATCAATGAAAGCAAGCCGTCTTGAAGTTCATTTGAGGGTAAAACATCCAAACCATGTCAATTCAAAATTGGAATATTTTAAATCACTGAGAGAAGTTTGAAAATAGATTTAAAAAATCACTTCATTATTCGCTGCGCAAACTACAGCCCTAAATCGTACCCTTGAAGCCAGCTATGAAATTTCTCTCTTGATAGCAAAACATGGAAAGAATCATACGACTGGGGAGGAACTGATTAAACCCGCAATATCAGTGTTACTCAAAACGGTTCTGCAAATGAATGACAAAGTTGTCCGAGCAATGCCATTGAGTAATAGCACTGTCTGCAACAGAATAGACGACATGGGTCAAGATGTTGAAAAACAGCTTATTGAGAAGTTGAAATCACGAAAGTTCTCAATACAAATGGATGAATCTACCGTACATGACAGTGAGGCTATTTTATTGGTGTGCTGCAGATGGGGCACCTGCTTTGATGGGTAAAAAAAAACAGGATGTTTAAAATTAATGAAGGAGGAAAATTCAAACATGTTGGTTGTGCATTGTGTTGTCCACCGAGAAAACGTAGTTGCCATGAAAATTTCCCCTATTGTACACGAAATACTGCATGCTGTGATCAAGTGTATCAATGCCGTCAATGCCAAATGTGAACGTCTGTTTAAGCAGTTTTGTGTCAATAAAAATGCAGAATATGTGAGATTATTGCTTCGCAGTGAAGTAAGGCGGTTGTCAAGGGTAAACTGCTTAAAAAGGTTTATGGAACTGTTTGATCTCCTCAGCGAGTTTTTGAAAGACAGACCTGAAATGAAGCTCCTGTTGACAACCAAATGGAAAAGCTTCTGTGAGTTACTTAACAGACATTTTTGAAAAACTAAGTACATTGAACAAGCAGCTCCAAGGAGCAAATATGACGCTCTTTGATGTAAAAACAAAGATATTTGGATTCACAGCACTTCTAGAATCATGCCAGAGGAATATTTCCGCAAGAAATTTCAGTCACTTCTATTGGCTAAATAAGTGTGAGGTAACTAATGATGCTACAAAAGTCATTGTTGACCATTTGAAAATGTTAGTTACCGACTTCAATGAAAGATTTTGTGATTTAAAAGCGTTGAATTTTCCCTCTTGGTTGACTCAACCATTGCTGGTGAACTTAGCTGAAGTCCCGGTGCAATACCAAGAGGAGTTATCTGAGTTGCAATATGATGAATCTGTGAAAACTCTGTTTAAAGTGAGAGGAACCATGATGTGGCTCTCTAACGAGATTGGAAAAAAATACCAAAACTCAACTACTTTAGCAAGAGAATTACTGATACATTTTCCATCGTCTTATTTAGTGGAATGTGGCTTCAGTGCTGTTAGTGATTTACTACTAGCTAAGGGAAATCGACTGGAAATTGTAAAACGTGGAGATTTAAGGTTGAAACTTACAAAATTAGCCCCCCGAATAAAAAAAATCTGCAGCCAGCATCAGGGGCAAGGTTCCCACTAAAGTGACCACAATCGTTGAATGCATTTGAGATAGTTGACATATTGAAGTAGTAGCTGAATATGAAATAATATGCCTTTTGGTTCACTCAATATCTTAAATGCATTGAGATACAATCGCAAGTAAAATAAAATCATTTAATTCAAACGTTTGAAATTGTAATCTTTTTCTGATAATGGTGGAGCGTACATTTTTTCGAAAAATAAAAGTGGGGCCTATGGCAAAAAAAGGTTGAGAACCACTTCTTTAAATAATTTTGATCTACTGTTATAGGGTGGCCTGGTAAGAGGTGGGGCCAGTTGGCGTGGGCCTACGATTTTGAGGGGCCCATTCCCCTGGTAGACATTGGGGGGGTGCGCTAAAACAAAACTTTAGCAGCACAGCTGGAGTTTCGGCCATAATTAAGACTTAAGAAGTACGATTGTTGTAACAGTAACAAAATGAAATAGATGAAATTTTAATATAACAATTACAATTTTTCGTACGTGCTGTTTTAGTTTACATTTTTAACATTTGCACATATACATTTACGATAAATGCGACATGGATCTCGTGTTTACTGTTTATTAACAATATAACACAATGGGAGAATGGAACATAAAATTAACATGAACAATGTGTTGACAATATCAGTACGGTGATAATAATAACAATTAATTCCAGAGGAGCCCCATAAACAACTTTTGCGTCAGCCAGTGAAACCTGACGTTGATTATATCAGTCACAGTGGCCTAACAGTTCAACTCTCAGTCCCTGTCCAGCCTGAAGCGAGGCTATCACGTGATTCAATTACGTAACCTGCTTCCAGCATTTCTTCTAAAAATTCTTACCCTACCCAACCTTTACGCAGCCATTTTCTCCTCGGTTTTGAAAGAATCTCGAAGAACATCTTTTGACAAAACGGGGGGCCCCCATGGCCACACCACTGGCAGCTACATAATAAAAATTTGTTAATAATTATACCTAAAAATCTACTTGTAGTTTTGCTGGCATGTATTAACAGATATACACGTATTTCAGATATATAACGCATTTAACCTTTCTATGTATGCATAACTTGTCAGTTCCAATTACATGCAGTAAACTGGCTTTGATGTGCAAATTTGGTGATTTGCTGTGTATTTTAATTTTTGTATATGAGGAGTCGACCGAACCTGAAGTGCCCTGGAGCCCCCAAAATCTAAATCTGGTCCTGCTTGTTTGTTCGTCCATTCAATTGCACATCTGATAATTATTATTTACTGCCATGATTATTCACGTACTACTGTCTTATTTTTCAATGATTTTCTTACTTGATGCTGTAATTTCACAGTTCTTTTCCTCATTTATTATCTTTGGAGACTTTAATTTTGAACATCAGGTGATACATACTCTTGACATTGTTTTAACTTCTTCAAATTCTACACGTAATTAATTTATTTCCAATTCTTTTGTTTTTCCGCCTGACCCTGTTTACTTTGATCATAGTCTTATTTTTTCAATAAATTGTAAAATCTTCTATAACCTTTTGTAAACCTATCAAATTTTGAAATTATTCTAACAATTATTCTAAAGTGCTGTTTTATGCAGGTGACCTGCAAGAGCAATAACAATGAGTTCACGAAAGTACTTAAGTGGATACCAAAAACGCAAACTCAAGGAAAAACGATCTGACGAAATTTCTAAATGTCAAAAACTATCAAGGCTCTTTTTTCTTGCAAGGGCATCAAGACTCTTCGGACCTTTTTGGATGTTGCCTATTGTTGCTGGATGCGAAGGAGCCCAAATTCAGCTCCACCTCCAGGGCCCAAAAAATGTAGATTGGCCACTGGTGGTTGATGTTCCCATGTTTTGTGCCAAGTCGTAACCTCAGTTGTGCTATAGAGTAGCGTAGGGAGTTCCATGACGTAGCAAATTTAGATTGAGGTAAGTTAGAGCTATGAGATTTCCTTCCTTCGTGGGAAGACGTTAGGATGAAAGTTTTAAGTTGACATAGGAAAGGTTGACTGGTGATTGGATGATCACCTCATGACATTGTGGCCATCATATCACGGTGTAGTTTCCAGCTCTAGAAACTTCCAATTAGAAGTTAGTAGGTGGTACCTAAGTACAGTGACGTGCGGTGAAGTCAATGACAGGGGAGGCACTGAATTCAACATTCAGCAAAATGTTTGCCCGAATGTAGCATTTTGTTTTCTAAAACAGTTAAAGGCTTTGGTACCTTTTTTCACCGCATATGCTTTAATTCTTTTACTTAAAAATTTTATAATAAAATAAATTATAATTTTATTATAATAAAAATCATCTATGCATTAAAAGTTAAAAAATAAAAGGTACATATCACAATAATCATAAAAAATACTTTGACTAATAAAAAAGTGAGGGGGGAAGTTGGAATTGCTTTGCTTTAAGTCACTGGATAATTTCAATTGCTAAAATAGGTTGTTTTCAATTGTTTTCATCTTCACAATCACTAAGCATATCTGTGGCAGCAGAAGTGAGGTCAATGACTAAACCTGATTCATTGTCTTCGTAAACTGAAAATATTATTTTAAAAATCTTGAAATTAAAATATAAAAAAAATTTCTTAAAATTTGAACTTTAATTAAACACCTTCTTTAACAGTTTGCGTATTGGGAGTTATGGAATGTACATGTGAAACCATTGCAGCCAGGTCAGCTAAGGATTGTGGGGATAAGGCAGAATTCTGCATTAAAAATCAATTTACAATGCAAAAAATACCACATAATTCAAATGTAATAAGAACGCAATGGCTTTAAAAAATTCAAACAAAAAAATTTTTACCTTGGAATTGTTCAAACTACCAGGATATGAAGATAGTACAGGAATATTTCGACCATAAATAATATTTGCCAGTAGACCCGATTTTTTCCATTCTTCAAAATACGCTTTGGCGTCTGTCTCCATGTTGTGCGAAACCGTGTTTGCTGGAGTACACCAGGCCCTTAAATTAGGGTCATACAACAGAACATGAAATAAAAATAGATATCGCATGGATTTACCTTTACTTGTAAATAAAGTCCATTTGCCTATCCTTCTGGACAAACATTTCAATGACTCTGTTGGAAAACTTCCCTTTATTTTCTTTCAATTTTAGAAGTCTTTCCGCCTCAATAGCGATGATTGCCAGGGTTGAAAGTCGTCCTTCGTCAGTTCGATTCCGACTGTAAGTTTTAAGTCGTTTCAAGGGTTGTTGTAGCTGGTATAGTGAGTACCAGTTGGAGCAACTTTATGGCCTCTGGAAGAGTCTGCACCAGATCATTATGGGCCAAAAAACACTGAGCAGCTGTTCGGGTGATTTGCATTCATTCCTCACCATTGCTGAGCTATACAAACCAATAAGATCAGCCTTTAGTCTGACGAAGTCAAAGTGCCTTGCATATTTTGATAGGTTCTCCAGTTTGGTGTCATTGAAATTTTGTGACATTTCATAAAAGTTGTTGCAATCAACCAAACCTAGGAAAGCTAGTTCATTGAATTTATCAAACAGCTTTCAGCTGGACAATAATATTGTCCAAAATGTTATAAAATTTCTTCTTCTGTCGTCTTTGGTAGTCTGTTTATTTCTGGCATGGTCATTTAGGCCTGGTGTACTGCATTTCTCTACGAATCGATCATAAAAGCTGTCAGAATCTTGTCTCTGGCATTCCATAACTTTCATTGTGTCGCGAATTCGCGCAAGCAGAATCCGATGTCCATAAGCTAATTCTGCAACACACGAAAGAGGGCATCGGTTTCATTGAAGATGCCCTCATATGCCATAATAAGGAAAGAAGTTGACGCTCTTGACAGCCAGAGATCATATCAAGCAGCTATTATCACTGTAGCATTGTCCCAACAATTTGGATTTTCGCTTATTATCTGAAACAAAACGCATAGATCAGATTGGTACATGCTGATCGTCTGCACCAGTCTAGAATTTAAGCTCCAACTCTTGGGCGCTGCCCTTCGCAAACGTTGCTTCACAACATCGTCCAATAGTTGAGTGCGCTTTATCGACTTATTAAAAAATGTACCAAGGCCCTCAACTGTTTTAAAAAACGTTTACATTCGGGCACACATTTTGCTGAATGCGAAAGCGCCATATTTAATTTGTGTGCATAACAATGAGTAAATATGGCCTCAGAAACCTTTTCTTTAATCTTTGCCTGCAACCCATTAAGTTCTGATGCTATCACAGAGGCTCCGTCATAAGTCTGAGCTACCAGCTTTTCAACGCACTTGTACTCCTCCACCACTCCAAAAACATAATCAGCAATAGCCGGTGATCGTCTGTCCTCACTTACATCATCAAATCCCAAGAACGCCTCCCTCATCTCACTTTCAGCTACATAATGCAAGATTACAGAAATTTGGGCTTTGTTGGTAACATTTGTGGTCTCATCTACTTCGACTGCAACAAACGAGGCTGCACTGATCTCCTCTTTGATGTCGTTTCTAATTATATCACCAACTGCATCTATCAAATCATTCTGTATTCTATTAGATATGCCGGAAAAAACGGTGAAAGTTTCAAACTGCCTAGCTAACCTTTCATCTTTTTCTGCAAAAGCATGTAATAGCTCCACATAGTTACCACAATTAGAGGAGCTAACACTCTCAACATTACCACGGAATGCTAATTCTTGTTTCGCTAGGAAGCAGGTGGCATTAATAAGGTCCTTCAAAATCTCACGATTTTCTTTGACCTTAGCATTGTGCATGGTAATATTTAATCTTCTCTGTTCGCTCAAAGCCATGTCTATTCTTCTAATTCCAAAAGTTTTTAAAGTTATTTGGCTTTGTATGTGAGCTGCAGAGGTTTCGTGTCTGTTAAGGCTTCTTGGTAAATTTTTTAAATCACAAAATCAAGCCTTAGTCCAGACGTTGTCACTTTTAGAGAATAAAAGGCAGGGGAAAATGGCACAGCCACATGGCCAGTCTTTTCTTTGATACCACTCCATTTGAAAAGACCGAGTAATTTTTTGTCTATTCATTTAAAGTAGCTCTTTGAGTTCCGGCATTGGCCTCCCATTGTTGACCACTCTCTGCTTTGACTGAAAGTCCAATTTGGAAAACTGTTTAAGGTTAGGTATGAAGTCCTCCATTTCTAAAAATAAAATTATATACACACTTACTGTTTTGAAATGTTTTATAAACCAAACACGGTTTGTCGTTTAGGACGAAAATTCGAATGATTTCTATTGAAGCTTTTGATAATCAAAACAGAAGTTGAAGGAATTCTTAAATAGAAATTTTGTAAAAAGAAAGAAAGAAAAGGAATGTTAATGATTCTCAGTTTAAAATTCTTAATGAGTGATGATAACAATAATAAATAAAGAATAAATAGAGATGGATAAATAGGAATAGAATAAAACAGATGGATATGGGATAAATAGAAAATTACAGTCACAGTCTCTAAAACCTCACGATCACGGTCTCAAGTCGCCGGTCACAAAAACTGAACGAATCTTGCTCTCTCTTGGCTCCATATACGAGGTGTGTCAGAAAAGAAACAGGACTGAGGTCACAAATAATTTATGTCAAATCCAAACTACAAACTACAAGTTTTCCCCTTCGAAATAATCCCCCTCGAGTGTAACGCACTTTCCCATCCTTCTCCGCCAAGCCTCCATGAACTCCTGAAAAGATTCTCCCGGAGCCAGGTCGGGTGAGTAGGGAAGTTACTCTAGCATGGCGATGTTCTTCTCGGCAAGTAACTGCCGGATGCTCAGGGCGTTGTGAGCCGGTGCGTTGTTGTGGTGAAGCAGCCATGAATTGCCCTGCCACAACTCTCGCCACTTCTCGCGCACCGAAGGAAGCAAACGCCGCAGGATCTCTTTGTAGACATGCTGGTTGATCGTCTGGCCCTGTGGCAAGAACTTTATGTGGGCGAAGCCCCTCACATCGAAGAATGCGATCAACACGAGTTTCACTTTGGACTTCGACTGTCTTGCTTTCTTCGGCCTCTTCCAATGAAGGCTCTGGTGCTTGGTCTCCTGGTCGTACTCAAAGATCCATGACTCATCACCGGTGATGACTCTCCCCAGCAAGTCTGGTTCGGTTTCAAGACGCTCGAGGATGTCCTGACACACTTGCATGCGCCGCTCCTTCTGGTTATCGTTCAGCAGCTTCGGCACCATCTTCGCGCAGATCTTCCGCATGCCCAAATCTTCGGTGATAATCTAGACGCTGTCGCGGTTCATGCCCAGCTCACTTGCGATCATTCGAACAGTCAGCCGACGATCGCCACGCACCACCTGCCTCACGCGCTCAACGTTGGCCTCAGTCCTGCTCGTTGAAGGCCTTCTGCTCCTGGGGTCGTCTTCCACGTCTTCGCGTCCCTCTCTGAACCTCTTGTGCCACTCGAAAACCCGTGAGGGCGACACCGTCTCATCTCCGTACACTTGCTGCAGTAGTCTGAGTGCTTCTGACGGAGTTTTCCCCCAAAACATACAATGGCTGCAGAGAGCTAAGATCGCAGTTACATACTCACCGGATATTACGTCACACGGTGACACAACCCGCTAATCCCTACCCAACTCATTGCTCATACAGCACACTAAGTCCTGTTACTTTCCTGACACACCTCGTATAGTCGAATTTGACCACCTGATCTCTAGACTTCGTTACATCACATGGTCAAAGTTCTGTAAGTTGCATCACATCCCTGGGGTGTCTGTCTTAGGCAGCCTCCCACATCACTGCAGCAATAGTCCCAATCCAAACATCACACATTTTAGACAGCTTCTATTGACAACCTCGAGATAGAAGTGGTGCTATACCTCACACCTCTGAGATTTTATTGCGGCGCTTGAACTCTCGACCTCCTTGATTAAGTGACTCATTTCATAACAAAGAAAACAAAACAAATTTGACTTGCCTCTTCTTTTAACTTTTAATGTATCCAATTTAGATGGCCTTTCTCCGCTCCTTTCTTTGCATGCTATTTGATTTCCCCCTTTCTTTGCTGTGATCTTGACACACAATTTTGACAAACTCGAGTGAACGCAAACCGAACTCGCGCCCCAACCAGGGGTTTTGCCATCTGTGCTGTCGAAAGGCGGAGTCCCTCCTGCTTCCGCTCGACGTGTCTCTGAGAACGATCTTAACCCTCACGTGATCTAAAGGTTTTACCCCTCCCCTGGCCTTCGCGTCCAAAAATGTCCGTTGCTCAGGTGATCGTCAATTTTATATGCCCTATTTAACTTTTTGCCTATAATTTTTTTAAAAGAGCAAAACTTTTCTATAAGAATATCAAAAAACATTTTGGTATTTTTCAATTTTAATTCAAGAAATATTTCATTTTTTCGGGGCAATCTTCTTCCCCCATTTTAAATTAGATTTTACTTGAAGTAGGGGGTTGTTTATTTAAATGAGATACAACATCTTATAAGAATTTAAAGAATTTATATTACGTGATTGCTGTATTGATACCCGTTGGATGGAAATGAATTTTAATCCCCCAAAATTGGGGTCAATCTGACCAGAATTATCTATAATCGTAAAATATACACACTTTATTAAAATTTTTTCCTATAATTTTTTTAACGATTTTCATAGGCTCGCGCTTCAACGTGTTTCTGAGGGGTTGTGCATTCGAAGGGAGGCAGAACCCCTCGCTGCCTCCCATCCGCACCTCTCTGACAAAATTTTGATAATAACATGGAATAAATATTATTATTTTTTACATTTAACTACAAGAATTTTTATTGGCGAATGACAGGAAAGGCTCTGCTTCCCTTGCCTCCCCTGACCGCACGTCACTGCCTTAGTATGCTAGGATAAAACCCTGAGACACAGAGAAAGCGGTTTTTGTGTAAAACCTCACACCTGCTTTTGTTCCAAAGTCCGACATATCTCAGCGAGAGCCCAGCTTACAGTTGATCATATCTATTTGCCGAACAAATCTGCTTTCTGATCCGCCCGACCCTGATAAGGTAAGTAAGTTTATTACAATTTTTGTGTCAGAAGTGAGATCTGATTGATTTGTTTGATCAGTTCCAGCAACTTTACTTTATTACAATCTTTGTCAGAAGTGGGATATATTTGTTCTTCTCGTTAGGATCCAGCGATACGAATCTACGTTCTGGGAGATTTTTTAACTTTTGTAGTTAACATTTTAGCTTTTGTAGTTAAGGTTGACTTGTGTAGTTCACATAGTGAGATAAATTTGTTGTCAGACTGAAGCGAGAATGTACGTTAGTAGTATGAATATGGCACTGGTAAGTCCCGAGTCACAGGTGCCCATTGAGAGGAGTTACGACGCAAAATACGTACATATATCCATCGCCTCCTGTTACATGCATTGTATTGTCAGGAGCAAGGCCTCAGTTAAGTGACTTTACAGGTTTGGAGAATCCTTTATCTCCGCCTGTAGTTACTGTTACATGTTCCACGTGTCAGGTTATATCGATGCCTCAATGGACGTTAATTCATTTCACAGTAATTGCTAGGCTGAATTACTGGAATGATTCTGAAAAAGGCATGCGATTGGCAGCGGTATTGCGAGGGTGCGCGCGTTAAGTACTGTCAGAGCATTATGCAGAGAACCGCACACTGGCTCTTAGCAAGGCGCTGGAACAGCGGTGTGGCGCGACACGAGATCAAAGCCTCAGTGAAGTAAAACTGTCTTCACTGCAGCGAAAACCGCGTGGAAGTTTGCGTGATTTGTGTCAACGTATGAAAACTGTCGCTCGACATGCTTATGGGAATGAACATCGAGTGGTTGCTACAACTATAGTCCGAGATAGCTTTTTTGTTAGGGCACTAGATGGTAACATGAGACTTTATGTCAGTGACAAAGAACCACAAAACATTGATGGAATTTGCACTCAGATATGAGGACATCAGTGCGTCCACCTCCCGAGTTGTCAATCGCATAGGGACAGTAGTAGGTGGTAAGTTATTTTATTTATGGTCCAAGGTGCGCGCCAGTCAGTCAAAATCTGTCAGATTCCTCTTCTCAGTCGCGCGTTTGATTGTTTTTTTTTTATCATTTCAGATCAGTTTTGTGAGACAATGAAAAAATATGAAAGTGGTGCAGCAAAGAGAAAGCGTGCCAAATCGCAAGAAGCTGTCAAAAAGCCCCAAATCAATTACTGATTTCTTAGCTAGACATCATCAATATCAATGTAATCAGAGAATGACCATGCTGATCTTGATAACCAGGCTGTTGGACCAGAACCAGCTACAGAAGGTAATACTCCCAAAGAAACTGATGATAAATTGATAGAGAAAACAGATGAACCACAATTGCCAACTGAAGCTGATGCTGATAATAATGAAAAAGTGTTCGCAGCTGGTAAAGTCTCCACATCACAAATCGACATTGGGCTTATAGATAAGAGGAATAGAACTGACACTGAATCATTTCTAAAAGTTCAGGACATTGAAGTACCAACTGATCCTCCCAAGGATAAGGATAATCATTCATTTCCAACTCGCCTGTTTACAATAACACTGATAAATGGAGAGAAATATAAACGTGACTGGCTGTGTTGGAGTCAAGTGAAGCAGTCACTGCATTGTGCACCCTGTTTTTTGTTTACTAAAGGGGATGTTTCTTCTAATGTGAGTGTATTAACCAGTCATCCAGGATGGAGTATTAAGAAAGGCTGGAGAAAATTAAAGGATCAAATTCAAAGTCATGAAAATTCTAACTTACACAAGGAAAACTATATTGCATGGAAAGAAGGAAGTAAGGCAGCAATGAGCAGTGCTTCAACTTCAATTGACAGTTATATTGTTGACCAGCTCAAGGCTGAAAGTAATAAACGGAAGAAAATTCTTCATCGCATTCTTGATATCAACCTATTTTGGTCAGAGATGGGGCTTGCTTTCCGTGGGTCTTCTGAACAAATTGGGGATAACAATAATGGATATTTTGGGGGTATTGTTGAGCTTCTGAGCAAATATGATTCAGTATTAGCCAAACATGTTACACGTGTACAGAATGTACAGGAGAATGAGGCACGATGCCAAGTACATTACCTATCAAATAAAATACAAAATGAGTTCATTGAAATCTGTGGATCATTTGTGCAAAAGAGCATTATTGAAGAAATAAAAGCTGCAAAGTATTTTGCAATTGTTGTTGATGGAACACCTGATTGTTCTTACAGCTATCATTTATCATCAGATATGTGAAGAAGGAAGATACCGGTTTTTCAATCGAAGAATGCTTTCATGCATTTCATGAATTTTCCAAAAAGACAGGTGAAGAACTTGCAGAGAAAATCTTAGACTTCTTAGTCAGTCTTAATCTGAACTTTGAAGACTGTGTGGGTTAAGCATATGACAATGGCTCCAATATGGCAGGGAAATACAGAGGTGTGCAGGCTGTCTTAAAGGAGAAGAATGAGAACTTCATTTTCATCAGTTGTGCGAATCATACTTTGAATCTCGTTTTGTGCAGAAACCTGCAGTGAAGCTATAGCATTCTTTGGAATCATACAGAAAATGTTCAATGTCTTCAGTTCAAGTCCTCAGCAGTGGGAGATACTGAAAGAGCACTTTCCTGTCTCAATGCACAAAATATCAAAGACAAGGCGGTCAGCGAGAGTTGATTGTGTAAGACCAATTGCATGGCATTTAGGTAGTGTTAGAAATTCAGTGGCAGAGCTGAGTAAAGTCACTAATTTGACAGCAGAGTGTAAGTCTGATCTTCAGGGTATCAAAAAATACTTGAATACCTTTGAATATGTACTGATGTCAGCCATTTGGATTAAAGTTCTCACAATGATCCATGAGGTCAACTCGGTAATAGAATCTCGTGATGCCACATTATATGTGGAAAGCGATAACATTGATCAACTACGGGCAGATATCCTGAAACTGAAAGAGAAATGGAATGATATACTTGAAGAAGCACGGCATGTGTCAATCAAAATTGGTGCGCCAGATAGTTTTGCTAATTGCAGGGGATACCCAACTCAAAAGGATGCCGAAAATGACTTCAGGGTGAATGTGTTCTTCAAGATAAATGGCATTTCACGTCGCTTTTCTGCAGCCAGGGACATTTGTGAACTTTTTGATTTTTTGTGGCACTTTAAGCAGTTAGATGAGAATGAGTTGTTACAAAAGGTCAATCAGTTTCAGTTGCAATACCCAAGTCATATTTCAAGTGACATTCAAAGTGAAGTGCTCCTTCTTAAAAGAATTTTTTATATAAATTTCAAAGTTGATGTTGTGTCACCAAAGAAAATTTATGGTCAAATATTGAACTTGAGATTAGGCAATATTTTCCCAAATGTCCTCATCGCGTTGAGCATTTTTCTATCATCTCCAGCAACAGTGGCCTCTAATGAGAGGAGTTTCTGTGTCCTAAAACGAATTAAGTCATACTTTCGGTCCACAGTGGTACAAGATCGTTTGAATGGATTAGCAAATTTGAACATCAACAATGACAAGGCAAAATTGCTTGATTTTTCTGGTGTGATTGATGAATTTGCCCAAAGAAAAGTACGTAAAGCATTTCTGAAGAAGTGATGAATAAAAATTTGAATAAAATGGCGTGCCATTAGTTTTTTTTTAATAAATCGTTCTAGTTCTTGTATTCTGTTCTGTTACTTGTAAGTACATCATGTAAACTATATGTACCGTATGTACAAGTATACACCCATATATAGATCATATTTATTTATCACTGATTTTAAAAATACTTAATGAGCATTTTGAAGTGGGGCCTACATTTCCCATCTGGCTTGGGCCTATTGCCAGCTAGGCACGGCACTGCTTATAGGGTGGCAACCAGACTTACTAAACAAATTGTATAAAATCTCCTCTAAAAAGCAAATAAATCCAGAAGGTATAATATTACTGTCCTGAATAATTAGGATAACTCTACAATCTATGAGGCGTCAGTCATTGAAGCTTATCAGTCTCTAGTTGAGCTAATCGTCATATTTAAATAGATTAACTCATTAAAAACAATTTGTTATTTTAAATCTTTCACATACAGCATTCTCTTCTTATGAACTTCAACAAATGTTTACAATACGATTGTCATTACAGGTCTGTACCCAGGATTCTGAGCGGAGGGGTCTTTTTGCATAAGGTGGAACTAAATGAAACGTAACCTGTTATCACACTACATATCATGAAGTGATTAAAATGAACATATATAATGTTTTTATTTTTGCATTCAATATAACAAAGAGCAACAAATATTTACAAAACAATCTATCCATGCAATTCTTATCACAAACACAATGGCAGAATTAATATGGATACATTTCTGCAACTGTGAGAATGTCTTTTCAGTCAACCATAGTAAGCAATAACCACTGCATGTAGATTGTATAATCCAGACAGACTAACACCATAAACAATACAATGTACATTTATAGACTTTACATTAAGCTAGTAGGAGCAACATGATGGGATGAAATACTGTTATGTCCATGTACACGTTATGGTGACATTATATTGGATGTACCACAAAAAATAATTACCTGGTAAGATGGCAGTGAATTTATGATCTGTAAGTTCAAAGCAAAAGCCTGTTTTATATGCAATACAATTGAGCCATCATCCTACTCAGGATTATATAATAACTGTCTACAGGAACCTTATTAAGAAGAGACATTATATAACTTTCCATTAGATCTGCAACAGCTTCAAATGAAAATAGGAACTTTTGTTGTAGTGTAAAAGGAATGTTTGCCCTACGAATTTTGGGGATAACCTTTGGTCTTTGCAATAATTCGACTCAAAAACTCGTTTTTTGAACTTGTCAAATCAAGCTGATCAGCAGTTTTTTCCCCAGATTTTAGTCAATCACTTTCTAAGAAAAGTTAGAACAAGTTATTCCGCAGAAATCTCCGCATAATTTAGGGGATTGAGTGAAAATACAAAAATCGACCTAAAACATTTTTGCTGGAAGAGTAAGTAAAAAAATTTTTCCCTTGTGCTCTAGACACACTTAAACAACTTTTGAGCAACAAAAAAAATTCTGACTGTGGGAGATTCGGAAATATCCGGTGTGTATGCATTTTGGTGATATTTTGTGTGTTCATGTTCTCTACACTTTTCTGACTTTTTATGCCATGCAGTGAAATGTTTATTGACAAACTGACCTTTGTTCAAGTAATTATTGCAAAACAAGACACACTTGATGCAAAAGGCGCCATCTAAGATGCATACTATACACCATCCATTTGTGATCATCAAGCCATGTGCATTTAAAGGAACGATAGCAACTTCCTATAAAGGTAGTGGGGAAGATATAGCCGGGTCCGGGCACTTTGTGATGTCTCAGAAGCATATATTTCTCCCCGGAACTCAATCATTCAATTGCTTCTTTGACCTCTTTTGCTGTCATTGTTGCTTGAGCAATGTGGCCAATGTCAGGGAAAGATGTTTTAAGCACTGTTTAAATAGAAATTTAATATTTTAAATTCTCGGCAAACATCTTTTGGCAAAATAGCTGGTTGCAGTTCACTCTCATATAACTGACCAAAAGATATCTCACCACTTTCAGGATGAATGGCCATTGTTTTAGGTGTAACTCTATGTCAAATTATAACCTACTGCAATCGAAAACAAGAAAAATATTATAAGCGCCACACAGATCAACTTAGATAAACGGTATACCTGTCGAAATCATTAAAGCAAGCATAATTAAAAGCAATTTACAAATAATCTAAACATCACTTACCGACTCTGACTCTTAAAGCCACTGTTGGGGCCAATGTCGGCCGCTCATATACGTCCGTACTGTTCCCACGAAGCCCCTGTCCAGCTTTTCTAGGATCCGCTCCCAGTGGTGTCAGCCAATGGGAGGAGGGCGGCCCGACCGCACCAGTCCCCATCGTGTAACAGTCCAAGTCCGGCTCCTGGCCTTTTGCCGCCAGGCCCATTGCCCAGGGTGGCAGATCAACAGGGACGCCAGGCGAGCTGAGCCGGAGGGACTGTGATGCAATCGGGCGACCGATTGCTACACCACAAACATTTCAACTCTTGCTAATAAATTTCCCGATACGAGACGTGCAGCCCACAAGAGAGCGTCGCAACTTTCAAAATATACAAGCAAATATTCGCCCGGTAAAAACCCTTTTGCTCGTTTTAGGGAGAGTTTTCTCGCTCAGGGTGGTACTTTTCAAGTCCAGCGGTGGGGTTCGTTGGATGCGTTCGAACCCCCCCCCCCCTGGGTACGGGCCTGCATTATACAACTAAAAGCTTCGATAACAATATGAACAAGTATTCGATATTTCCGCTCAAGTGACTTCGATTTGTAAAATGGAGCGTGGTCATACTGTACACTTATTTCTAAAAGTTAAGCAACAAACAAAAAACAAAAATGGTTAATCTCATTTATCAAACGTTTAAAATAAATTCTTCTTGTAATACGACCTTTATCTAAGAAATATATAAATTAATTCCATTGTAAACATAACATTTAGCATTAGTCATAAATATTTAAACAAAACTTTTTTTTCATATCAATTTTGACTGTTAGGATATTTGATTTGAAGAATATTACAATGTGTAGCCATACTCATATGAATGATTCTCTAAGGTGGGGGCTATTGATAGGATGGACCAGAAAATTAAACTGAGGTAGCAGAATAGCTAAAGTTCAGCAAAGAAGAAAATTTCAAATGCATTGAAATATTGTCCAAAGACCAGCTCAAAATTTACCATGAATACCAAATTCAGAGAATGATTGTTCTTTGTCATTTTTGAATTTATGAAGCAAAATTTTAAAACTGACTGTATTTGTTTCTGATCTCTTTGCAACCAGAAGAGGTTGGTATCAACCTCAACCTTAAGTAGGCTCCAGCGGAATGACCCATGGGGTTATATTATCACAAGCTGCCGCCATAAACATGTTGCTTGAACACCACATGAGTATCATGTTCACTGACAAATCAAGATTTAGTCTTCAATTGGACTCACTGCACATTATTATTTGGAGGGAACTTTGAACATGCAACAAGTTCACAAACATCATGGTCTGAGCAGGAGTTTCATTGGATGTGTGTACAGATCTACACGTTTCAGGGAACATTTGGTCATACAGACAAGATTCTGGATGTGTGTGTGTGTGTATATCAAACCATGCACCTGCAATTTGATATAACTTCATTTTATAGATTTTTCCACAAAGGGCACATATATTCAAGACAAAATTATTGTCCATACAATAAGAGCAGCATTTTCTCCTGAACAGAATCCTATTGAAAATGTTTGGGATACTCTTGGAAGAATTATTGCCTCCTTCTAAGAACTACAAATTTCCCTGATAAACAGTGGACTTCATTGTCCACTGCTTCTTTCATTGAACAAGTTAGGCAGCATGCAGTCGCATATTAGCATAAAGGAGAAACACATCTACTGAATACCTCTAATTTTTGTTTACATTCTTTATTTTAGAATTCTGATTTCTCTTTAGATTACTGAAACGATTTGTATTACACGAAGAGGAGTTTGTGTTGTTTATTTAGCAAAATTAAATTTTAACCATTTAAAAAATATTTTCATGTTGGAAACCAGGGTATATCCAGCTGTCATCTAAATCCTTTTTTTTTGGAAAAAGTATCTTGCCTTCAACCAAAGAATAGTCATTTTGCTGCAATTCCTTAGTTCACAGGACACTTGTGAAATGTTTTCTCTGCATCATTATTTATCCTAATTTCTGATAATTCTTATATCTTTAAGCTGAAGTTGATCATAATTGTTTTTGTTTAGTTAAAATTTATTTTTCTCCTTTGGTTTATCGATTGCATCAGTTATTTAACTAGAAAAATCAACTTCTGAAAACATCATAATTTGAACTAGCTTTACATTATTGCAGTGCTTTTTAATATTTCTGTCATATTCTACATTTCCAAATCTATTGCAAATCAAAAATTTTAAAATGGTTAATGAACAGGATAATGTAATAAATGATAATGGAGGTCAAGTTAAGTTTACTGCTTTCAACAATGCTATTTACTTTATTTAAATGTGTCACAAATCAGTTTTCTTTTTATCAACTGTCGTTTCTACCCAGAAATTCTCTTTTGAAGCCAGAGTTTTTGTAATTATTGGTTTTACCAAAAGACATCAACTCTTCTCCATCCATATTTTCTTTACAAACCTTTGGTGATACATATTTTTAATCACTTCAAAATTCACTACATTGTTTTGAGTTAGGTCAGGCAGAAACCAGATGTTCAATTAAATCTGAAAGAAAAACTATTCTGACTTAAAAAGCAGACAGCATATTCATTGTTTTTGGGATTGGGAATTAATGTGCACATGCTGAAGATGTTTAAAAAGCTACATAATTATGCAGTTCACTGATGGAGAAAAGGGTAAAAATTTGAAAGCAGAGCAAATTCTTTTGAATTTAATAAATTTTGAAATCTTTAATGAGATTTAATGGTTCTCTGCTCTGCTTATCAATCTGAGAGGTGGTTGAAAACTGTCAAATAAATAGGTATATGACCATCTGTTTGTTGTCTCTGTCACTGTTGAAATACATACAAGGGTTTGAATCCTTTAATCTAGAATTATTTTTCCGGGCAGCAGCAGATGGTCATGATTTTTTCTTACTCATCTATGCAGACAGCCCACCAACAGTAAATCTCTTAATCATTAGGTGGTGACATCCACATTCCAATACTCTATAACCCTTAGACACGCACATATGGAAAACCATCAACCAACATCCATAATAATCATTTAGACATTCTCAAATTATGCTGAGTGTAAACAGACTTCAGGTAACTAGAAAGGAACATTTTTAGTTTAAATATGTGCCTAAAGACATAGCATGACTAACTTGAAATTTTATCTGGAACACATCTATCTGTATTCACAAACTGAGATTTAACAAATGCCTATCAGTACTTATTTCATTCTCTGTAGTTTTGCTGATATAAATCTTATTCTTTTTACGAATATTTCCTGAAATGTGCGCATTTAAAATTGTACATTTGTTTTGCACGCACACACACACATGCATTTAAGAGTTTTAACATAACACTTAAAATTCAAAGGCAGTAAGAAAGTTTCCCTTGAAGAGAATAGAGTTAAAGGTTTTATAACTTGTATTGTCAGTAGTGAAATTTCAGTAGTTTTTCTATGTAAAATCATTAGATGCTCTTCTTGTTAGTTCTAATCCAAATAATTAAATATAGATATCTTGAAAGATTTACTTAGATAATTCAGTAATAATTTTGATGCACTGATAGTGACAGCATGCCACTACACCTTCCTACCTAAATACAAATAATTGGATGGACAACAAAAGATGAATAACCAGAGATTGGCCAATTACTTGATCTCCAGCAAATCAGAAAATATCTCAGCTACCTCTTGCATTTCTTGCCATAATTCAGTCACCCCTGTGAAAATAACTGTAAACCAATGGTCAACTTCTCTGACAATGAATTCTTTTCAGTAGCAGTTTTTCCATTTGCATTTTACCTTTCAAGTTGGCTGCTTTGTTCTTCAATGCCATGTTTATTCATGACAGATACATGTACCCTGATACTACCCAGCAGGATTTAAATAGAAACATTCAAAATTTGCAAAGACAACAATATAAATTTTGAAAATTAATCAAAACATAATCAGATTAATTTTTTTAAATAATTATTTTATTTATACAGAATAGGGATAAATACTTCAGCCAGAATTAAAATTTAACAAATTAGCTTCACGTTCCTTTTTAATAAGCATTTCTCCCCTGAAAGTTAGATGCCTTCCCAACAAAAAATTAGAAAGGTGGAGCATAGTAATTCAGTGACTAGGCTAATGGTCTACTAAAGTTGAAGGCTTGAGCTCAAATCCCAGTTGGAACTCTATTGAGCATAGCTTCCTAACATGGTTTCTTCCCACATCTAAAAATAAATAAAAGTACTAGTATGGTTTACCCTGCTGTTGAAGATACCCTCCATTCAAATCTAGATTGGGTCCCCATGGAAGAATCTCTGCCTATACCTCTTTCTAATTTCACATTAGAAGAGAGACTTTCCTCCTGCAGTGGTCTGGTGACACATAAGATGACAGGTGTCCTCTTTCATGGTAACCTAATATGGATTGCAAGATGTTTCTGTTTCAAAGTAGGCTTGACCATAACTGTTCAGTACAATTTATCTTATTATTCAATTTTTTTTTTTTTTTACACATTGAACAAAAACAAATTTTTAAAAATTAAGCAACCATCAAAATGTGTTTAAAATTTAATATCAGCATACCTGACAATGATGAAAATTAAGTCAGGAGTGAAATTTACTTACTATTCAGATGTGAAAATACAATTGTATTTTGTAATGCACAGCATAGTAAAAAATTTTTATAATGGCAGAGTACCAGTTTCCTGGAATTAAATGATTGCAAATTTGAAATGCTATAAATATATTTGCCATTTCCAAGCCATTAATGGTTCAGTTTCATGAATATAAATAAATATAACTTCCTTCATACAGTTAGAGACAACAGGTCATTACAATCTATAATTAAGCTTTACCTCTGCTCTATGCAACTATTAAAGCAATCATATAGTTAAACTATGCTGAAAGAGCTTTTATCTGTTACAGTAAATATTGGAAAAGGAAGGGTTGGAATTTTTTACTGATAGGTAGATGTCTTTTCCCTAGTTCTGGGAATTTTCATTGCATATTCATGACAGTACTATTTCTATCTGCATGTTGGTGCTCTGGTCAAGCAAAAAAACAGCAAGGAATTTCAAAACTGAAGAAAGAAACAGACAACAAATATTTTTCAAAATATCAGATTATAATTCTTATCGTGTCTAGTTTAGGAATCAACTTAGGAATGGTTCACCTGAGTATTTATCATAGCTGTGGCTTCACAACAAAACACCAATCTCAAGCATCATATAAAGTTGCAATTTTTCATCTACTTATTTGCAGAAGGTATACATGAAATCCAAATGAGAGAGATTGTAATGTTAAATGTAAATACCTTCAGTCACAACTTTACTTAATCTATACATTATTTTCAAAGTAAACTTAATAAAATAATTGTTCAAATAATTATAAATTATGAAAATTTCATATATGTAAAACAAAAACATTTTTATAATAGATTGCTTTAACCCTTTGAACACATTCATATATTCACAAGTGCATACTGTTCCTGTGATTTCATGAACAGTTTCCAAAATTTTGTAGACATTTTTCAATAGATTATTTTTTAAAAGTATTTTATAACTAACTTATTAGTACAATTCCTCACTCAAACTTTTCTCCCCATTCCAAAAGATTAATTTTTTTAATGTTAAATTTATATCTTTTGTTGAAATATAAATACTAAGAAACTTTTTTTAATAGCTAAAATATAAAATTTAGCACATGAACAAAAAAGGCTAGTGTTACAATAATTTTCCACAAAAGAAATGACTGAAAGAGGGCACTGTTTCACAAATAGTGTTTTTTCTTAAATTTAAGTAAGGGGATTTTCTTTACCTTCTTTGTGTTCCGACATTTCACATAATCCAAATGAAATGACTTTTTAATATCAGACACTTTTTTTAAAAGCCTGGGCTTCACTGTTAATTTGGAAGGCTGTGAGTAAACCAGGCTGTTAGCAATATAATTTTCTGGATGTTTTATAGTACACTGTAGAGTTGTTTCGATGTCTGCATTTGTTGGCATCTTAACATGGGCATTGATACCTTGCACAGGCTTATCAGACACAATAATATTTTTCTTACTGTAGGACTTATTGTCCAATGGCATATTTAATGAAAGTTTTCTTTTGACACATTGCTTTGGATTACCAAGAAACAAGTCTGTAGCAGTATCTTTATTCTGCTTGTTTTCCAGGTTACCAGAAATGTGGATCCTATCTGAGTTTTGCATCTCTCCAGTGCCTAAAAACGATTTAGAAAAACACTGATCTGGTTCAGCAGAAAGGATCTGATTTTTGACTTTGGCATCTGCACAAAGATTATGTTCCAAACTTGAAACTAATTTGTCCGATACCCACAGAGAGTCACAGAATGATGTTTTTGTGCAGGTTTTTCCATGGGCATCTTCAAATTTTCTTCTATGCTTACTAAATCCTGATTTTTCTCTGAGAGATAAATCTGTAGAAAATAAACCTAAAATATTTTTATTAAAATTAAATGTAGTGGTGGAATATAATGGATCATTTTGAATGCACCTTGGACGTTTCCTTTCTTTTAAACTATCTAGTACCCACTTAAAATCTGAACATTCAGACAAAATTACTTCGGAGACATTATTGTAAGAGAGAGCAGAAGGATAATAATCTATATTTTTCAAAGCTCCCTGCACACTGAATCCAAGGAATGGTTGTGAATTTTCATTACTAAAGATTTTTTTTACACTATGATCACTAAAATAACATTTCTCATTCAGTTTAAATCTGTCTCTTTTCTTTTTGGTGTACAGTTTGTGTGTGGAACAAATTAAATGATTGCTGAAGAAGTTTTTCTTTGACAAGTGTTTACTGAGTGGTGATTTCTCAGCATTGCCATCATAAACAAGATTTCCACAAGTATTACTTTTGATTTGTCGAGGTAAAATTTGGTCAGATTGTGTTGATGGCAGATCAACAGTTTGATTGTTCTTTTCAGACACAGTGTTGCCCATCAACATAAGAAACTGAGCAAGAGTCTGCAACACAATTAAAAACATGGCCAATCTCACAAAAATTAGTCTGTTCCTCATTAGCTGTCTTTTCTTCAGTATGATGTGTATCTATAATTTTCTCAGGCAATCTACCAAAGCCTTGGTCCTGAAAAGCTAATAAACTCACTACTGAATTACAGTCACCCCCAATCTTTTGTAAACAGCTGTCTTCATTTTTTATGGTGCTGGTAGGAGTAAACTTCTGTTCCTTCTGCAAGTTGTCTTTCAAAGTATCTGACAGAGAAACTAAAAATGTAGTAATACTACTACTACCACTACTACTACTACTATTTGGTGTGTTAAAAAAAAGGGGCCTTAGGGGATTTCTCACATGACGGTTAAAAACAGGTGATGAGGAAGGTTTGTTTAAAATCAAAGTTTTACTTTTGGAAGGTGTTTTGCAGTTCACTGGAGATACCTCTGTAGAACATTTCTCCTTGCTAGTGGCTTTATAGATGAATTCTTGCATGCCTTCAGGTATGGGGTTGAAGTTACACATCTCTGATATCAAAGTAGTAGTACTGGATACAGGCCATGGACTTACAGATGAAATTTCTGCTACATTTGTAAGACCATGATGGCCTGGAGTAAGCAACATATCTGGCAGACTGGACTCACTATAAAGAAAAAGTAACAAACAAAAATTATATGCATTTAGAGCATTTCCCAGTTTCTTTTGTCAAGGGAACTCCAATTCAATTTTGACATGGCTATATAGTCTCATGACTATAGATGTCTGAAGCTGAAAAGCCAAAACAGCACACATGTACAGCATAGAAGCATCAGTATTATCAGTTATGTAGATAAATCAATCTTATAAAATCAACTTTTTGTGGGCAAAGATGCATATGTTAAGCACTAAAAAATAATAAGATCAAAATTAAGATTTACTAGTATAAAAAAGGTATATTTTGTTTCAGATTCTATAATTTTCACTGACCTCAGAACTTTAGTTTTTGGATAAGCGAACTGAATTCAACTACATACAGCATGAATATAAAATGCCAGATGGTAAGATACAGAATTTTAAAAAAACTAATATCTACAGAGATTTACTATGATGAAATGATTAAATACATAAATGGTACAGGTAAAATTTTAAAATATCAAATCTATGCATATAATATCCATTTTTCTATGTATGCCTCTTGGTGATTTTTCCCAGAATAAAAAAAAATATTTACACCAGCAAATTTTTTTTTTTTTTCAACTTGTACTGATAACAGGAAGTTCAGCAATATATTTTGGCAAGTTCTTTAGCTTTTATAGTATTCCTGCTTGAATATCAGCTTGCTTTATAGTGGCACAACAAAATCAATTTTTCCCCCTAATGCTTAAAAAAAGATTCAAGACAAATTAAAATTTTGCACAGTAATAACTGAAAACCAATAGTCTTAAATAAGAAATTAATAAGCAATAAGTTAGTTTAAAACTGCCAATCTACACAAATTCAGTATTCATCAACTAAGAGTTCACTGCTTTAAACAAAAAAATCTTATTAGTAAATGTTTGAGTAAGCTCCTACACATGTTTTTAAATGTTAGGTAAGTGTTAAGCATCATTTTGGAGACTGTGTCACCTGATAAATCTACACAACAAAAAATCAAATTCATAATTGGCTCTCACCTCTAAAAATGATTGTGGATACACTAATTAGATTAGAGAATAATACTAAAAAAAAAAAAAAATTAAATTTTTTATACCCTCTAGTACTTTTACACAAGTTAGACTGCTACACAAATATGCAAGTATTTTCTGAGTAATACTCATTCCCTACATAAAGTCTGTTCAATATGGGCTAGGTCAACCTTTCCAAACTAGATTTTTTTTTCAAATAGAAATCAGTATTTTTCTAGAAAATCCAAAGAAAGTTATTAACACTATATCACTCTCACAAATTCTCCTCTTTAAAGATCATTTGAAAAAGAAAAACAATATAACTTCCTTGATTTCACTGTTCATTCACTTCAGTGTTCAAAGCATTGGTTTTAATGTTCGGGGAGTATGCTTAACTGTTACGATGATAATAAAAGCTGAATTACATACGCACCTTTTCACCTTTTCCAAAGGGTTAGTGTGTGTGAACTTCTGAAGAAACTGCTCCAAGTCTGATCCTTGATTAATCAAACTATCCAGTTGTTTATAATGAGATTCATCTTGTGTATATGCTACATGATCAGCAGAACATAAATGCTGCAGCAGAAAGACCAAATATTGATGCATCAGTGCATCATAAAAGGCTTTAAATTAAAACAATCAAAATCTATAAAAACAAATTATCCAATGTTACCAACAATGAAAAGGCCATGCTTTTATATCTAAAGCAAAGAATTTTTTTCTTTCCCTGCTTAAAATCTTACATCTCACCTTATAAACCTGACATTCTTTTGTCTTATCAGAACTAAAGATTTCAAGCCATTCATGCACATTCCACTTTTTTAAAAAAAACTTTAAACTGAAAACTTTTTATGAACATTAAATTACTTTCTCTATTTCCTTAGAAAAATGTTATGTACTTTTTTCAAATCTTCAAAATGCAACTCGCAACACTCGCAATATCCACTGCGTTTTTCTTCACGTCGTCTCTTTTCCGCCTGTCTTTTTATCTCCCCAGCAGTCAAAATCACGCCTCCTCTAGAGAGATTTAATTCTTCTGTTGGTTGTTTGACACTATAAAAAATAATTAAAACACAAAGTATTATTAAAAATTATTTTTCAAATGAATATTCTATTTTTACTGCTATAACTTCAGTTACTTTGCCACAAAAATGGTTTTAAATGTGCAACACATTCTACTTGAAATGTCTCCACCTGCAAATACTCTTATACAAAGTTTCAGTTTTACAGTATCACATCCTAAAATGCTCAGGGAAAGATAACTTCCTAAAACGTTTTTGATTACAACTACTAAATGTTCACTTACAGATTAACACACTTAATTAGATAGAATGCAATGCAATATAAATTCTAAAAAAAAATAACAATTAGCATACAGTTACCACAATTTTTTTTTTGATAAGGGTCTATTTCAAAGAAAACACTCACCTGTAAACAGAAAAACTTCAAAATCAATGCAAAAAAATAACCACATAATATGAATATCAGAGTATGATGACAGAAAGGAAGGAAAATTAAGCATTTAAAAGCTGCTTAGAATGTAAGACAAAACTAAAATATTCAGATTTCAATTAAGTCATTCACTTTCAGAATGTTGATAAATATTCAGTTTCAGGCCATGTTGGAGAAAAAAATGAGTCTGACCCCATGCATAAACTTTTTTGGTTTAAACACGTTCAGTATGAAATGACTGGATTTACCAAAGGAGATTATACTTTCAAATACAAACTGAACTGACTATGTTTTTATGTCTTATGATCAATAACCCTCATCAGAATAATCCAGGCCTACCAAGCACAGCCATTCTTTTATTTTGTGATTATACATAAATTTGTATAATTTTTTTCTAGTTCTTGCTGAAATACTGTCAGTCAGTCAAATACTGAAGTAAAAGAGGAGTTACATTTTTAAATATTTGTAAAATTTTTTGTTGTTGCTATTTTTGCAATTTAGCCTATCAAAAATTTGTGAATAGGCCTTCCAGGTCCAACATACCTTCTAAAGAAAAAAAAAACAACTTATCTTTGTCAATTTCTTTCGTATCTTCTCTGTCGCTCTTCTAATAACCTTTTGCTTTATTTTTTCAGAATTATTCAAATCTGACAAGTTATTTTTCAAAATGGCTAAAAGAAACTTGTTTCAAACAATGTTACAGGAGATCATGATTAATGATAATGATGATTCTAGTGAAGACAATAGTATTTCAGATAAAGAATTTAGTTCCTTTGACACTAGTAACTCTGAAATTGACATATTAGAAGTGAAGAGTAGTGGAACTGATTTAGAAATTGAGTGAACAAGATGGAAAAGCTGAAGCAGATTCTGAAATGTTCACAAGAAAAGATGGAACTGAATGAAACAGCAAAGCACCCTTACCAACAAAGACTCAAAAGCATAATATTGTTTACAATGAAGCCAAGATCACCAATGTACTCAAACATTCTTCTGTGAGCCTATCAATTATATGTAAATGCTACAATCATTGATTCCAATGTTAAATATACAGACAGAGAAGCAGAAAAGTGTATTGAAAAAAGAAAATATGGAAAGTGTGGATGAGTACTAATCCAACTGAAATCAAAGCTTACATAAGATTGATTTTAGCTCAGAACACTTGAAGTAAAGCATGCCAACCTTGGAAAAAGTATGGAGCACCCATTTTCAAAGCAAATTCCATTATGCAGATTCAATGACTGTTTGATGACAAGGAAACACAAGTGGAAAAGCAGCATCAGAACAAGCTCACACCCATTTGTGTCCTACAGAATGACATAAATCAATCTTTAACATGCTACTACATACGAGGAGAATGCTTAACAGTTGATGAACAACTTGTTCCATCAAGGGGACATTGACCATCTAGAAAGTATATTGAATTGAAACCTGAAAAAATTTTCATCCCATATCTTTGGCTGAGGCTTAACCATTTTATCTACTCAAAGGGAAACCCTACCATGGCAAAAAAGACAGATTTACCCAATTTGGTTTGCAAGGAATGTACTGCTGGAGCTTAATGAATATTTGAATCATTCAGACTGAAATATAACAGGACAATTTTTTCATTATTCTCTCTTTGGCTACTGTCTTGTGCCAAAATGGACTTACAATGGTAGGCACTATTCGCAAAAACAAAACAATCATACCACTGTTTTCTGCCATCACAACATGAAGAATACTGCTGCATTTTTGGATTCCAGAAACATTTGACAGTTGTTTCTTATGTGCCAAAGGAAAGGAAAGGCTGTGCTTCTCATATCAACCACGCACCATGACAAAGTCATCTATGGGGAAAATGACAAGCCTGATATTAACACTTACTATAACAAGACCAAAGGCAGTGTTGATTCACCTGACCAGTTTGTGCATGCATACACAATCAAATGTGCAACTTTTAGGTGGCCTGTTATTTTCACACTCTACTAGATGTTGCTGGAGCTGCAGTGTCTGTTATTTACAAATTTATAAATCCATAAGTGGAAGCTAAAAAAACAAAAAAGCATCACATCTTTTTAGAGATCTTGTCAGAAGGGCTAGTGGAGCCTTTTATCCAGATCAAGCAGCCAGTCAGCACTGAAAAGGTCAGTGGGTGCTGCAATAGTTTGTTAGATACAACATTCCTACTGTTTCAGCAGTTGTCCAAAATCCTGAACCAGCAGAGAGCAAATGGACATGATACTACTTGTCTAACTCTCCTAAAAACAGGAAGTCAAAGTTTATTCCTTGTACAAGAAATAACATCTGCAGGAAACATTCCACAATGAGGATTTGCAACAAATGTATTTAAAATTTCAATGAGAAAACATTTATCTGGCCTTACAAGCCTGAGTACAAAACTGACTTAGCATTTTCATCTGTAGACCTTTTTTAGCATTACTGTATTAGTTTTATTAAAAGATGTTAAATCATTTACACCTGTTCTTTTAAAGTTATTTCGCACATTAGAAATGTCTGTTTGAATATGTTCACTTAAACAAAAATTGCTTTTCCTATACTAATAAGATCTGAGCATATGAAAAACAATTGGTTGACACGATTCATTTTTTACTTCTTCAATAACTTATGATACTGGGCCTGTCAAGCCTGCATTTCACTGACATTTTATTATGACCTAAGAACTTACAATCTTGACTTCATTTTTGATCTAGCACTTGCTTTCTAAGCATTTATGTATATTTTATAGTTTCATTTATTATTGCCAAAACTGAAGAAGTAAAACTCACTGCCTGGTTTAAGATGTAAACTATTCCAGATACTCAGCAATTACTTGGAATCTTCAACAAAGATGAGACAGCTGCCTTAGGCATCCTTATTTATTAAAATAAAATGATTCAACTGTAGCACAAACATCACCAAATTCCTTGGTAACAAAATCAAACAAAAAAGCAACTCTCAGACTAAAGACCAAACTATGCCCCAAACCACATGTTTTTACTGCTCAAAAGATAACTTCACACAAACCAATCAGGAGCTAAGCTTTTTTACAATGCCAGGAAGTTGCTTTATTTAAACAGTGAAAATTGTTTTGTGTGATTTTAATAATGACTAACAGTTTAAACCATGTTTTAATGCAGTAAATTTGGTTGAAATCAGCTTTTTTACTTAGGTTTTTACCTTAAAAGAATATATACCCTTTTTAAACCTTATAAATTTTACCAGAAGTATTAAATCTTACTTTGACTTCATTTTTATGGCTTTTAGGGCTTTAAAATCATGGAAAAAACTTTTTAACTTCATTGACTTAACTGCCTAATAAGTGAATCAATCAGAAAAATACATTGGTGCTGGTTGGTCTGCTTTGCAATAGAAGATAGTCAGAGTTTTGATTTGTTGTGGAAAAGGGATTCGGTACTCTACAAATGGTAAACCAATGGACTAAGTCATTAATGAATATAATACAATATATTGAAGCTTCATGAATTTATGACTCTAAAAATGAAACTTGTAAAAATACAATTAGAGATTTCAGCAAAGAGTTCATAATTTACATGCAGAAAATAAAAAAATGAAGTTAAGATTTTAGAAATTTCTATCACACATAAATGCAAGTTATAGCATTTAAAAAATAAAAAAGACTAACTTAAAGAGTTAGATAATCTGAAGCATGACTGTGATACAGAGTAAGTTAAGAAAAAAGATAAATTATCACAAACTTATTTAGAAAATTATGTACAGTTGTCCCCCGGTATTCGCAGGGGTTACGTTCCTAGAGCACCCGCGAAGAGTGAAAAAACCGCGAATATTGGACATGGTCCATAAAAATGCCTATAAACATCAAAATATAAGGTAAAATATAATTAAAAAAATATAAGTAAATATATAATAATAATTTAGTAAAAAATACAACACTCAGAGAAACACTCAGCGAAACACTCGAGATAGCTACACGCGGTAAACTTGGATGATGCGGGGCTGCTGGGCTGCATCTGCCTGAGACAGCGCCTCGTGGGCAGCAGCCAATCAGCAGCAAGGAGGAATGAATAACACTCTCGGATTGGCTACTTTCAAACCTCCAGCAAATAGCGTTTATTTTATAATGATATTTTGCTGAATTTACGTTAGTATTTATATTACAAAATTAGTAAATTATATTGTTATTAATAATTTAGTGTTAAAAAGCATGAAAAAATATATATTGCCACGAAAAAGCCATAAAAAATCGCAAAAGATACTTGCGATTCCGCGAATATGCAGGGGTTTCCACGAACAATTATTAGTTAGGTTCTAAGGAAAATTCTGCGAATAACCAGGGCCGCGAATGCTGAACCACGATTACGCGGGGGTCAACTGTATACTATAGTCAGATCTCCACAAATATAATTAGTCTGAATTTTGTATTCATCACATTTTGTTCAGATAAAATGAGAAGGGTGCTGCTCAATGTTTTCTGTTATTAATAAAATAAAATAACTAATATCCAAAACATGAAGAGTACAAATTATTAAGAGCATTGAAAAAAAATAGTCTTGCATTCTTTTATAAGCTTAACATGTATGCTATATTGGTTACATTTTTTTTATTAAAAATGATTAGATAACAGCATGTTCTGCTCATTCCACCCATTTTCACACCCATAAATATCAAACAATGATAAAAATCATCACCACTTTGACTAGACAAGTTCCACATTACAAAAGGTTGTGAATCTAAGTCAACTAATGATATAACCAAGGAGAGGCAGAAAGTTCATACTTTAATGTGAAATGCCTATTTATTTTAGGAAAATCTACACTGGATTTTTATGCTCTTAATAACTGCTCACAAATCTGATTTATTCCACTCACCTTGTCTGTTTTTTCCTACTTTTATTCTGGCTGATGGTACCTTGGGTGGCTTTAGATTCCACTGACCACCCACACATTATAGTGGTGTCTTTGCGCTCTGACTGGTGGACTCTACCTTTCACCCAAACATCGAAAGGACTCAAGCAGACTGGAGACTCCATACAAACATATGGCCACGTAGTCAGCTCTTGCTGAATTGGACGGTATTGCTTGTTTGTACATTCAAACTTCAGAAATGGTTCTTTGAAACACTTAACTGAAAGAGAGAAAACGCAGGTCATCAAGTGCTTGGGAGATGCAGGTTAACACATCACAAAATGGAAGCACCCACAAGTGAAGCAACTTTTTTTCTTTGTGCGCATGCATGCACTGTAAAATAATTAAATATCCTTGAAATATACACAACTTTTGGTACTAACCAAAGCACCAGCACAAATGTTCACTATTTAAGCCAAGGAATACTTCAAGTGCTTTCTCACAAAATAGCACACATTGTTGTATCTGGTATCTGCATTGCTAGTTACAATATTATTTTCAACTATTGCAGGTTTTTCTGAAATAACAGTCTAATTTATTATTGAGAGTTCATGCTGCAATAGCACTGCTAGTTTGAAAGAGAGAAAATAGGACAATGAATACTACTCTGTCAATTTTGGACTGTTACAAACTTTTGGAAGGCTTCATGGACTGCATAGCACCATATGTAGCAGCCATATACAGATTCTTGTCAGTAATCCATGGTAGTGGACTCACACGTGGCCTTTTGTCCTATTAGTGCTTCCTGAATCCATCAATGTTTCTCTTCCCATGACAGTTCTCCATAAAATAAGACATTTTTGTCAACAGACATATGTCATATCAAGTGACCTACCCTTTGTAGCTGTACTTGCATGATCATGGCCTCATTGCTGCTAACCCCATGGATTTTGTGTTTGAGATACAGTATTTCCAGGACATGAGCAGAGATTAAACATTTAGCTCTCTGATGTGATAGCAATGCAAGGTCCATGTCTCACAAAAATGGGTCAGAACTATGACTTTGCAATGCTAAAACTTTGGCATGCTGATTGATTCTACACTGACTGAACATGTAAGATTAGTCTTTCAAATGATTTTTTGGCTACTGCTGACCTAGATTCAATTTAATATAATTAATACATCCCAGTGGTTTTGATCATACAAAATGATGTAGATTAAATTTTAGAAGCTACTCAAGTGTTTCACCTATCTTCTTAGAGGATAGTGTTGATAGTGTATGATTTATGCATAAAAAAAAAAACGTGATATGATAAGCATAGAAATTTTTTAAGCCATTTCAGTTTAGTTTACATAGTAAATTATATCATACTTAACTATCATTCCTAAGTAATAACAATAACACTATTCAGGGATGGAACATGTCAAAATTATACACATTTATTTTGTTGTGTTTTAAATGAAGAGATTTTGAATGTTCTGTCAAGCTAGAGTTATCTAGGCAAGCAAGGAGGTTGGAGAAAAGAATCAGGTATTAAAATTCAAACTTTACAATGGACCATCTGAAACCAAAAGTATGATAGACTAATAAACTTTTCATTTTTGTATCATGAAAAAATTTTTCTTTTCAAGAAATAAAAAATACAAAACCACAGCAGTGTCAGAGTGGTGTAGGAGAATAATACAAACAAGTAAACTCTCACCTTAGAACTACTTTTCAACTAGAAGTGAAAGCAAACCACTGAAGCACAACAATTAATGCACCAAATCCAACAACATGTGTTGGAGTAAAAAAACAGCAATGTAAATAAGGTTCTCCACAGTAAAAGTTATAGATTTCTTAGTATGAAAAAATAAAAATGAGTAATTCTTTAGTTAAAATGTGATATCGCTAAATTAAAATATGGTGCACTGAACAAGCAGGGAAACAGCTAAAAAAAAAAAAAAAGTATGCTCTGACAATCGCATTCCAACATTCAAATCAAGATATTATTTATAGTATATTCTGAAAATCTTTGTTTTTACTTTGTAAATACAGTAAGGAATAGCTATATTCAGGATAGGTGATGATTTACACAGGATTACAGACAGTTACTATTCCAAAGACATTTAATACATTAAACAAGTAAAAATGCTTTTTCTATCAAGGGAAATATAAAATGTTCATACAAAAGAAAACAAACAAACAATGAGAAGAATTGATCCAGGCAAGAAAATGGAAATGTCAATAATTATTTAGTTTTCTTACCTCTAGTTGATGATTTAAACCAGAGTTTTTCCTGAAAGTTAAAAATATTATAAATAGTAGTGCAAATACAGTACAGTTAAATATCTTCAGTATGACATGTTTGGCTTTGTATATTCAACACTACACAGATTTTTTACTAAAACAAAACATCAAAGAAAATAGAGTAATTAGAATTGTTTGTTTCATACACAAACGTTTTGCCAACATTAGCATTTAAATACATCCAGCCATTACGAAAATTAAATATTTAATAATTTTCACTTATACAGAACATGAGTATCCCAAATCCATTTTTTTTAAAAGCATGGTAAATCATGAGGTAAATGGAGACAAGTAGTAAAATTGCTTCAGCTGATTTGTCAAAGTTAAGATACTAAACTAGCGATTTCCTGTTTAACATGTGTCTGCATTAGAATCTCTTCACAAGTAACTTTACTTCCACAGATTCCAAACACTTTTTTTTGTATGGCATTTTAAAATTAAAGTAAAAATATTGTTATCCAGCATCCATGGATTTATCGTGGATTATTCGTGTACCCATTCAACATGACATGAAATAAACAACTTTTACTATAAATAGACAATAGCAGTCATAGATAAAGAAGACAACCAGCTGCATCACCAATTACACCTGGTATATATTTAGTCCATGGAGCTTTAGACTTGTGCCATGTAGTGTCAATCTGGATGATTATCATCAAAATAGTGATCTGTATTGTGATTATTTTTTGAAATGCTGGTTAATAGAGCTTTCTGGTTTAATAAAATACCAGATAAACAAACTATACTGTATAAAGTATTATGAAGCACAAACTTTCAACAGGAGATTACATACCTCTTTCTTCACAGTTTTGCAGCAGTTTACATATTTCAGTTTTTCTTTGCTGATCCACTTCAATATATCTGTCAAAAAGAAAAGCTGCACATCAAATTAACTTTTAAACACATTAATGATTTTTAAGATAATAAATCTATTTTTCTAGTCTAAGATCTGATGTAAACATTTCTGTTCAACTCCAAAAAGACTAAACAAGAGACATACAAATATTATGAAATTTCTAGCAGTGAACTAAACATTTAATAACACGTCAACAGTATTTAGTGTATTTTTTTGCTAAAATAATGGCAATCATTTCTGTTTGTAATTTGTATGTTCTGGAATCTTATTTTAAAATGTTTATTAATTAAAAGTGCAACACAGATGTTCAAAAAAGGAATTTATTTTTATGATCAAGACAAATTATATGACTGCCTGAAAACGGAAGGAAGGATGAATAGTGGTTGAAATTTTGAGTAAATGTAATTTAAATGTATGTTTTATCAAGGTTAAAAAATTCAACTCCTCTTACTTTCTCAATATTCTGGTAATGACGCAGTAAAATGGTGAATAAATTAAGATGCTGTTGAAAGTTTTTTCAGATATAGAAAGTTTCCTATAGTTTTTATGCAAAGTTAGAAATAGTAAGTGAATTAATGATAACTATATTATCTTAATGTGTGCCTAAAAAAATGAGTGTCCAACATAATTACAGAGTAAAGCCAAAATTTTACTTTTGGCTGGATTTTAGCAGTTGATAATAATTTCAAAGATATTTTATAGATTTTGCACAGTAGTTTGATAAAAATGGTTAAACAAAAAATTTGATATTTTATTAAAACCAGACCATTAGCTCACTTCAGTAGACCACAAAAATAAAAACTATTAAATATATAACACTAAATTTTTCCCAATATTACAACATAAAGGTGTACATACGTTTACATACACAAAAAAAGAAATCCAAGATGGTATGGCTGGATCCACTTGCTGAGTTTACATGGAATGGAATGGTTACTTTTCTAATTTTGGTCAGATCTTAATTTCAAAAAAATTCATAACAAAATTTTTCTAAAATAGTATACTTGAGCATAAATAGTTAATTAAGATATAATTGTTGCCATTTTTAGAGTAGATAAATATGATACATATTTTTAAAAAGCTTTATTTCGTGAATAACTTGTCAGGCAGAACTGTTGGCATACTTTTCCAGATTAACCACTGACTGAATTTAAAAATCTTTTGAATACTTAATTAAAAATTGAGTTAAGAACAAATGTTAAGACTGTTTCTGATACCCATTTCTTATTTTTTTTATCTGCTAAAGAAATGATTTTATAAAACTATGAATAATCTGGAATACATGCACAACGCACGTGAATAATTCTTATTGTATCTTACCTTAAAAATGCATTAAACAAATCTCCAAAATATATTGTGTGTTATTTTTAGCTTCTTTTTTTTTTAAGTGTGAGCAAAAACAAAAACAAAAATTGTAGACAACATGAAAACATTTTTCTTTGGCCTACAGATTGTAGTAGTTAAAGCTGTCATCATACAACACTTACTGGCAAGAGGAACAATCTTAACTCCCCATTTTTTGGCTTTCTCCAAAACACTTTCAGCCTGGAAAGAAAACGTAACTTAATAAAACAATAATTCCATTATAAATTAAGGTGAAATGACTACCTTTAAAGGACTATGTTTTAGATTTGCATGCAGAAAATCTATTTCAGCAAATTTTCAGTAAATGTATGTAAGATGACTAAAACATAAGACCAAAACCAGTACAGAAATTATAAAATCTCTTCAGGCATTCTGGATGTTTTGTCACAAATATTAGTATTGAAATAACCTTGGAACTAGATTTTATCAACTATCTTAACAAGAACCCAAGGTAAAAAATATAAGATCTGCATCAGTTTTCACTGCTGGTAAAATAAATAATCTTCTTCATGGTGAAACCCTATCCTGATGTTTCAGAACTTTAGGACATCTCACAGAAGTGAGCTAGATGTGGGATATTAATTTTGGTGACCAAGCAAGTTATCTAGTATGGTTGGAGACTTGACTGATTGATAGTGGTCAAAAAATGCAAGGTGGTCAAGAGTTTCCCACAGAAGCTCCACCACACACAACCAGAAATCCCTAATAGAATCCTCCAATTTAAGATGTGGGAGAAAACCAGTGCCCAGAAAAAACCCATTTGGCCAGTTGGAGAAAGAGAGCAAGATGAAACCATGCTTGGGAGCTACAACAAACTGAGCTGCCCACAACCAGAATTTGAAATGAAGCCCTTAATCCTGGCAGTCTACTAGCCTACCAACAGACCACTGACTGCCCAGATTAATAATAAAACAAACATGACAAAATGAGGTCAATGACCATGATTCAGTTTAAATTACTCTCTATTGGATAGACTGCATATTCCATCCAAGTCAGAATATTCAATAGCCATAAAAGAAAATAATACTAACCTTAGAATTCATTTTAGCACATTGCACCATTGCCTTTCCCCGAGTAACCTTTATAGATTGAAAAGAAAGGTTGTTTTTTTTTTTAAACTATAAACTATGTGAATATACTTTCTTTACGTTTTCAATCAAATACGTTGGCAACACTATCTTTTAAACAATTTTAAAACACCAAATAACATAACTAAATGAGTACCAATATTTTTGGCCAAAATAATTAATTTTATGAGCAGTGCTGAAATTGTTGAAAATTTTACTAAACTGACTAGTTTTGCAATTAAAAGTTAAAAATGTAATTCCTAGAATAATGTTATAAATGTAGACTTTCAACATTTTACAAGAATAGTGATGAATTTCTTGAATCTGGACAAACCTGATATATGGCATCCACCTGAGAAATTCATCCAAGACATTCCTTAACTGTTTAACATATCTGTAAATGCTGTAAATTTCTTGAAATTTTCTAACATAAGAACCAATTAAAAAACTTGTGACAAGAGAAAAAATAACAAATGTTCCACATTCAGTCTTATCCCACCTGAGGCTAACTGGTTGTCCTGTTCTATACACCAACAAATAGAATGCCCATATTAATTAATACAGTTTTATATCAGATATTAGTGCTGATTTTTTTTAAAAGCAAACTTTGTGTAAAATTTGAAAGATAACTCTTGAACATCCTGTTGTTCTCATTATCAGAACTGAAAACTCTTTAAATTGTTTTTAAAAATGAATAGACCATCTTCAAATGACTCCTCTCTATTTCTACTCACTAAAGCAGGTTTATTATTGGTAGTGGTTGGTGATGTTGAGTATCCACCATTAAATGGACTGGGTATATACATTGTAGGACTTCCTGAGGTGCTGGACATTTGAAGCTCATTCTTATCTTTGACTTCTGCATTATTGGTCACAAAATAATTGATATCTTTGCTCAGAAATGTCTCAATTATCTGAAAGTTAAAAATAAATTCCATAAAATTATAATATTTTCCAGCAAAATAAAATTCACCAAGAAAAAAATGTTACTATAATAAACTAACTAAATACAAAGGAATAGATTTACATAGAATTATACTTTGTACTATTATTTTTTAAAAATAAATAGTTGTCATGCATTATTATAGACTACCACCAAATAGTTAAAAATGGGGTATATTGTATTTATTATTTCAGCATATAGAACCTCTCAGTAAAATGAATATTGCAAGTCTCTTCATTTAATAGCATCTTGTTTTGTTTTGTTTTTTTTAAAATACAATGTTTATAATGTCTATTTTAATGTTTTTATTTCTACAATACTGATTATCTACATACCAGCTAATTAACATTTTTTTCTTTCAATATGCTATTATAATCCTCCAGTTCTATTAGTAACATTTAAAAAAAAAAAAAAAAGTGAAATGTTCTCATTAATACAGGAAATGGCATGTAGGATGAAGTATTAAATAGAACAACATTCTGAGGATTTTGTGTTTTTTTCTGATTAAACATTCAGAAAACAAAATAAAACAATGACATAAACATCACATAATAATGTATGAAACAGGTGCATGAGTATAAATTATCTACATTAGAATTGTCAAGATAAATGGTTCATCCAAAAGCTATGATATCTAACATGATTCAAGATGGGAAAGAAAATCATCAAAGAAGTTATTTACCTAATTAATTTTTTATATATAAGTTTGCTGTTACTGAAAAGGAAACCCCAAAATAGCACTTTTGACACTATATAAAGTTTTTGATTTTTTTCAACTTGGCATTAAAAATTAGAAAACGGGCAACAAAAAAAAATGCGTTATTAAGTATATCAGTGTAATGGACTATAGTCATAGCTTTTTCATTGCCCTGCCTTCTGGATTAAAGTTGTATCAATGAAATAATAGCTTTATATTTTGTGGTTTTTTTAAGTTCGATTTTCTTATTTTAATAAGAAAATAAATGCAATAATATACATCATTTGCAAATAAATTCTTAAATTACACTGTTATTTAATACAAAATTCTTAGCATTTAGTTAGTGTTTTTTTTTTTCAAAAAATGTAAACTTACTGCTCCAAGCTGCTTCAAATCATCTTCTATTGTTTTCAATTGCTTTACTCCTTTCAAATCCAGATATACTGTTTTTCCATTCAGGGGTAGCATAGCTTTTTGAAGATCCAGTTTTCTTTGACCTTTTGATGTAGAACCTATGGGGAAAAAAATCTCTCTTTTTGGGGATGGGGCTAGATAGCAGATACTAGTAAAATGTTTTTCTCCTTTATTTTATTCTACTTTTCATTAGAGATGTAAAGTTTTAAGAATGTTTAAAAACTACAATTAATAATAACAACAACAACAACAACAAGTGGCTTCAATAAATCAATCAATCAAAATCGGCAAATAAAATTTGAAAATATTTTTTAGAAATTTAATAAAATGTTTACCTGAATCTACATAAGATAAAAAAAAGGAAGAAATTACAAGACCTCTTGACTAGTAGTCAGGGTAGTATTATTATATTAGTCTTCTAAAAAAAATACTAACAGAATAACGTAGTAGTAATACGAACTACGTATAAACAAATAGTGAAAGATTATTCGAATAATAAAATTTCAATAAAATATAAGCAAAGGGATTTAGTATTAGTCAATATAAACTCCTACCTACCTTCTTGTTTGTGGGCACTTACAGCACGCAGACCTGTAGCATCCATCCCCGCTGGCAAGAGACATTAGAGAGACGATAACAGTGTTCATTTGTTTTCCACTGAAACACCATTCGGAGCCTAAGCGGACATGTTACAAACGCATAACTTCAAAAAGTAATATTAATTTACATGGTTTGATATTTCAACAAATTCTATAGTTTAAAACAAAACGACCAAGAATGTCAATATTCGTAGGCATTTGAAACACCGACATCCATTTTTACCGCCAAGCTGGTCGAAAAGTTAGGAGCTTTCCTCCTTGATTTGAAAATACTATGCATAATAATTTTTTTATAATTATGAGTACTTTTTATTAAATATATTTTAAATAATTATTATTTAAAAATACATTAAATAAAAATACGAAAAAAAAAAAATATATATATATATACTGTATATTGCTTTCACCAGTCGCTCACTAGGGGGCGCTAGTTTAAGGTAGTGGTTTTAGTTTACTTAGTCTCTTGTTTTAAAAAATGGGTAAAACAGTGCTACAAGTATTTACTTGTGCGTTTTAGATATTTAGCATACTTATAGCATTTTATTAGCTGTTGGCTACGAATCTATTTGTGGCTGTGTCGGAGATGGTTTTGAAATTTGGTGACATATTAATTGCTTAAGTGTTTGTTCCGATGACAAGGTTGCAAAATGGACCAGAATAACAAAGACTCCGACTGAGAAATTCTCCTGTTTTTAGAATTTTTCTCCTTGAATTCTTATTTTTTTTAGCTTCTTGTTAGTTTCAGAGCAACTTGTGTTCATAAAGTTTAATAACACAGATTATCACTTTAAAAGGTCAAATTTTATCACGATAGTTGTGATGGATGGTGTGAAAACTCCACTCAACATTTTAACTACCAAGGCTTGGCTGGAACATAATGTAACCTGGTAGCCTGACCCACTCTAGAGAAGTTACCATAAAGGTACATAAACTATCACAATTCAGCTGTACGTCATCTTAACAATCTTAAAACAAATGTCTGGGACTTGTCGCAGCTTGCAACACCATTAGGTTAAGGTATTGATTGATTGATTTCCCCCAAGAAGCTAAGTTTCTGGGGCATTCGCAGTAGTTTTTGGGAGTTTAACAAGATTGTGGAAACAAACATGAAAAAAGATAATAAACAGAGATACATGTTACATAAAGGAACCAAAATCCAGGGTGTTCTGATTCCTAACAAGATGCAAAATAATCTTATCAGGGAACTTCTGAAGCCACTAGATTTTGTTTTACTTGGAACATTTACCACACCATTTTACCTATAAAGTTTTTCGTTTTATTTTTTTTTTTTAATGCATTGAGTGCTAATAAATAATCTGTTTTTCTTTCAAATTTCAGAGTGCTATCTCTGTCTGTGATTTTCTCCAGTGGATGAGTTGGATCTTGTGGTAAAACTGAATGGGAGTGCAGTGACCTACAAAACTCACTTGGAGTTGTTAAGCTGTGTACTTTTGCTTTTTTTGTTGATCAACACCTATTTGGCACAGAATTTAAAATGTGTATTTGTCCATAAAAAGCAAACACATGCCTTTGCACTTTTAGGCTATTATCCATAAGCCATATAACTAAGAAAAAAAAATGTTTATGAATTATTTTATTTACACTTCTTTGATCTACAGAATGGAATGGGCTAGAATTATTTGAAATTCCAAAAATATATCTCTGAATTTTATCCTTTAAAAGTCATTGTTACTGTTAATTTATTTTACAATTCTGTTAGTAAACAAATATTTTTAAATATCAATTTCTAGTAGGGTATTTAGCTAATTGGTAATTAGGTCTACTATGTTATATTTGTTGATGACAGAAAAGATTTGTTAGTTATCCACCCATTTCAAACCCTTGCTAATTTTAAATATCTGTATTAGATCTTCATTAAATGTTTTGCATTTTCATCTTATACAGAACTATTGTTCCTTCAATTTTTCTGAATAATCTGAATACTTGAAATCATAAAAATTCTAGAGTTCACACAAACTTTTCCAATAACACGTATTTTTTTTAAAAAAAATAAGAGCTTTATACTTGTCAGTCTTACAAAATAGCTCAAGAAATCCTTTGTTTTTGTTGTGATCCAGTTCCTACTTGTTTTATTAGCAGCCAACATCCACTACATTATATGCTAAAGACTAAGAAATATTTAATCACTTAGATTGGGTTCAGATTCTACTTTGAAATAATGGAAGAAAATAAAACAAACTGTGAGACATCCTTATAAAACGCCAAATTTTGGTTGTTGGTTATATATTCATTTAGTTAATGAAGATATGTCTTTTAAATTAATACTTTTGTATTTTCTTTTCAAAAAATTGTTGGCAACTCAAATTTAGTTACATTATTAAAAAATTGAAATCACCTAGGTTTATATAAAATTCAGGCAAATGAAAAATTTTCAGTGTTTGTGAAAAGCTGTGCACTAATTAGATAATTTTTGTTTCAGCTCCATCAACAGTCACTCCATGTACACAGCAGTCAGTCTATCATTTCTCTCCAATTTGAGGTGGTTCTAAGAGGAGACTAAATTTTTTAAGTATAAGCTGGCTGAGTTGTAATTTTTAAGTGTGAGGTTGCTTACCATTCCCATATCAGTTTCTTTAGCCACTAATAAAGCCATGCTTAGTGTTCACCAATGTTGTCTAAATTTGGTTTAATTAATAACTTGTTGCTCGCCATTTTGTTTTAAACTAATGTTCCTTCATTACATTCTGTTTATCATTTAACCACAGAACATCACACATTTCTCTGCACACACAACAAGGTATTTGTTTATTGTCTGACCACATGACTAGCAAGTACTGAATGAAGTGAATGTGTTCCAAAGATGAAAAATAGATTGTTGAATACTTAAATTGCATTTATATATATGCTTTACATTGCAGCCTTGTAATGGCTGGCCAACCTGTGAGGGTGTGTTGTCATCTGTTCACAGTTTTGTATTCAAGCTTTGTGCCTGTTCTGCATGGAGACTGAGTAATGGATGAGGCTAAGGTATGTGCCATACTCAGTGTTTACAAAATTATTAACATAAGAGGTACAAGATGCTTCCGCAAAGATATAGACACATCTTAGGAGTTAGCATTGGTATTGATAGACATCAGGAGAGCTATGGTGCTGATAGCTTCTCAGACCCTCTTCCACCTCAGCAACTCATGTAGTTGCACATAGTGGGAGGTGTAGTGAAAATTCTTACTAGAACTCTTTGTTTTTAGATATGGGTGAAAATGCTTGTACCTGACTGTTGAAGAAGAAACCATACCAGGGGAGTGTGACAAACAGGTAATCCCAAATGGGTTCAAACTCTGGCCTTATCACCCATATTATTTTGGTTTTCATCTAGTCATTGGAGGTGAAAAAATGTGATACAGTAATGAAGAATCAAAACAATCAGAATTTTCTCTTGCCACTACAATCTATTCGTTTGATTTTTTTTAAACAGTCAACTTTTCAGGTGGAGGGGAGGCTAGCCATAATGGCTTCCTATAAATTCAAGATTAAAAGATGTAGAAATAGAATAAATGAAACTACAAGAGTCCTCCCTCACCAAAAAAAAGGGAAAGGAACGTAAGTAAAGTAAAAGACAAAAGTTGTTTTTTAGTTAGTTTCTGAATTAAGTTTGGGTGTTCTTTTAGAGAGCTAACATGGTAAATGTAAGATATTCTTTATCATCTCAGATGCTCTGTAATGCAATACTCCCAGAAGTAACTTTATACGTAGGTGACACTGCTTCTGAATGGACTATTTTTACCTGACATACCAATAAAAAAAAATTGAATGATGCTTTGTCGTTATTAATGCACTAGATGATGGTGGTGGTGATGCATAATAGTTGTTAAAGTCATGGCAGTGAAGAATGCTAGAAAAATTGTTTGTTGGAGGAATGCTATTTAGTGTTAAATGAGTATTCCTTTCACGGTTCTTCTGGAAGTACTCTTTCCACACCAAGCTTCACAGATGATAGATCTTGATTTCTTTTCATCTACATACATTGGGCCTGAAGAGAGAATTTCTGATAATTCTAAATTAAGCCTTCCTGGTGTTTTGATTTAGAATTTAAGCTCATACATTTGATAGAACAAGATGCTAGAAATAATCTATAGCAAAGGCAGATAACCTAATGTACCATTCACTGATTTACCATGTAGATGAGTTTTAATACAAGTTTCTGTCCATCTTTGTCTGATTGTATGGCTTTTCTCATTCCTATGGTTCCCCCCACCATCTTTTCTTGGTCATCAATCACAAAAGTATGTGAAAGGTTCTTTATGAGTGAATATGTAATAAATCAAAATTAGAAAATAAAACTTGTAGTTTATTTATGCAGAAAACATGACCATCAAAATGCCATATAGTAGCAGTGACTCCATGTTCACTAATTAATAAACAGATGCCCTAACTATAATCCATACTGTTGTTTCATTATAAGAGAGCAGTGCACATTTCTTCTCTTTTGTTTTACATCTAATTTTTTTTATCTCTTGTGAAAAGTTGAGTCTCTGGTGGTTTTTCTTTCTGATGTTGATGGTATGTTTGGCAGATCTTCAGAATCCCAAGTACACTATAAAGCTCTTATTTTACTATGTTTGCAAGGGGAAAAGAACACTAAATACTAAAAAAAGACTACCACAAGTGAACAAGTGAAAAAATTATTTCACTAAGCATTATTTTTTTAGAGATTATTTATAATAAGAGTATAGCACATGCATCTATTAAGTTAATCTTTCATGTAAAACTTTATCAAAAGTCTTACTAAAGTCTTAGCAACATCAACTCAATTTTTAATCAACTAATTGTCTTCCAAAATTTCTAGATTTGCTAGAAAAGATTTTTAGCTTGAACCCCATGACAAGAATCACTTAAAATAGCATCTTTAATATAGCATTCTAAAACCTCGCATACTTTTGAAGTTCTGTGACTCTCAGCATTGATGTGGAGTGCCTTGGTGACCAAGCAAGTTATTTGGGCACTATGTTTGGGGTTCTTGAGTAATAGCCCAGATGCAAGCCAGTCAAGAGTTAACTGGAACCACCACCACATTTTTCAGCTCGCTCTCTAATGAATTATGCAAATAAATAAAAGTTTAAATGACTATATCGTTACTCTAAGTAAAATTATCATGCCCTCCAGCCTTATCAAATTTAAATTACTTCAATATATTGAAAATCATATTTTTCATATTATTGTATTGACGTCTTTTTTTTTTTTGCAAGTTTACTCCTGATACATTAATTTTGTCTTTTAAGATAATAAAAAAGAGGAAAAATGCCTATTTAGAATTCATTTTATCTCTATTATGAATTAACAAAACATCACCGAGGTTTCTAATAGGTCACTTTATCATATCCCTTCCTGTTTGAGTTAACATGTGAATAAAAAGATTTCCAATCAGCCTTAACTTTTTATTTTTAATTTCTCTAATGTAATACTCTGATAGTTTTAATAGAATATCCGATTATTTTACTGTTTTGTACAATTTTTATTTTTGTTCCAGAAATCTGATAAATTTTTCTTTTTTTGATATGGGATATACTAAAAAAAATATTTTTTCTGGAAATGAGTGTCTAGTGACTGTCCAATTTCATATTAAAAGCTTATAAAATTTATTGTGTATTTCTAATGCTACAGGCTCTCTTCATCATGACTGCCTTTCAGTATCTCATTCAAAGGTGCAATGTAGATGGTAATTGCATTAACTAAATTTTTTGTTTTTTATATTATAGAAAATTGTTTTATAGGTTCCAGTAGTCATCGTAAAAACATTGTCTTTGAACATTATCAGAAATAGGAAATTTAACTTTTTTTTTTACAATTATCATCAACAGTATTTTTTTTTCATTACTTTTGTGTATGTACTTAAGTGCTTTATTTAGACATTCTGTTTCACTGAAAAAATATTTTCTAAATATTCTTGATTATTAGTCTAAAAATCACTTTTACAGTTTGGAAAAGTTAGTTCAGATGCAAATTTAATAGTAAATTCACTTGAAAACAAATTGGTTAATTACTTGTACATCCACAGATTTACTCTTTATTTTAACAATTATAAGGGGGCTTACTTAGGCTCCCATCCCTAGGAATTAAGTTCAATCCTGTTTATGATATCAAATGACCATATGGCAAACTGCGAGTTACTGAAATAGAAATGGCAAAAGTAGTTTAAAAAAACTCAGATATTTTTGGAAAAGGGATTTATTTACTAGAAAATACTTCATTGCATCTTTTGTTGCCTTGTAATGTGCAGAATCTCTCTCGGGACACCTAGAAAATTAAATTGTCTTCAGTTATTTCTGAACCAGTGAGACAAGCAAAATTCTGAAAATTTCCTCTACATATATGCTGATATATTCATTTGTAAGGTAGATATCATCAAATATTTTGTGAACTTTTCTTCAGTTTCCATTAATAGTGGATACAACTATGTGCAAGCTTTGGTGAGAAGAGTTAACTGGGTTGTTTTCTAATGTGGTTGATAAGAGAACCTGCTTATTTGAGTGCTTTTTTATTTAACAAGAGGTACTGACTGGCCATGAAATAGTCCTCAAAAAATCTACTGCATCTTTCCTAGCATAAGTCAAAAAACTGGAGGGTTTTTTTTTTTTTTTTAACTTACTAAGTAATTCGCATGAAAGATACTTTAATTCAAGTACTGTGTGAACTTAAAGAAAATTGTTTGTGAAGAAATGTGAACCAAACTGAAAAACTGATTAATACCACCATCTGTGGTGAACCTAAATTTATTTTAAAATTTTCTTATTGTTCATCCACATTTTCCAACACAAGTGGGATGGAATGATTGATAAATGTATTTCCTTGAACTCACAAAAGTGTGAAATGGAGGTTCTTGAGTGGGTGATTAGAAGAGAGTGCTTAATGGGATAAGTATGGTTAGTGTTCATGATGGAAAAAATGCAACAGACAGGTAAACTATCATCAGGTACAGGTTTTTTCAGAATTTAAACTGTGTAACTGCATCACAGTTCATCTAGTTTAATTAATTTTTTCTGCCTGCTTTGCTTTTGTTAAAGTCAAACTCAAGTGACATGTAAACTTGGAAGCCAGGAACTTAAACAGAAATTTACCTGAGTCAACTGTATGTGAAAGAGTGGAACAGAATCTTCTATCCTGATCAAGGACTTCTTCAAACTGTCGTGTGCCACCTCCCACGCCAAAATAATACAGCTTAGCAGCCAAATATCAAATAATCATTAAGGCAAACAATTATGGATATATTCAATTACTAGCTGCAAAAATTATGATTTTTTTTTTAATTAGCAACAGAGGGATGTGATTAGTTTTGTTTGTTTTTTTAGTAAGGAAGGTAATCTTGTTTCGGTAAAATGTAGTACAAATTTTAAAAGAATATTTAGATTTCATTTATTTCCTGCATGATACCTATAAGTGTAACTATCTTAAACAGTCAAACCTACTGTGCAAATTAGTTGAGATTATCGCTCTGGAGGAAACAGTCCATTTAACAGTGCCCATGTGAAGGTCCAAGGCTCAAAGCTATACCAGAGAATTAAATAGTTGGTGGTTTCCTGTTGCTTTACTTAACGACAATGTGATATACTGACTAATTACTAGCAAACTGCTTCATCTAATGTTATAAATACATTGCTTTTCTTTTGGTGGCAATTTATATGAGGATTTTCATGGGTTTCTGTTTTGTTTCAGTTTTTTATCAGCATTTCATATTTAACTCTTGAGTAGTATGCTCACATATGTGGTGTGTGGTATTACTCCTGACAGCAATCTTGTAAATATATTGGTGTACTCAAAGGGTTAAAATAACACTTCCAAATGAAGTCAGCTATAAATAATGTTCATGGTGCTTTAAACACTCTACTCTATTTTTTTACGTTTTTTTTTTTTTTAAATATATGGTTCAAAAGGAACAGCAAAGGATGTGTTGAAGCTATACTGAGCAATAAAATAACACTAGGGAATACAAAATTAGAGTTGGCTCTGAGCCAGAAATAAGCGAATGAAGCAGCATAGCTACATTAAGCATCTTTTTTTAGCAACTACATAAAAAGTAAGTTTGGCAGTGTGGAAAACTGGTACCAGTGCTTTACAGTGACATCGGTTGGAAATTAGAAGAAGAAATGTAGACCACATTAAACACTGCCAAAGGATACATGTCACCATTTTTTGTTAGTAACTCATCAAACAGCTGAAGCAGCTTTCTGTAACTCTGTCTGCTGTAAATAGTTTCTGCTGTTAATATGATGTCAAATCTGGAAGAAAAAGAAAATCTTACTTTTTTATACAGATCTCTGCCATAATTTTAATATCCCACTCACACTAAAAAAAAGTGATTTTGCCCTTAAAGCACCAAAGGTATGCAGATTCACAGAAAGTGTTATGTCAAAAGCATAGCTGAGAGATTCTTTCATTTATTCAGGGTCAAATAAGAGATTTAGTCAGTCCATATGATGTATTTCCACAAATTATTTTTTATCCACTGATGTATAGCAAATAATTCATCTGTTTATGGGAGGAAATAACTGCTGCATGCACATAATGGATTACTGTTCACCAAATTTTCAGTCACTTCCAAAATTCTCAGCTTTTGTAGCATCAATATCACTAAGTTGACCATAGATTTCATGCCTAGATGTTTACAAGGATTACACTATGTGAGAAGTACTATTGAATGCTTAGGATGATGTTTCAAACAATTACTGTACATGTATTACAGAATAAATGTACTTTTGTGAAACCTGTGGGAGCTAAATTATTTTGGCAGAGATCTGTAATTTTTTTTGAAAGAGATATCACTATGTGTAGACAGTACATTACATGAATAAATCTCTAAAGATTTAAGATTAAATAATAAATACTACCTAATTTTTTTTCTCTTTAACACCTACAGCCATTTGGTTTTCTTCTTTTACTACTAATCATCCAGGCAGTAATTACAGGTAGACTTCATATACCTTAACATGTAGAAACAAAATCCATAAGATCTGCAACTCCAGGAATTTGAGGTAATTGTCTGTCAGGATAATGAAGACTGGGTAGAAATTGATAAATTCTCAAAAAGCAACAACAACAACAAAAAAATTCATTAGACAAGGACTGCAGAATGGGAGTCACAAACAAGAATTTCTGCTGCTCACCTTTTCTCAGATTCACTTTTTTGTAATAATTCAGAAAAGCAACTCCAGTCACAACTGTAAAAGCTACACCTGTCATTACACTTGGAAGAATTTAGTATAGCATTTGGAATGGTGAAATTTTCCAAAACTTCATGATTCTAAAAAAGAAAGTTTCACATTTCAACTAAAATAAAATTTTACAGCCATAAAACAAATTATTTAAAAAAAAATGCTTAACTCTTAAATTCAAATTTAAATAGTCACAATCTTCCAAAATCCATTTCAGTGAATATTACATCATTTTATAAAAACTTTAAAAATCCATATGCCAACATAGAAGAGAAAGATTTAATCTGTTTTGGACTGCACTTATATGCTGCTATTAACAATCTAAAAAAAAGAAGGCTATCAGTGAAAAGCATGATACTGGGTACCCATGCAACTGACTCATTTCCATGATGCAGTGGCTACTTGGATCAATGTATCCATCAAGGTGGCCTCCCAGTTCCTGCAATGGAAGATCAAGCCTACAGATATGTGAAAAATAATATTGGTACAAATCTCAGAAACCTTCAGTGATGGACAAGATACAAATATCTATACTTGGTGTAGATGGGCTTTGGTAGCAGGTCATGTGTGAAGAACAAAAAAGAGCAGCTGAAGAGATGCTTGGAGCATAAAGACCAATGGAAGAACATTGCATGGTCTGAAAAATCATGTTTCACCCTATCTGCAACAAACAGAAATATGCCAGAGATCTTATACAGTACTGCACTCCATATTGATCATTCTGGAGGTGTTTTCATAGTCTTGAGAATGTTTAGGTGATATAGTTGACCAGGCAACATCACATGAATACCTATACCTTCACCATGTGACAAAGCGTTCATTCTACAACATTGCTTCTGTATTTGGATGAGACTTGAGTTTCAGAACAATGCCACCATCGAGTGGGCCCATATTGAGCAGTACTGATTATGAGAACAAATGTGACTTCTCCTATTAGCAGTTCTATTAAACATCTTTGGAATACCTTGGAAAAAAGATTAAAACATGTCTTCAATTTTTTTTTTACCAGGTAGTGCACAAATTAATTGAATATAATGATACAAGGAGCATTCAAATGAAAGCCAGCTAAAACAGCATTACCATAATGGTATCCAACCATGTTTTGTTTGAATGTCTCAAGAACATTATACAGGTGCATCTCAAAAAATTAGAATATCGTGGAAGAGTTCAATATTTTTTGTCAGTTATTTCAGAAAGTGAAAATTGTATATATTCTAGACTCATTACATGTAAACTAAAATGTTTCAAGCCTTTTCTAATTTTAATTTTGATAATTACGGCCTATAGCTCAAAAAATAGAAAAAATGTATCTCAAAATATTAGAATATTCCATTTCGAGTTTGAGTAAATCACTATTTATGCAGTATAAATACCATGAATCTCTCAGTCTGGTTCAGTACACACAACCACAATCACGGGGAAGACTGCTGGGTTGACAGTTGTCCAGAAGACACTCACTGACACCCTCCACAAGGAGAGTAAGCCACAGAAGGTCATTGCTGAAAGTGCTGGCTGTTTGCAGAGTGCTGTATCAAAGCATATTCATAGAAAGTTGACTGGAAGGGAAAGGTGTGGTAAGAAAAGGTGCACAAGCAAGAGGGATGACTGCAACCTTGAGAGGATTGTCAAGCAAAGCTGATTCAAGAACTTGGGGGAGCTTCACAAGGAGTGGACTGAGGCTGGAGTCAGTGCATCAAGAGCCACCACGCGCAGACGTACCAGGAATGGACTACACGTGTCGCATTCCTAGTGTCAACCCACTCCTGGACCAGAGACAACATCAGAAGTGTCTTACCTGGGCCGAGGAGAAAAAGAACTGGACCGTTGCTCAGTGGTCCAAAGTCCACTTTTCAGATGAAAGTAAATTTTGCATTTCCTTTGGAAATCAAGATCCCACAGTCTGGAGGAAGAGTGGAGAGGCACAGAATCCAAGTTGCTTGAAATCCAGTGTGAAGTTTCCACAGTCAGTGATTATTTGGGGTGCCATGTCATCTGCTGGTGTTGGTCCACTGTGTTTTATCAAGTCCAAAGTCAACGCAGCCATCTACCAGGAGAGTTTAGAGCACTTCATGCTTCCGTCTGCTGACAAGCTTTATGGAGATGCTGATTTCCTTTTCCAGCAGGACTTGGCACCTGCCAACAGTGCCAAAACTACTAGTAACTGGTTTGCTGACCATGGTATTACTGTGCTTGATTGGCCAGCCAACTTGCCTGACCTGAACACCATAGAGAACCTATGGAGTATTGTCAAGAAGAAGATGAGAGACACCAGACCCAACAATACAGACGAGCTGAAGGCTGCTATCAAAGCAACCTGGGCTTCCATAATACCTCAGCAGTGTCACAGGCTGATTGCCTCCATGCCACGCCACATTGATTCAGTGATTTGTGCAAAAGGAGCCCCGACCAAGTATTGAGTGCATAAATGAACATACTTTTCAGAAGTTCGACATTTCTATATTATAAATCCTTTTTTTTAATTGATCTTATGAAATATTCTAATATTTTGAGATGGTGGATTTTTATTTTCATGAGCTGTAAGCTGTAATAATCAAAATTAAAAAAAAAAAAAAGCTTGAAATATTTCACTTTATGTGTAATGAATCTAGAATATATGAAAGTTTCACTGTTTGAATTAAATTACGGAAAAAGTGAACTCTTCCACGATATTCTAATGTTTTGAGATGCACCTGTATGTTTTTCAGCTCTTTGGAAGTGAGAGTAGAAAAGGTAGTGGCAGCAAAGTCCATACAGCATACTGCACTATGCACAACTGCAACAATATATTATTTCTCACTAGATTTGATCGAAATTTCAGAAATAACCATATAGTCAATTGTTGATGGCAATTCAAACTTATTTTGCAGAAAACTTAACATACAGTTACTTGATAAGTATGCCAAGAGAGTAAATAGATAAGGCTACTGGTAGTGAGAGTAAGAATGTTCCAGAAGCGTTGAATAAAAACAAATTCAAATTGCTTATACAAATACTAGTGATGTTCAAATGAAACCTTGATGAAATAGCATCAATGGTATCCAGCCAATTTTATTTAAATGTCTCCAGCATATCACAGTTTTTAAATTCTATAATTTTTATAATAGTGTGCTCAGGTTCAGATATTCCATGAATTTAGCTTTAACTAAAATTTTAAAACAAATATACAACTCACAAAATCTTGAAAAACTACTTTTGCAGCTTTTTTCATCATGGTGCATATTCCGGGCAAACCTGCACCACATCCAAGCTGAAAAACAGTCATAATAAAAACAGCTATATTTCAAGTACATTTATATTTAAGAGTTGAAAAATATTTAGATCTGCAAAAATAGCAAAAATACATTTATTTAAGGATTACACTTAATACAGGTTTTTGTAGCCAGATGTAGTTTTCTTTTTTGGGAGATTTTTTTGTAGAAAATGCCTACAAGAGGCAACTCTGGTCAGGGAGCATAGTGCTGCAGTTCCCAACAGGAAGTGTTGCCAACACTGTGCCAAACACGGCCCTTCATTTTTTAAAATGTAACTGACATGTTTTACTACCACACTCTAACTTGCCAATATAAGACAAAAATAAATAAGTTTTCACATATATTCACCATATTCACTACTTCCAATCCTAACCAGAATTTTTCAGTTAATTGCATGTCATTTTAGAATTATGAGTATTTTTCAACACAAACTTGTAACATTACTATCAGATTAACTAATAGAAAAAGAAAAGCATTGCAGATTTTAAAATCATTATTTAGCTTTCATATATATCCTAAATAAATTCTAATAGTTAAGGTAAAATCATTTATTCCTGTTTTAAAATTTTAAGAAAACTTTAAAAAAGTAAATAACTACTAAACAAAGTCCCCTTTATTGACTCACATCGGTGGCCAGTGGTAGTAGACTGCTCGGTTTGGCATTACCTTTCTTATGGTTTCACCAGCTGGCCAAGTGAGTTTTTTCCCACATCTAAAAATGAAAGGATCTAGAATATTTTTCTTGGTAGAGCTGGTGATAGCTTTGGCAGGTAACTCTTGACTAGCCTGCACCCTGACCACTGCAAAAAAGCCTCCAGCCACACCCAGCTAACTTGTTTGGTCAACATGGCCAATACCCCAAACCATCCTCCTTCCAGCTCAATGCTGTGAGATTTCCTTAGACCTCAAAAGTCAGAACAGCAGTTAAACAAGAAAACAGCTAGTACAGTCATACCTCGTTTTACGTCATTTTCAACTTTACATCGGATTTTTGTTAATAATATTAGGAAAAAATAAAAGTTGACTAACATCTGTTTATGCAACTTTACGTTACGTCAGTCAGCAAACATATTAAAAACCAATAAAAAAGTGCAAAATCACATAAAAATGTTAAAAAATGTTAATTAATTTATAAAATTAGTTAAAAGCTTAAAATTTTTTTAAAATATTGTGTACAGTACACTTATTAATTTACATGACATTCGGTACCTATAGTTCCAGTGTTCGCCATGTGGCGGTGCTGTAGTTCTTGTCAGCTGATTTAAACTTGTGCTTGTGCATGTTTTTTGCAGCGTCTCATTTGCATTGAATTTGTGGCTTTATTTGTATCCCATGGCTCTGAAGAAAGTTCCTACTGATAGTCCTAATGCTGGTGCTACTAAATGCTGTGCTATATCGTTGGAAGATAAACTGGCTATGATAAAACGCTATGAAAATGGTGAAAAGGTTTCTGCCATAGCTTGTGCTTTCAGCTTGAATCGGACGACGGTATCGACGATCATTCATAAGGCACGAATTTTAGCCCACATGAAAGATGATGTTCCAATGATGAGGAACACCATCATCAACAAGAAAAAAGGCAAGATCTACGAGGAAATGGAACATCTTCTTTCACTTTGGATTGAACAGCAGAATTGCCAGCATATTCCCATAAGCCAACTCTTGATTCAGGAGAAAGCGTTGTCTTTGTTTAAAGACCTCAAGAAGAAGTTTCTTGATGAGAAAGACAGAATTCAAGGGAAGTTCAGGATGGTTTATGCGGTTTAAGCAGCGACACAGTCTTCACAACATCAAGATCCAAGGCGAAAGTGCATCAGTCGACGATCCAACGTGGATGAGACCGGTCTCTTCTGGAAGAGAATGCCAGATTGTTCATTCATAGCCAAGTAGGAGAAGGCTATGCCAGGCTTCAAAGTCGCAAAAGACCATTTGACCCTTCTGTTGGGAGGCAATTGCTCAGGCAACTTTAACTTAAAGCCACTGCTGGTGTATCATGCCCAGAATCCTAGGGCGCTGAACAAGGGCGGACTGAGCCATCGGTCAATCGGGCACTGCCCGAGGGCCCATAGCTACAAGGGGCCCACAGCTGCAAGAGGCCCACACTCTTTACATTTTAACTCTACTAAAAAAGTAATACTCGCTTATATGGCAGTTCAGTGGAGAATGTATTGTGTATTAGTACTTTGCCTACAAAGCTAGCTTAATTAGGGGAGGTAGTTGGGGGAGTAAGTGATGCCAGCAGGATGCAAGGAAGTTGAAACAAATAGAGGCATTATTTACGATAATGGAGTCTAGGTCTAGACAATATATATATATATATATATATATGCAACTTGTTTACATTTCTGATTATTACATACTATAATAACATGTATATAATTGTTGTACATAATTTTTATTTGTTGTAAATAAATTTTGTGAAACATTATTTAGTATCCTTAAATATATTGCTTTTATACAAGTATTTTATCATTGAATGTGAATTTTCTAACATGGAGATTCCCATATAAATTCTATTAAATGAATACTCCAATATACTCCAGATGCAGTCTGAGACAATTAATTTTTAAATTTTTTTTTGAAATTGACACCCCCAAACCGCCCTCCCCTTATCTGGCACTTTGTAGCCTCTGACATCAGCACTAAGGGGCCAGTGAACAGTTATGCCTGAGGGCCTATAATACTCTCAGTCCGCCCCTGGCGCTGAAGAACATCCCCAAGGCCTCTCTCCCAGTTGTATAGATGGCAAACCCAAAGGCTTGGGTGACTGTTGCCATTTTTGAGGATTGGTTCTTCAACCACTTTGTACTAGCAGTGGAGAAGTATTGTAAGAAGGGCATCCCATTCAAGATCCTCTTTATTTTAGACAACGCTCCTGGCCACCCGCAAAACTTAGTCAATATTCATCCAAACATCACCATTGTTTACCTACCCCCCAAACACCACCTCTCTCTTGCAGCCAATGGACCAGGGGATCATTGCCATCTTCAAACACTACTACCTTAGGTGTACGCTTAGGCAGGTTGTAGCTGCAATGGAACTGGATGACAACATCACACTCCGTGACTTTTAGAAGGGATAGGAAATCTACAAGAACTGTGACACTTCACCATCAGCAGAATGCAGCAGGGCTTTGCGCACATCAAGAAAGCGCTTGCAATTTTCAAGGAGATGGATCCCAATGCTCAACGCTTCACAAAAATTATGGGGGCAGTTCATGACGCTACTGTTCCTTATAGGTTCATCCAACATGAAAAGAAGAGCAAGACTATTCAGAGCACTCTCAACCAGTTCTGCGCATCTAAAATAAACAGGAAGAACTTGAATCGTCTGCTGGAGCTTCAGCCATCAACGTCAACGTAGTTTCATCCTCTTCCTCTAACCACCACCTCTGGCTTATCAAGCGCATTGATGTCACCCATCAGATAATTTTTTTTTGTTTTTTTCTTTACATTAGTATCAAAGTTCAACATTTTAACATTCTATTGAATGACTTATTATATTCCTATGCGCCGATGTTATTAGCAACATTATGGGGTTATTTATAGGGGTTTATAGGGGGTCTTGGTCGTTTTTTAAAGAGTTTATTCGACTTAAGTTGTGAGTCTTGGAACGAATTAATGATGTAAGGCAAGGTATGACTGTATGGCTCTAAAAAGTAAGGAACTAGCTTACCTCTACAACTTTTTTCTCTTCTAGGTTCAGTTCTCTGCACCAGATAAACTTTGCCAAATCAACACTACATTCCCATATTGTCAACCCACCTAAAAATTAATAGCAATACTCATTCAGAAAAAAGATAAAGTATAATTTAAATCAAATGTGAAAGAAGAAAATATTAAAGATTTAATTATGTCAAATTGATTGAAAATTTGATTTAATACTATTTTTAATCTTAATATTGTGCTTGTATATAGGTACACCCTACTAATAATTTGTATAGTCTTGTCTTAGTCAAATGAAGGTTAACATAACTCATAAGAAATTTTTCTTATTAATAAATGTGTAAAAGCATTTTATTATACTCAAATTTTAATGATTCTCAACAACATTTTAAAATAATGCAAAAGTACCCTTTTAGGCTATCATCCCTTTTGTCATTATCATCACTGTAATTGATGATGTTGAAGTAAACAGCCAGTCACAGCACCAAACAAACAGAAAATAGACACAAAGTTTCTGTTTGTTTTGTCTTATTTCCTGGAATTCTAATTCTAATTTTTTTAATGTTTCAAAAAAAAACATTTTGTGAAACTTGCAGTATTTTGAAAATGTATTAGTTTTTACTATAAATAATCATTATTTAGAAATCATAACTAAATTATTTTCTTTTTAAATGAACAAAATTTTTTATCAATTGTGAAATTTAGAGTTGTTTTCCAATTTTCTTATGTCTACATGTTTCAATATTAGTTAAAGTACAGAAGAAAGATAACCTACTTTAATGTTTAAAAAAAAGCTTAAAATAGTGGGAGACTTTTAAATTGTAAGAACATAAAAATATACATTGGCAATCAAAATTATGAGCAACCATATAAAAACAGTGTTGTTTATTTTTTTTAGCACTTGATCATTAATGAAAATGTATTGTCCCAGGAACAAAAAAGTAAAAATCCAATAAACTACGCATCAGAAGCCATTAATTATGATATCATTTCAATCTTTTCACATTATTATGAACTAAGCAAGTTGTTTCTATGAATGTTAAATTTAGTTCATACCAAAAGCATAATGTTCCGATTTCGCTTATTAATAATATGGATAATTTTTAACTCATACTATTCTTATGTATAAATGCTAATGGACCCCATTATTGACCTGCTTTGTCTGGCATGTGAATGTGGCACCTTTATTCCATATGAAACAAGGCTGTCATCCATTATTGCCCTTAAAAAAGCAGTTTTCTCTCAATGGAAAAAGTTGATGTGTGACAATTGTTTATAGAATACAACTTGTTCACCCATGAAATTAAAGGGCAGAGGAAGAAAGGGGAAACCATGGAATGGGATGATAGACTGTTAGTTCAAAAATCCTAAGCAAATCCTTTCTTGACAGGCAGCCAATTAACTGCTGACCATAATTCCTCTGAAAGTTAGCATCTCAACCCCTTTGTTACAACAAACAAGAAACCATGGTTTTTCCCCTTCAATCTCTGCATCTAAACCCCCACTAAACTTGTGTGGGTTGAAATAAATTGGAGTCAAGGGAACAGGTCCAGCCAGTGTCATTCAGCTATGGAACTACTTGCAAGTGAAATGTGGAACTACTTACAAGGCAATATTTTGAAACATTACCGTAACTCTTCATTTTCAGATGTGGGAGGAAACTGGAGTGCTTGGAGGAAACCCATATGACCAGCTGATGAAGAAGAAATCATGCCAAGGTATGCCAAACCAAGCCGATCCAAACCAAGGATTGAACTTGAGTCCTTAACCTTGGCAGTTCAGTAGCCTAGCTACTGGCTCACCAGCCACCCAATGAATGTTCTGATACATGGTTCATTTTATTTTTATTCTTTTTTTTGCTGGAATAATGAATTTTCATTAATAATAAAGCAATGAGAAAGGAGATAAATGTTTTTGTATAGTGTGGTTCATAATTGTTATATATCAGCAGCTATCAGAGTTCACCTAAGATTTTAAAAGACAAAAAAAAAGAGTATAAAATGATTTCAATGAGTGTAATCTGGACATTACATTTCTAAGAATAAAAATTAATATTTATCATACTTATAAAATATTCTTATCATGGGTCATTTGCAAATTTTGTTGTTCTTAGCCTTTTCGTTTTAGAAAATCTAACTCGCATGAAATTCTGACCACCTCCAATCCATTTTACTAGAATAATTTCAAACTCAGTGGACAATAGAGTGAGATTAGAGCTAGTTGTTACAGAGGTAAGCTGTTACAGCACCAATAATTCCTAATTAAATGTATAGATGAGGCTATAAAGCTATAATTGATGTCATATGCTATGATCCTCCACTGATGTCCATTAAAGCCTCATCTATATGTTTAATTAGAAATTACTGGTACTGCAAGAATTTAACCTTATAACAAGTAGCCCAAATCTCCCCATGTACCTCATCTTTCCAAAATATGCTACCTTCATATTTTCCAGGAACAAGGTCAGTTCCAGATGAGACTGCATCTATGACTGTTGATAATTCATCATTAGTAGACAAAAGCAGCCTCATCTCAACTGCTCTGGGATCAAGGCAAGTAATACTTGCAGTGCTGTCCAACTCAAAACTCATTCTGTTAACCTCTTGAATAAGAATCTGTAATAAAAAAATAAAAATTTTTAATTAAAAAATATTTGCTTAATAAATTATTATTAATTATAAACTGAATTAATTATTATATATAAATAATGTATTTTCTTTATCCATATTTTATATATTCAGCAAACATAACAATACTAGGGACTTTTAAATGAAGCCCTTCTAGATACTATTATGGCATTTGCTATTTTAGCTAGTTTTCATCTGAACATCCCTAGTACAGGGTTGAAAGATTCCGTGATGTGATTCTTGATTCAGTAATAAGTAAATAACACAAGTTACAAAGTTTTTCTTTTTAATTCTTTGCAAACATAAAATTCCAAAGTGAAAAAATCTTTTAAAAGTATTATAATTTTAAAGTAATCTTCATTTCTTCCAGCATACAAAATATTTATGTATTAGAATCACTTCACAAGCAAGAGAGAAAAATGAATGGCCAATTGCTTTCAAGCAGGATTGTCAAGTTAATATCTCTGAGTTCTAGTGTGGCAAGAGTCCAGTCATCAGTAAGCACCTTCAACCACCCGTGACAGAAAAATTCAGCATGGGAAGGTAGACAATAGAGAAGAGGATTTGAGAGTTGCTTCTTGCTGCTCCTGCTTGTTTACAAAAATAATAAATATATATTAAACAATCAAATTTAGAACCTTTTTATTAACTCCAAACATTGGTATTTTTTTCATACAACTAACTGCATTCTTTTCTAATGATTCCGTTTTATATACAAAATGTTTCTGGTTGTTGTTTTTGTATATACTACTCAGTTATTTTTTTTTGTTTTTTTTGTACATTTGACACTTTTAATGAAACTAGGAAAAACATTTGAAAAAAATCTTTTCATAACTTGTTCAGATAGAAAAGGACTTTCTGCTTACATAATTATTTTCATATTATGTAAGCACATGATCCATAATCTTATAAACAAAATTAAATCTGCAACCATGGAAGCCTGTGACAAATCAAATTATGAAAATTTCTTCATATGGTAGATGTAATTATATTTCCATGGTTTGAACTGGTGACTGTAAAAACAGTCATTTAGAGGCTTTGGGTCATGAAGAAACTACTTTTAACATAAAAGAGGTTGAAATAAAAAAGAAAATTTGAAAATGACATTTAATCGTTGCACACAAGAAAAGAGAGAAAGCAGAGTGGTCGTAAGACTGAAGTGCCACCACCAGCATTTTGGTTGAAGTCCAATTTAATTTGCCCTATTCTCACTCTTCCTCAGTTTGCTGAGTTTTTCATTGTTAGTCATGTGCTGAGACATTTTGCAGGCTAACCCTCAGCAAGAGTAAGATCTGTCCTCTTTTGTGTTTTCATGAGACCACCAAACTTTCTCATCAGCACTAGTATGTATACACAACAGCAAAAAATCCCTAAATATTAAACAAAAAATAAGATGAAACAAACAATAAAAAGCAATAAACACTAGCATTAAAGTTTTTACAAAATATGCAAAGACAGAAAATTTACAAGAAATAAAACAAAATTGCACAAGAAAAATAAGAACACAAATAAAAGCAAAACAACAAATTCATATTTGTTGAAGATCTGCCAGTAACTTGTTACATTGTAAATATATTGCAAAAAAAAAAATCAATCAGCTTGCTTGGAAAAACCATCTATGTCTGTCTACATAACCTGATGATATTCATCATTCCTTTTAATTTCCCTAGCCTCCTTAATATTGGCATGCTGCAGTCCACTCTGGTCATCCACTAATTCTAGAAGAAAAAAAAATATTTGCATTGGTACACATATTAAAACTGTAGCAGCTGCAGAGTCTAATAGTCGTTTTCTTGTCTTTTAAGAACTCATCTTATCTATACCTTTGCAGATCTTGCCATCAAATTACAGTAACACATGAATTCAATGACTGCACAGTACACACAATGTATCCAACATCATAGCAATGCTGGACACTTGGAAAATAGCATAATTTTAAAAAAAAATAATAATAATAATAAACACAATTCAATAGCGTAAATCTAATTGCATGTAAGCAATAAATAAAGAAATCAGCAATTATCACTGTTAATCATGATGTACTTGACCTTCTGGTGAGATAAAAATGCCCACAAAATTTTAACAACAACAGTTGTTCCTTTGTATTTTTTAAAAAACTTGGTTTTAGATTTTATCCTTGCTTTTGGCGAAATTTTAGTCTTTTCCCAATAATTAATTACCTTTCACCATCGAGTGTTGTTCTGGAGATTTAGTTTTTTTTTTATTTTTACTTAGAAGTCAGTGCTTGATTCTCGTGATAATATATCAAAATATCAAGGACTAAAAGTGCTAATATTTTATTTACAAAATCGAAATGAACAAATTGAAAGTTTAACCATTCTTAGTTTATCTTCATACAAATTTTAAAACAGACAATGAAAGTAAAAATAGAACCACATTTCAAGAAATATAGATACAAATAAACATATTCAGATGTGCATGGGGGAGAGGGTTAAAGCACTCTATACAGTACATTGAGTGAAAACCGGGCCTATCTTTAACAAAAACGCTAAATCTATTCGGCAACGCATCCCTTTGGTGCAAAAAATATCTACATTTTATTTACTGGAAAATCTTGAAGATTTCACACCCTGTAGAATATCTGCCTGGAAAACACTAAAAACCAGTGGTTATCAGGCATGTCAAACATGCGGCCCTTTACAAGCACACACCTGTGGCCGATACTAATTTGCAACAAAAATATTCTGCAATAAATTTTATTAAATGACTTCAATCGGTTGTCGTGTGCGGCCCTCGGGAGACCCTCAGCTTCACATGCCTGCTTTATTTAGGCAGTGCTAAACAGCATCAGAATGCCTAAGTGAGAGAGCAATACCGATGGCTATGGTTTTCAGACGTTTGTACACACAGTGGAAGGAACTACCTAAGCTGACGGACGGTGACAGGCCGCCGATCACCCCTTGCTAGGTCCTGTGAATGATGGGCGTTGAAGACTAGCACATAACTGAGTGTATTTGAAAGTCAAGACATGAACGGGAATAATTACAACTACAATGTATAAGTAATTTTGTGGGTTTGAGTGGGAGTGATGGTGGTTGAGAATTTAAACGAGACTGAAACAGAGAAAATAATGAACTGGATAAAATCATTTTCAATTTTAGTACTGAACCTAAACTTGAATTTTTTTTAAAAAAAAAAAAAGAATTTAGCGAATCCTATTATCCACGTTATCCAACAGTATACGCTTTAGCATTTTACCATTTTTAATTTTGGTTGTGATTTCTGCAGTCTCTCTGTTTTCGGCTCCTGGATCACGAAAATTGAAAAAAAACGCCATTTGTTAGGTGAATTGTCTGTGGTGGTGGGGGGGTTAACAATAAACTTGGTGAATAAGAACCGATGGTCAAAGTTAAAAGTTATGTCATTGGTCAATATCTAAAAAGTATCCAATCGCGCTTACGCTACTATACGTCAAACGACGAAATTAAAATTAGTAATGGCGGAACTCGAAATGAATTTCTGCTCGTTCAAAGCATCAATCAATGCCAAGGAAGCGATATCATGGTCTAATGACAACAGAATAGCAATGTTGTCAGATGAAGGAGTTTTTGTAATGGTAAAGAATGTCTTTGTTTATTTTTATTAGCATTCTACGTGAATTAAATGTAATTTAAAACTTAACATTTTTTTTCCTTACCGGAAAAACTGTTAGAGCAGGAATTCTGATGCTTGACTTTAATTGTACTCAGTACTTATAGTCACAATTAGATTACATTCAACACCGATTTACTGGAATAACTTCAGGTCTTAAACATTTGAAATACGCTTAACGATTGAAAATAGTATAACTACCAAGTTTGAATTTTAGACGTTTAATGGAGACCTAATAGGTGAATTTAAGATAATTTGGGATTATGAACGAATGGGCAGGTACAAATTATTTAATGTTGACACAGGATTAGATATCAGAAAATGACCCTTATCTTTTCTGTCAAGTGTACTTAATACTAATAATAGCATTAATCTATTTAAGAACCTGTTGATGGCCATTTGTCTTTCCTGGGATTTTTTTCATAAGCTATGATAGTTTCTCGTCTCCTTGTAATTATTTCATTAAATTGAACTAAACTGCCATCTGTTTGGGAGGGGAATTTTATTATGAAAAAAAATGCTACAACATATTCGAGAGCACATATTCATATCATTTAATCAAGCTACCTTTTACTCTATGATCAATTTTTTTCTTTTTACAGGAATTTTCTTGGAGTTCACATGTGAGCAGTGAAAACTTTATCTTGAACAAACTTTTGATACCTGCCAATAAAGAGGTGTACAATCTAAGTGAGAAATATGTCAGAAAGCAGTTCTCTAATCATCTGTCAATAGGTAAGTTTTCTATTACTGCAAATGTCAAAGCTAGATTTTTAAAGAAACACCGCATAACTATCAATTTAACCCTGTATAATCTTTCTTTTCTCATAAATAAACTGTAAGAACATTGCCATTAGTTATAAAAAAATAAGTTGTGAATTAGGATGCATTCTTATGCAAAACCTTTCCTTGAGAGTAATTATTTTTCTTAATGAAAGTTTCACTTGAATTTTGTATGTATCTACATATGTCTTTGTCTGATTTTATTTTATATGTAGAAAGTGTAATGTTTGTTTTGTTTTACTGTTTGTTTGTTGTTTCCTGTTACAAAAAATCCATACCAACCTTAACTGGACTATTGTGGTTGAGGGCCATTGAATCACGGTAAACTACCTCCCTGGCATGGTTTCTTCTCTCATTTCACCAGCTCACATCTAAAACTGAAGATGATTTGTAGTAGGGCTTCCTGGGTACATATGTTAGAGGTTTTGCTGGTAACACTTGATAGCCTCCAACCATATCTGGGTAACTTGCTAATAACTTACACTTTCTCTTTCTAGTTCCCTGATCTGAAATCATCTTAGACAAATGTTAGAACAGGTATTCAACATGGAGTAGACATTTTCCTGCTATGGAAAATATTTGAGCTACTGATATATTTATTCTGTTAAATAATGCATAAAGTCTTTAGAAAAATTGTATCTTTTTAAGTTTCTCACATTATAACATGTACTTTTTAACAATTACTAAAAAAATTACATGTTCAAAAGTAATGGTCATATTCTATTTTGGGGGGTTATCTCTATTCAGTGCTTTACAGTATATCTTTATGCAACCACTCCTTGTTTAGTGACTGGGTTCTGTTCCAACGACTAGGTCATTAAGCAAAATGGTCACTAAGTGAACGGTCATGGCAGACGTTGGGTTATAATGCTTACGATTTTATTTCAGCCTTCCATACTCAATTTCTTTTATCCTTCATGAAGTGTCAACATTTTTAACAACAAATTTGTACATTCTACTTCAAAGATCTCTTTAATTCTAACATTTTTGCAATAATTTATTACCTTTTAAATCTTTGCATGTCTTTATGACTGCTTGAACCTTATGAACATTTTTTAAGCTTTGGTTCAATACTGTATATACTCTATATAGCTTATCTTTTAGCATAAATCTTAAGTTTGTTTTTTCTACTAATTTCACCTTTGCATAATTTTTTTGTATACAAGTAGCCTAAATAGAAACAAAAAGGTTAAATGAAACTCAATGTAAATTGAAAAGTTGGTTTATTATGTACAAAATATAAACACAAAATAATATTTAATACAAAAAAAGACAAAGTACAAAATCAATTTTTACAATTAAACATCAATTTAATCGGACATAAATCCTTCGAAGTCGTTGTCCTTTTCCATGTTTTCTTCTGAAACGTTGGATACACTGGCATTGCTGGTTGATGGCTGAGGCTTGTCTGCTGCTTCTATGCTTGTGGCTGGGGTTGGTGATGGTGAGGGAAGTGGGGATGTGGAAGGAGTAACTTTCTTAAAGAACCCACTAAGTTTGGTTTGCGAGGGTTTTTCTTTTTTTCTTTATATATTTCACGATAACATCTTAAGATTTCACACATTTGCTGACATACCTTTATGTTCTACATTTGGATCCATACTTTCTAATCCTGATAAAATTTTGTTAATGTCCGTGAAAACACCAGCCAATCCTTTTACACTGAACTTTTTGGGCTCATGTTCTATTTTTTCTTCTTCCCCTTCTGCAACCTTTTGTGTTTCCAATTCTGCTTCCAAATCAATCACATCTTTGTAGGAAAGCTCTTCCTCAGTGTAGACTATCAAATTTTTCATTCACATCTTCAGCATCAACTTCTAAATCGAGGGATTTGGTGAGAGTCACAATTTTTTAATTTATTTCGTCAAAATTTTCGTTTTGGTTGAGTCCCTTAAAGTTATTTACAAAAACAGAGAAACATTTTAAGCACTTTTTCCAAATCCCTTGCATGCATTTTGCACTAACATCCTCCAATGCTGCTGCGATGTTTTTGATACAATGGAGGATATTGTATTTTTCCCAAAACTCGCAATGTTTGCGTATTATCCTCTGTTGCAGCTATGGCTTTGGTAAATGCTGCACGTAAATAGTATGCCTTGAATGTTGCAATAGCTCCCTGGTCCATAAGTTGCAGGATAGAGGTGGTGTTTTTTGGTAGGTAAACTACCTTTATATCTGGATGGAGATCATCGAGATGTGGGGGGGTGTCCAGGTGCACTGTCGAGGCTCAGGAGAATTTTAAAATGAATTCCCTTTTGCAAGCAATATTCCTTACTTGGCGTACGAACAATTCATGAACCAATCGAAGAAGAGGGCTTGCATCATCCATGCCTTCCGATTGGATTGGTAGTAAATGGGCAGTGTGTGCTTGCTTATGTTTTTGAACACGTGGGTTTTCTGAATGATAGATTAAAAAAGGCTTCAGCTTGAATCCAGCGACATTTCCTCCCAATAGCAAGGTTACTCTATCCTTAAATGCTTTAAATCCAGGCATTGATTTGGCCGCCTTGTATATGTAGGTCCATTCTGGCATTTTTTTTTTTTTCCAATGTAATTCTGTTTAATCAACATTGAATATCTGCTCAGGTAAATAGTTCCCTTCTGCGATGATATCATCAAATTCATCCAGAAAACATTCAGTAGCTCCTTCATCAGCATTTGCAGCTTCACCACTTATGCGTTTGTTGTGGAAATTATATCTTCGCTGAAACTGCATAAACCAGTCATGGCTGGCAGTGAATGTTTCGGTGCACTCCCAACCTGCTTGTTCTTTCAGTGTGTCAAAAAGGCTGCATTCCTTAGCCTGAATGGTTAGAAGGCTAATCGGCATCCTCTTGTATCAGATCCTTGACCCAAATTATAAGCAGTTTTTCCATTTCATGGATGAGGCCTTTTCGCTGTCTTGTTATAACTGCTTTCACTTCTGGTGATCCTTTCATCGCCTCTCTGATCTTTTCCTTATCCTTCAAAATGGTGGAGATGGTGGAATGAGCCATGCCTTCATCGCGTGCTATAGTGTTCACCTTCCCGACATCATACGCTTTGATGATCTTCATCTTCAAATCAAAATCAATGGATTTCCTATGCATTTTGCTACTTTCTTCAGCTGAACTGGTGTTCTTTCTCTTTGAAGACATCTTGATTTGGGGTAAAATGTGCGTAAACACTAAATAAACAAGTAAAAATAAGAACGGGTTATGGGTGATGCTAACTGTAATAGCGAACAACGAACCCTGAGAGATGCTGAGATGGTCGGTGGTTGCTGCCTTCTCACCCAAATGAAGTTCTCATACAACTACATCAGCGTTACTCTCACTCGGGTGTGCATTGTCGGGTGTACGAAATTTGGTTGTAAATGCACACAGTGGTCAGTAGACAAATTTTGATGCTTTCGTAAAATTGTAGTCGTATTTTTGAATGGTCGTTAACTGAGGAGTGGCTGTACTTTGAGAAGATAGTTGTATTCCTTTTAATTTCCATCTGTATGAGCATTTTCTCTCAAAATGGTTTCAGTGAGATTTTTACCCTGCCAAGTTTCAAAGTGTTTGTCTTGCAGTTACACAAAGGTTAGCACTGTGAATATGGAACAGATTTTTCAATTCACAGCTGCAAAGAAAGAAAGAGATGGAGCCAGCTTTAGTCACACCTTTACAATAACAGTTTCTCTTCCAGAGGATTATAACAAGCTGAGGATAGATAGGACCTTGTGTCCTGACAACCAGGATCCATCACTCCGAGGCTATCGTTCAATTCAGTGGTCACCAAAAGGAGGTGATGAAATTGGACGGTAGGTATATAGATTTAGACATCTAAATAAAATCTATTAAAATCGAACCAGTCAGCCCACTTTTTTAAAAATGCAAGTATGGCATATCTGTAACTTTCTTTATTTTTAGAGGATTTTAATCCAAATCTGGTATGATCAACAATAGCTTCTGTCAAATAAAGCTTCTTTTTTTTAAAAAATTGTTTTCTCTACTCTAAATTTTATGAATTAGTTTTCTGTTTCTTTATAGTACTCAAAAAATAATAAAGGTTTTACCACACTAATTTATTTATTTTTTAGCTATTTCCAGTTTGGAATAGTCCCCCACTTTCCATTGGTTTTTGTTTTAACTTGACTTAATTCATTATTAGAAATTTGTATTTATTTGAAGGTGCATTTTGGCATGTCTAACCATGGATCACCGACTAAGTATTTTCAGAGAACTTCCCAATAAGAAAGAGTGGGAAAAGGTTTGTGAAGCATGAACTCAAGCTAAAATTCGTTTTGTGCTATTAACATTAACATTATAGCTACTTACCTGCCTCCCACCCCTCTTAAATAACCAGATTGTTTACTTTTTAATTTAAAAATGAGAAAAATTGCTATTATATTATTAATAAATATATCTATTTACTTACATGTCAGGATTTGCTATTTAAAAAGTAGTTTACAGTTAGAAATAGAAAAAAATATGTAAGAATGAGATTTTTTATTTTAGATTAAATGCTTTCAAGGGAAATAACCTTGTTTGTGGGTGTATACCATACTTGTTACCTCTTTTCAAAGTTAAAATATTGGATTGTAATTTCATTTTCTTTAATTATATATAGGTCTCAGGAAGAGGAGCACAATTATTTTAGTAAATATAAGATATATATTAGAAAGAGTATACAAAAGAAAAGATTTGATATTTTAAATCTTTCTGTCATTTTTTAATATATTTTTTTTCTTTTTTAATCTAATGCTTTCAGGTCATTGAACTTTCTAGTATTTATTATAATAAAGAATCAAGATCTCAAAGAATCCAATCTGTCATGGAATCCTGTGCTTCTTTGAAAAGTGAAAAGAGCTCTGAATCAATATGGAACTGTTTGAAAAAGATGGTTTACTCTTTAGCAGCTGTTGGTAAGGATTTTGGCACTAAACAACATTAATTCTTGGAACAAGATGCTTTTATTTCTTCACAAAACAAAAATGTATTGATGCTACATGAGTGTGGCCACATCTTTTGGCAGTTATCTACCCAGAAAATGTTACTGTTTGCCTCTTTTGAGAAAATATCTACACTTGAATAGACAGACAACCATGTTTGAAAGAATACCTGCTTATTTGGGAATCATACTTATACTGGCAAAACATAAGTGGGGTTGTTGGTGTAAATCTTTACTGATGCAATGAGTGGGCAAGAATAGAAATTCAATCTGTGTCTGTGGGATTGGAACCCATCCTTTGCACAGAATTTGTATTGGGGAGTCCCAGGAAGTGAGTTTACATGGATCAGTTGAGAATAGTCCAAACATGCTCAATAGGGTTCATGTCCAGTGATTGCCCATTGTCATGTTTATAGCTAGCAAACTTTGTGGGTAGGATTATTGGTAACTTATATTTTTAAAAATTGGTAGTCATGAGAAGACAGGAAGCCATCATGAATTATGTGAGGGACCCCAGGGAAGAGAAATGGTGATTGATATGATTCTGAAATTGAGTGATACATTCCCATAATTTATTCCATTTATTAGTAGTATTACTGATAAAAATATTTTTTTGACATTTGACTATACCAGAATCTAGGTTAATTTGAAATGTTCATCCTTAGAACTGGTATCAGTAGTTGGCCAAAAACATTATTTCCATAAATCCATCCATATACTTAAATCATTTAATTATAAATTCTTTTTTTTTTTTTTAGCTCTCCTTTTAAATATCTAAAATTTAAATTTGGCAGATTTAATATTTATTTCAGATGCTTAAAACCTTGGAGCATTCTAGTATTTCTCAAATAAAGACTCCACACCTACACTGCATATTTAAGATGTGTTAGAAGCAAGGATTTATATAACAGAAATAAAACTTGTTTACTTTTATGTTTGATACTCTGGTTAATTACTTCTAATGTTCTATTTGCAATGGAAATGCACTGTTCATCACATTTAAGATTTTGATTAATAATTACTTTCAAATTCTTTTATGAAACTATATCTTCCAGTTTAATGTGCCTCATGTAATAGCAATTATAATTATCTTTACTGCCTATTTTGGATAGTTTTATGCTTTTTAGCATTAAATTCTACTTTTATTTAATGAACAATCCAATAGATTATTCAAATTTATCTGATCTGATAAGTAATTTTTACTTTTTCACTATTAACACTAGCATATTTTCAGTATTACTAGAAAACTTTCAAATATTAATGTCTATCCCAACAACATTATCATTTCTATAAATCAAAAAACAATAGTAGATTCAAAATCAAACCCTTTGGTGCATATTTACACTTATTGATATAATGTCTTCCTAGCATGGCTTTAACTCATGAATCTGCCTGTCAGCAAACTACTGATGATGGTGCTCCATTTAATATCTCTCATTCTCTATTAATAGTAAAAGTGTACCATACATCCCTATTCTGTTCTTTTTTGTAAAATTTATTCAAAAGTCTTACTAAAGTCTAAATAAGCAACATCAACTTGATTTTTAATCAACTATATTAGTTTAGTCTTCCAAAGCTTCAAGAGGCAAATTTTTTAAACTCAAAACCCATGCTGAAAATCTCTTAAAATATTGGTTTTAATTAAATGATTTTGTAAACTTTCTTTAATAAAGGATTTTAAAATCTTGGCCCATAATTGCAGGGACCACCTTTATAGTTCTTTAACTTGGTGATGTGTTTCAGGGTGAAAAACCCCAGAGATAAATTAGTATGATAACTGAAAAGATGTAAATTTTTACAGCTTTGTGTTTGTATTTTATTTATTACAGTTTTGAATATGATTTAAATCATTTTTATTCTGTGGATTCAAACTAGAAGTGAAAAAGAGAATTTGAGAGGCTAAGAGGCATAAAAAACTTTAATAATAGTAAAAAATCATGTGTTCATAAATTAAAATAGAAAACACCTTATATTCATAGTTTGATAATACATAAAATATCACTTCAAAAAGTCAAATTTTATCAGTGGTGATGGAGGGTATGAGAAACCCCAGTTAACTTTTTAACTTCCAAGGCTTGGTTGGAACTGAATGTAACCTGGTAGGCTAGCCCACTCTTGAAGAGTTACTAGAAAGGTACATAAACTATCACAATTCACCACACTGCTTTGTTAAATATTAGAGTAGCATTTGCAGCTTTCCATTCATTATGAACTTTCTTTCTGTGATTATAAATTAAATTAAATTGAAACTTCTCAAATAAACTGCAGTTATATTAAGTATTCATGGGGAAAATATTATCAGACTCTACATCCAATTCAGTGATTTTAGTTTATTCAGAATTGTATTTTCTACAGTGACTACCAGTTTGCTTCACTTCTGCTTTATTAAATTTGTCTTTTGAAGTAAACATACAAAAATAAAAGTAATAATAATAGCTATTTAGAATTTCAGCTTTTTTCTTTATCAAAAATTTTCTGTACATTTTCAAGGTTTTAAAAAAAGAACTCTATTTTATCATTTTCCTTCTCCCTGTTCAAGTTAACATATGAACAAAAGGATTTTCATCCGTTCTTAATATTACTGGTTAACCTTTTCTCAAAGTTTTCATTTTTGTGTTTTTAGCTGCTCTAGTACAAACTTTTAAAATAGTTTTATAGGATGTCCTATCATTTTCATAGTTAGTGCTTTTAGTTATTTCATGGGCAGTCATGCAGTTAGTCAACTGGATTGCTGTGATTGAGGACCCAAGTCCAACTCCTGGTCAGGGGACCAGCCCAGTCTGTTGTACAGCCAACCATGTGGGTTTCTATTGGGCACTCTGGTTTCCTCCCACATCTAAAAATGAAGAGTTTTAGTAGAGTTTTCCAGGTAAATGTGGTGAAAATTCTGCAGGTAACTAACTCTTCAATTGGCTTGCACCTTGATTACTACTCAAGACCTTGGTAACTTTTTCCTTGCTTACCAGATTTTGAAAGTTAGGACAGCTTTCAACAAGAAGCTGCTGTCTTATACAATTTTTGTTTTTGTTTCATAAGTTCCTAATTTCTCTGGTTATTTATTTGGACATTTTTTTGCATTTAAGAAATTAATTTTTGGGAACCAGCCTTTAGTTTATGTTGATTGATGGTTGTCCTGTTAATTACATGAATGTACTCATTTAGATTTCTGTATACTTGTTAATCTGGTCACTGTTACTCAGTGATTCCAAAATACTTACTCTATTAAAATGTTAATGTGAAATAAATTTTAAATCTATCAGATCTTCCATTTTATTTTTTGTTTACGTACAGAAGACATTTGAATTGTCTGAGGAGCATATGGTACCCCATTTAGGGTTGCAAAGTATTGTCCTCTAGCCTTAGCTAAAACTCTTCTGATTAAATGTGGAATTTGAAGAAGAATGAGAGAAACTACACTAATTGGAGACCAGACCCTTAGGCATCACATTGAAAAACTGCACTAACCCACCACCTGCTATGCTGCACTGAATATTAATTTTCTTTGGTTTTTTTTTTTTTTCTAGAGATGGCTTGGTCTTGTTCTTACAATGATGAGAACTTCTTGTCTAGCAAGCACTATGCTGTTTTGGCTGTGGGGATGAAAAATGGAGATGTTGTTCTTTGGAAAGCATTATTTCCTGCTGTGTCACAGTAAGCTCTACTATCATAGTTTTATTGTTGGTAAAAATCAGTTTAGAATGGCAGCATTAAATATATATATATACAGTATTTGAAGTAATTATGAAAACATGCACAGAGTATGTACAAGTAATGAGTAATTGCAACTGAGAGTCATATATGATACATACACAATGCGTTATTACAAAAAATATACAAAAACAAAATGAATAGATTGTACAGTGCATTACTATTTGGTATATGAACCCTTTGCTTTATGTAGAGCATGTCACCTTGTCATGATTCCATACAAGCTATCATTGTATGACAGGAATGTTCCAAATATTCTGTATCATTTTCCACAATTCATCCAAGGCGATTGACTTTCTCAGTAAGCCATATAATACCATATAGCCTCAGCGATGTTCATAACAACACATTATGTAGGCCAAAGTATCTATGTGAGTATTCCATCAGTCTCTCTACATTCAATTTAGTGTTTCACCATACTGGTTGTATGCTTGGGATCATTGTCATGTTGGAAGATGAATCACCACCCAATGGTATGTTTTCCTAATGGAACAGCATAATGGATGTCCTGGCTGAACTTGTTGGCAGTCAGTTTATCTTCAACTTTATGCAAATCTTTGACAGCCTTGTCTGATATGCAGCTCCACGATTGTATTGCTAGCTGTTGTTGACTGTTATACTGCTCCCTGGTCTGCTTTTGAAAAGACTGCCATTGATTATTTCCATACAGTTAAAACTTTTACTTATCAGTAAAAAGCATTTTTCGGGTTTTGTTATTTCACTGTTTCATTTCTGCTGCCCTTTTCAACTTTGCCATTTGGTTGCCTCTCTTCAGCAAAGGTTTTCAGGCAGAGACTTTGTGCTAATGTGTATTTTACTGTTCTTGAAGAAATGCTAACACTTGTACTTTGCAGCCAGGTCATTTTAAAAATCTTTACTGGCTCATTATCTATCATGTAAAGAACATACCTTGAAGTACTTAATATCATTTTTGGAGAGTTTGGGCTTTCTTTCTTTCTCAGTTATAACTATTTTTGACAGTACCTGTTTTGTATACCCAACTTGCTTAGAGTTCTTTTTGAACCATGAAGTCAGGCTGCAATTTGTCACATGGACCTCATTAGCTAAGACTTTGAATTCTATATATTTGTTATGTAATATTTTTCAGGAGCCATTGTATTCACAACACATCACACTACACTACAATGTTATTACTGTCTGTACTTTTATAGTCTTTTTGCAGATGTGGCACTTTTTGGTTGCTTGTATGACAACCAATTACAGTTTACTATATCAAACATGAATTTATTATGGAGCATTTTCATTTTTACACACGAGATATAATTCTATCCTGTTTTATTTTCATTTTATGCCTAGATTTTCGTGTTTCCATAATTAATTCCAATATTATATTAATTAGTTAAGTATATTAATGATTTGCGTTTAATACATTTTATTAAAATATCAGTAATTTGCATAAATTAAACTAAAAGACATTTTTTTTAGATATCTGATCAGAGAGCCTTCCACTTCACAATGTGATGTACAGACTTTATTCAGAAGCAAAATCGCTGTTAGTATGATGTAAACTTTGAATGAATCAAATTATTCTAATGAATCCTGTAGCCTTAACTGGAGTGGAAGATGATAAATGCCAGGAAAAGAGAGCAATCCATCCTTTCCAGTTTGAGCCAAACAAGACATCTAATGATAATTCTGTTGTAGAAAATAAGACAATAACCAAAAATAAACTTGCAGGTTATTATTTTAACAGTTTATTCTATTAATTACTTTAATTTTAAAAGTTTTTTCTAGCAGTAGTGGATTTGAAAATGATAGTGTAAACAAGAAAAATGTTTATTTAAAAAAAAAAGACATTAAATATTGCAAAAAAGCAGAGATCAGAATAAAAATAGTAAAAAATTATTTCATGTTTTACTTTGAATCTGATAAGGGCCTTGCTTGCTTTATGGATCTCTATCCTGACTTCAAGGTTGATATCTCACAGAAAGGATCTGGAAAATGGGGGAGGTGTTGAGGGCCATCAGCCTTGGTGATGAAGTAGGTTACCTGGCTACATTTGGGGGGCTCTTCAGTAGTGATCAAGGTGCAGGCCAGTCAAGAGTTACCTGTGGAACTTCCACCACAAGTACCCAAAAAAATTCCTACCAGAACTGTTCATTTTTTTAAAAGTGGAAAGAAACCAAATCAGCCAAAAGAAAGAGGAAATGCACATGATCAACTGGTGAAGGAGAGAGAAAAGAAACCCTGCCATGAAGGTACACCAAAGGGATTCAAACTTGGGCCTTTAACCGTAGCAGTCCAGAAGTATAATCACTGGATTACTGGACATCCACAAAAGCCTTTATTTAAGCTATTTTGATAACATTATTGGGAAAATAATATTGGATCTTCAGAATCTTTTTTTTTTTTTTTTACTAAGTGTAAGGAAATACAAATGTATACAAATTTTACATCACCCTAGAATTTTCTTATTTTGCTGATAAAGTCAAATTAAACCTGCTGAATTTGTATAGTAATGTTGTATTAACACATTGAAGTACATACTGCTTTGTATTTTTCCACACTTAATGGGAAAATGGGCCAATTTGAAATCTTGATTATACATGATGAAACGATCTTATAAATCGTGATTGGCAGGTGGGTTTCAGTTAGAAGTAGCAGACATTTAGAACTGGTCATGGTTACAGTGTCAAGCTACATGAGCATGGTTTGGAGATAGATTCTGTTATTGTTATTTTAGGGGGATGTAAAATTTTTGGCTGCCTGATTATATGTTAAAATACAACAAGAATTTTGTGCTCTAAAGTTGCATCATATGATAAGGTAATGCACAAAACAAAAGCAAGGTATACCATCGTTTTAAACTTGTTCTAGGAGGAAATAAATCTGGGATGATTGAAATAGCACTTTGTTTTCAGGATTTTAAGATGTAGAAAAATTGTTGTTTCACCCACACAAAATAATAATGTAATTTATTTTAAATATATTTCTGGAAAATTAATGTGAATTATGGATATTCAAAAGTAAAACTAAAAAATGAAGAAATAAGTAAGACTATTAAACTTCCAGAGTTATGAAACATTGGTATCAATGCTGAATTCTTAAAAAAAACAATTTCATTTGTTTCTCTGTGGACTAAATTTAAATAAAGAAAAATAGAGGATAGCAGAATATTATACCTTTTTCAAAAGTTGAAGATAAATAATTACTTTTAATTAAGAAACAATAAATTGAAATTAAATTTGGAAAAATTTAATATGAATTTAAAGTGAAAGGCAGGGTGTTAACTAAATGAAATGAAATTTGAAAAATTAAAATCCCTTCAGGCAAAGAAGTTGATGATGAGCTATAAATTGATTTTACTTAATGGTAATACCACTACCATTAATAATAGTTAAGTACAGCTGGGCTGTTTACTCTAACAATAGCATGACTATAAGAAAATTTCTTAATGTGTTGTTATTTGAATGAGAGTAGGTAGGAAACTTCTTGGTGAGCCCCTGTCCTGACTTTCAATGTTTAGGATCTTACAGTAGTGTAATAGAAGGAAAGGTGTGGGATATCAACTTTGTTGACAGAACCAGTTACCTAGGTAACCCAAACTGCCAGCTGGTAAAGAACATGAAGAAACCATGCCAGGGATGTACACCAAACTGATCTGGTTTTGACCGAGATTCTAACTAAGACCTACTATGAGCCACTGGCTGCCTAAGGGTAGAGATGAAGGTACTCAGCTGATGCTAGATGATACTAACTATCATATGTACTTGCTCTGTATGCATGGTTGTGTTTTTGTTTCAGATCAGACTTCCATTTTGTCAGAACACTTTCCATTTATGACAACTTGCCCACAGCTCTAGTCTGGTATCCAAACAATAAGTGTAAGTAAATTCTTCAATGAGTCATATGGATTGAAAACAAAACAGAAATCCACCTATTATTATGTTGCCCACAGGAGAAGCTATATTAGAACTGCTCTGTGGACTCACATATTGAAATAAACTTTTAAGTGCATCATAGTTTGAATACACCTGTTTTCGGATTGAAAACTTAGATTGTTACCAGATAATATGGACATTCCAATGAAACCTGGCTCAAATAGCATCACTGCAATGGTATCCGGCCAGGTTTCATTTGAACATTCATCGTCCTTTCAGTAGCACCAGTCTAAACCTAGGGTTGGAAACAATTTTTGTAGTTGATATATCTTTTTAAAAACTTTTGATGTGTACTTGATTCATACATGGATATTCAGTTGATAAAGTAAAACAACTGGGGGAAGTACAAGCTCAGTAGTAGCATGTCTATCTCTATTTTCTAGTGCATTTTCATTTCTAGCACCTATAACTTTCTTGTTTTTCATCCAAATGGCTTCAAATTTGAACTCATATATGTTTGAAATGAATATAAAGTATATCATATTACTTTTACAATGTTAGTTTAAAAACTCCTGACTTAATTAATGAAACTTCATTTTGGAGTGTTTTACAGACATGATAATGTGTTGCTGTTTAGAACTGAAAGATACTATAAAGATTATTGTAAATAATGTACTAGGAGATGTAAGCTGTTTATAAGATCTAACATTTTGTAGATATTTTGCTAAGAATTTAATTCTAACTCTACTCATGATAAAATGTGGACAAATTTAAAGACAAAAGGGATCTTACGTTAAAGGGGCAATTTTTAGCTATTACTCTGTAGTGGTGCAGCTGATTCTGTTGTTTTTGATCAACATTTTGTTTGATAATATCTCAGTGCTACTGCTAACATGCTGCTGCACCATCAGTGGTCAATGTGGCAGAGGGTTGAGGATGACTCCTCTTTTATGGAAGGCCAGCTAGCCTGGAGTGAAGGATCCCAGCAAAAAAAGAAGCACAAAGTAGTTTAAATAAATGTGTTGCAGTTTGAAAACTATTTCAGAAAGGAGCTAAAAGTATTAAATGGGCATCAGAACAAAAACAGTAGGTAAAGAAAATTGGAAAGAAGTCATGCTTAAGAACATAATGATACAAAAGTCAGTACACAGTATCTTCTGTGAAAATTTGAGGTAGATCAATTTAGGTCTGGGGTTGGAGATAATTTACAAGATTGGTGACATTTCAACTGCTGCTAAATATAAGCAGATTTTTAGGATATTTTGGAATAATTTTCCTCAAATTGTACATCATCAAACTGTATTCTAGCATGGCATCAAGGTGTATATTAAGCTTTGTGTATAGAAAAAGGCCTTTCAGTAGTTTTTTTATTCTGCTGCTTTCTCTTTATGTCAATTAAATATAATAAAATTAGAATGAAAGGAATTTTTCATTTTTCCTCAGATTTTCACCTTTGAGAATTGTAGGTTTCCATATTTTTCATTACTATACTGGAAACTTTCAAATGAAACCAGGCTGAAATACCATTTTCTTAAAGGCATATGTTCTGGTTTCATTTGAATGTGCCTAGCATATTTGAGAAAGACTTGTATATGGACATACCACCTAGCATTTTATCTTTTTCTCTCCAACAGATGGCTTACTAGCAATTGGTTACATGGATGGAGTCATTAAGTTGTTGAATTTTAACAAGAATGACTTTTCTTTGGAAGAATCTGTAAATATCTTTTCGGACCAAGATTTTATATCTGTATCAGGCCTGACATGGAACTTGGTAAAGAAAATGACACTTATATTTAATCATTTTATCGTTTTTGTATATATTTTTTTCACTTGACATTTTATTAATGCTAGAAAGTTTTTAATTATACTGTAAAGTTGTGTGTGTCTGCAGTGTATCTATATCAGTTCTACATTCATCTGTTGTAGCAGTTTATAAGTGAGGTTTATTCTTTGTAAAAGTTTGTTGTGAGAATAAACAGGTAGCCAGCCACCCAGCTTCTTTCCAAAAGCAGGATGTGATTTACCCAAGTGCTTGCCTCAAAACAAAGTTTTCTCTTACACTGAAAATTTGAGCTGCTATTATCTCACCAGATGATGTTTACAATTAAATCTTGGCAGCTACTTGGTACAGTATCAACATTTTACTCGAGTCAGTGATCTCCCGATGTTGCCAGCTGAAAAGAAATTTTTTGACTTAGGAGCCCACATTCTAAGTCAAGTAAAGTGTTTCAAAGCGCATCTAAATTAGTTTTTTGTCTTGTAAGTGGCCTAAAGTCTGATTAATTAAGTATATGTTCCAGAAATTGTTCTGTCAAGCATACTGGAGCTCATGAATGCCTAAATTTTTTTCTATAAGAAATTTTTTTTGCATATTTTCTGAAAATTAATTTGATTGAAATGGATTTTCTGTTTAAAGTCCTGTGACTACTTCAAGCAATTTTCTGAGCAGAGAAGGCCAGAAAATTTGAAATGTGGTCTATTTTTGTTATTATGAAGGATAAACCCAAAGATGTGCCAGTACACATTAAGTCTGTGCTGATTACTTTTTTATATCTTGAATCAAAATTTGGACTAGTTCCAACAGATCATCCAGTCTTTCACATACAAGACATCTGGGGAGAAATTATCAGTTTCCATTTCTGTTTATAACACTAAGTGAAGATATGTGATACTGGGTGTATAGGTTTGTTTATGCCATCTATTTTAACTGCATTTCTTGTAATGGTTATTTTGCTTTTATTCCATACGTCTATGCTAGTTTTATCATAACCAATACAGCAGTTTGCAATCTATTACTTATTTTTCTATTTTTTTTTAGGAAAAGTGCATTTTATATGCAGCAAAAGGGGTTTATATTATGGCTTTCCTGTTTGATGCTGAAAGCAGATCCTTCCAGAGTCAGACTTATATCCAAGGGAATCACACCTTATATTCTACAGGTAAGTGCTTCCAAAGTGTTTTGTAGCTGTTCTACTACCAGGTTTGGTACTACATTTACTTTAAGATACTACTCAGTGTATCTTAGATGATGACAAATTATGATTTACCTTTAAAATGTTTTTTTTTTCTGTAATTTTCTTTTTTTTCTTTAAAAATGTTTATTTTTGTTTAAAGAAATAAATTTGTTTTTTTTTTTTGTTATAACAGTTTTTGATGTTTGGGAATTGAAAGTTAAAGCAATTATTAAAGCTATAGAAAACTATCATCCACCCATTGGTTTCTGATTAATTTGGATAAGTGACATTGGTGATTGATTATAGTTTTCATAAATTAAACCAACTTAAATGAAAAGTTGTATAATATAGCCAATATTCAGTTCAAGATATGTAGTGGGCTCACAACTTTTTATTTATATGATTGCCATGGTAACCTTAAAAGCTCATCATTTATGCAAAAAAATAGTGGTTCAGTTTTTTTCCTTAATTTTTTATCAGAATTGAGTGATTTTTTTAAATTTGATGGTAATGCCTGCTAAGATGCAGTGTCAAATTTTGCATAGTTTTCATCTATTTTGTTTTTTAAGGCATTTTTTAAAAGATTTTTAATTTTGCAAATGCAAATCACAAAATTTGATTTATGCATAGAAATTATAAATTTATACATTTAACGGTACTTTCTTATGATTCTGACAGGCTATGCTCAGATACATTTAAAATTTAAAGACCTGTGTCAGAAAATGATAAATACTTTAAAATATATTCAGGAAAATGCACTATAAAATAAAGATAGGTCTGGTACCACTGACTTTATTCTTCCTGCACTTATGCTCACTCTCTGTACTTAAACATCAAAATAATATCATTTTTAGCCATTTTTTTTTTTCAATTCCCTCTGTTTTTGCAGTGATTTTTTTTTTTTTTTTTGGTGATATTCAGGCTGTAAATATGACTATTTTGGCTGAGCTAAAATAAAGGTTATTCTCTAATTTACTTCTCATGATTTCACATCTAGCATTATCTGTACTTGTATTTAATTCATTCTAAACATATTTAAGTGCATCTTTCAGAAAATGTCTTCTCTAAATAAAGCACTTTTTATAGATGCATATTTGTGGTTTATTTAGTACAAATTTTCAAAAAATTAATGATTTTATTAATAGTCAATGAGGTAATTTTTTAAAATAAGCCAGTTTTATCAAAACAATAAGAAAGATTCTGGAGTTGTTTTTTATTGTTATCAATTTAAAACAAATGATTTTTAATTGTTCTAGTTGATTGAGTATAAATTACAAAAACAAAAATGTACTTTGTATGGCTGCCATTTAAAATTCTATCAGGGTTGAGGAGGGTCCTCTTACAGTATGGCAGATTTCTTTTAATATAGGGAGATTCATGTGGGTCAGGTTTCAGATGCTGATGGAAGCCCTTATTTCTAATCTTGTCTTGTAGGTTTTACCTGCTGTTGTAATCATCTGCTTTTGGCATCTTCTGATGGAATACTCCAGCTAGTCAAGACTGACATAGAAAACAATGGTATGGACATATTTTTAATTCAAGAATTTATTCTTCATGTATTTGGATTAAAGAATACTTCACAAATTTGAAAAAGCTCAAAAACAACAAAAAAGAAAAACAGAATTATAGAATTATAATATATACTATAGACAAGATGTATTTTAATTTATTTTGAGCTATGTTTATGTTTTCTTTTTTAATAGAAAGTCATGTCTTAAAATAGAAATCTATCTATGTGTAACTAACTGGCTTTTATTAGTTACCTTCAGTTTTAACCATGACTCTCTTATTTATTTTTTTAAGATTTTGTTTAATTTTCAAACCATACCTTTTCAGAACTCTAAACAACAAAGTACATCAATAGCAAAAACTCTTCATTTAAACAGGACAGTAAATGAATTCTGTTAAATGTTTTATAATATTTTATTTTAATGACTGACAACCAATCACTAGTTAGCATTCTGACAAGCTGAAAATGGAGATAACAAATATGCTATCTGTACACAAGTAGTGTATGTATTGAAATAAATCTTGATGCAGTTTTAATGACTGATTATTTAGCACTGGGAAATTCTAGAGAGTTGATATCACATTTCTGCAGCTCCAGTGTTGACTAGCCAAGTGCTCCCTGTAAAGTTGGTGGATATCAAGTGGCCTTGGCAATATCATGGTGCAGCTCTCTCACCTAACAGCTTACTGATGGCAGTTTTACTAAGGTAATTTCACTGTAGTTTAAGCATCGGCTACATCTCAAAGAAAGACTTGTTCTAGTTTATTTATATGTGGTTTCACCCTTATAGCTTGTGAGGGAATTTCTTGTTTTAAAACCTTCCTGAACTTTCTCTTTGCAAATATTCTTAGTTGGAACAATGGATCACTAGCCTTGGACTTACCTTTGAAATCCATATATTTCAAAAGACACCTCTAACATGTTTTTTGTTCGTATTTTTTGTATTTGATAATGATTCATATAGTCTACTGAAATGGAAATACAGCAGAATTGTCATAATAAAAATAATTCATGGTTAATGCTACCAGATTCTTAAACAGTTGACTTAATTTAGCAGGATTTTTATCCTTTGTTACTCTTATTATTAATATGAAAATAAGTGAATGTTTCTAAGAAAATATCTTCAATAACAGCATTTTTAAATGGTTCAACAAATATAAAAATCACAACATGGATCTTGGCTTATAGTGCTCTGAATAAACTCACCCACACTGTTTCTAATTTTAACTTAGCTAGGCATTTGAGCAATATTGGCACCAGATGAACCCACAATATAAAGAATAGGTAAAAGAAAACAAGTATTTTACATATTCAACATTCAAAAAACTAAACTCTAAAATATATTTAATGCCTTTTTTTGTTTAATTTTTTTCAGTCCATCTTCGGGTTATGATCATCTGAAATTAAGAAATCCTGTGAAGGTAATTTCTTTATCAGTAATTGCTAATGTGATAGCTGCCTTTTAATAGTTTCAAGGATGATGTATGTATGTTTTTTTCTTTTTTTAAAAAAAAGGAAAAGAAAACTTAGCATGTAAAAGTTTGAAAATTTTTCAGCTTTCAGATTGAATTTTAATTTAAAAACACGTGACCCTTTTATAGTTTCAGGGATTTTTTTGGAATTCGGGGTTAGTAGCATAAAATCTGCCTAGATTTTATTTGGTGGGACATGTTAATTTTAAAAGATTAGTTACATTTAAAGGATAAAGGAATGGTTTAAATTTAGAGTTTTAGCTGATTTGTTTAAAGAAACTTGAAAAGTTTTTACTGCTGTCATGTTTGTCTGTGTTTCCATGCCCTTATGCTTGCACCCCACCTTTCTCCCTCCCTCTCTGTTTGTGTTTCTTATAACATATTTTTTAAAACTTAATTGTTTTTATTTTTTATTCATTTACAGCTTGGTATATGTCAACTAAAAGAATATGGAAACAGTTTAAATTTATTGGAATTCAAACCTTGTAAGTACTCTAAAATGGCGATGAATGCCTAAGGAAAACATCAAGGTAGGTATAAAATATCAAACCAGAAACAGCCAAAATAATGTATGATTGTTTCAAATCTAATAAGTTTACTTTGCTTTGAATATCACTTTCATTCCATTTCATCATTTCTCTACAAACTTTTTTTAAAAATTTGGTTTTGATATCCACTTCTGTAGCCAGATGTCAAATTTATGAAGCCAGGTGATTAGTCTAGCACCCAACCCATCTGACAGTAACTGGACAAGGGAATAGTTACTGCACTGTGATGCAATTAAGCAGAAACTTCCTACTAGAAACCTCAATTTTTAGATTTGGGAGGAAACTGATTTGCCCTGAACTCTTATTTACTTATCCTGAAATAAGGTGTTCTATCTATAATCACTTTTTCACTTAGTAGCTTTTTGGAACAATGGGATATTTGTAGATATAGTTTTCTAAGTTGAAAATTTTCTGTTAACTTTTAATTGATATCATAAACTTAATAATTTTAATTTAGATCACCATGAAAAACAAATAAATAAATATACAATTAGTTTTTTGACATCACATACAGTTTTCAAGATGAGAAAGTTTTTTTGGTTTTAGCTCATGCATTATATAGAAATTCCAATTAATGATGTGTATGCATGTATTTCATTTACATCATGGAAACATACCTTTAAAATAAACTACATTATTCATTGCTGCATAGTTCATATGCAATATTTCATCATCTTAGATTAACCAATCAAATTTTGTCTGATGAAATAGGTATTTCAACATCTCAAATTGTCCAGTCATAATTGGTCTGATGAAATATTTTATCATCTCAAATTCAATATAAGTATAACTGTTTGTATCTATTTCCTTACTTGTTTTACAGTGTTAGCAATATCAAGACAGTGTAGAAATCCTCCTGATGTGTTTTGTTATGTCTGTGGACAATTTATTGTGAAAGCTCAAAAACGTACAATAACACCAGAGATCAAGATTTATAAGCTATACTTTGACTGTCCTCTTGGAGATCAGGACAAGTTATGGGCACCACATTTTATCTGCTCAGCTTGCTCAAATGGCTTACGTGACTGGTTCAATAAGAGGAAGAAGTCCATGCCTTTTGCCATTCCAATGATATGGAGGGAGCCGAAAGACCATGAGAATATGGAACTTTTACTTCATGCCATTGCCTATGAAAGATACTCATGGAAAATATGTGGAGATTTAAAAGTCATTGGAATGTTAATGGGAATGCAGTCAGGTTTCACAAAATACTGTTGTTTCTTGTGTCTATGGGATAGTCAGGGCAACTGACAGACATTATTCGGAATCAAACTGGCAGACAAGAACATCATACCAGCCAGGACTGTCTAGCGTCAAGAATACACCTCTTGTAGATCCATGTAATGTCCTATTGCCTCCTTTGCACATAAAGCTTGGACTGATGAAACAGTTTGTTAAGACACTAGGGAAAAGAAATGCCAGAGGGTTTGAGTATATTGTAGAAAAGTTTCCAAAAATCACACAGGCGAAGTTGAAAGAGGGTATCTGTCAGACCCCAAATTAGAGAAGTACTCAAAGATGTCAACTTCAAGTCAACACTGGATGAACTGGAACTGCCTTCCTGGAATGCTTTCAATTGAATCTGTGAGAATTTCTTGGGCAACAAGAAGGCAATGGACTACAAGGATGGCATCAAGAATCTTCTAAAATGTTACTCAGCAATGGGTTGTTGTGTGTCACTGAAATTTCACTTCTTGGACTCCCACCTGGATTTCTTCGCAGATAACCTTGGAGCAGTGCCTGATGAACATGGCGAAAGATTTCACCAGGACATTAGTGCTATGGAGAAATGGTACCAAGGCTTCTGGAATGACAGTATGCTGGCTGACTACTGCTGGACACTTTACCGTGATCAACCAGATCAGGAACACCGCAGGAAATCCAAATCACAATGTTTCTAACTCTGTTGTTCTAACTTTGTCTGTTTTGTCTGACCCCTTTTTTGTGTATTCACTCTTTGTAGAATGATAGTGATGATTTTTAACTCAATAAACTCATTTACTTTCTAAAAATAATATATCCTTATTTATTACGTTAATGATTTCATATACAGGGTGTCCGTAAAGTTACTATACAGTCTTACCAGTTTACGATCACGTCCCAATTGAACCAGCCTGGAATAACTGTCTGGGCAGGAATATCGTCTGATGGAATTGTGGGTCCACAGTTCTTCGACGGAACTGTTACAGGAGAAAGGTACCTGGACAAACTGAGAAATGTCATCGTACCGGCATTGAAACAACGACCAGTAACTTGTAAGACTGTATAGTAACTTTACGGACACCCTGTATACAAATATGTAAATATTTGCATGTATCTACTGAAAAACTGATACGTGCTGCATACAAATGGAGTGAAATTTTGAAATCAGCATGAAAAATTAGTCTAAAAAAGTTGGTTTGCATTCATAATGAGTATAATACATTTAATTTTGTTGACCAGTGTAATTATAATTAATTGATTGATTTACATTTATTAAAAAAAAGTTATCTTGACAGTAACTTGAATTGAGTTTAAGCACTTTCATAAAAATGAAATTCTAAGGAGCATAATGATGTTAAAACTCCTGTAAAGATAACTAACTATGAAAGCCATAAAGCTGATGTCTTATATTTTTAAGGCATATGACTTTATACACAAAATTTAGTGGTCTCAGGTGGGAGAAAGTGGGTTTCAATGTCTTCAATATGTAGTAGCACTTTTGGAGTTCTTCCCTCGCTGGAAGTATTTCATGGATTTTAAGTTTTTTTTTCTGTTAATTGGACACTACAAAAGTAATTTTCTGAGAAACTCTTTAAAAATATTTTGTCTTTTGTGGAATCTAACAAATTCTTTCACTGAAATGTAACAGATTTTTTTCAAATGTGATGTACTTTAAGTGACAGCCTTGTAGAACTTACTTGTCTTATTTAGATCATGGGACTGGGATTTTTGATTTGTTGCTTTTGTACCAGCAAAAACTGGCTTCGGGAGGCTCATTACCTCAAACAGTTATTGAGACCCTGCAGCATGTGAATACCTGGACTTCTCTGCCTCTTCACATTCTAAAAGTGATCAGGTAAGCTCTCTTCTTTTTATGCAGAAATAATCACCAAAGATAAATTGTATCAGTAGTTCACTTAATTCTCTCCCTTTTACAGATATTTAATGCTGAATCCGCACATATGCATAGATGGAAAAGAAGAAAATGATAATGGTGAAAATAATGAAAAGAATAGATCTCGGGTGGGTTTTTAAGAATTTTTTTTCTTTTTTAATAGAAAAGTTTTGTACCTTTTTTGTCACCTGTTTGTGTTGTACTCATGATCTAATTTTAAGTTACCAACCTGTTGACTCCTGCTTTGTACAAGAACTTGTGATATCTAAAAGTGGTTTATGAATTTTCACACTAATTTTGTTTATTATTGAATAGCATGTGACCATCAGTTGATTAAAACAAATACAAGTTAAAATAAGCTTCCTATGTTTTTCATCTTACTATAGAAAATTTTCCTCTCTTTTTTGTCTTGGTAAAATAAAATCATCAGACAATGCCTCCTTAAATTTGTTCAATCTATATATTACTAAAACTCTGATCTTGTATGTATGTATGTATGTATGTTCCCAAAACTCCATCTAAATGATGCACGAAAGAGCTATAATTTTATGATCACCTTACTCACCCTCCGACTGCGGTGTGCAGTAGCAAGTTTCGTTTAAATCGGGCAACGAATAATGGAATTATTAAGACTTTTGTAATTATTACTAGCAAATCATGTGTTTGAATTTAGCGGCTACTTTGTCCTAATTTATCGAGAACGAGGAAAGGCAGATCCTAATAGGTCAAGAGCATTGACATAGAACGCGGCTAGCAGTTATTTTGAATACAGCCTGAACGTCCTTTGTCCTAATTTAATATCCCAAAATCGATAACGAAGCCAGGCCAGGTGGATCCTAATGTGGCAACAGCAGTGACATAGACTGAAATCAAGAATGAAGCTACTATGATTGCTTAAGCGAGCGCACCACATTACGATTTGGCAGTTATTTTGACTACGGCATGAGGCATCCAGAGGTTATAGGCAAGTGTGCAGCAACAAGGTTTATTAAGACTTTTGTAATTATTACTGGCGATATAGTGTGTTTTAATTTTGTGGTTGCCAAGAATGTTGTGATTAAACGCGTGCTTCATTAAACAATGACTCCTGATGTAAATGCTCAACTTTTCATAAAATTAAGGTTTGATCACTCGATAATATTAAAATTGTGTGTCGTCTTTTTGTCATCAACTGCTGTCACAATGCGAACCCAATTGGTTCACGGGTCGTCTAATACTTATTAAAAGTTATTTAAAGATATGGATTTATTTGCTTGTACAATTTATATCCTCATATTTAAAAGTATCTTGTGTTTTGGTTTCAAAATATGGAACAGAAAGTGTCATTTTGAAATTAAAAAAAAAAAATTGGTGATAAAAACTGTCATGTTAGTAGTTACCATGAAGTAGGAACTTCACATCAGCTTTGAAATATTCTTGTTTGATTTTAAAATAAAATAGGCTAGGGATTCTGACTCAAGAAAATCCTAGTTTTTCATTTTTTCTTGAATTTCAGCTGGAAATTAATGCTTCAAAATTGTTAGAACTCCAGGATTTCATTTTGTTGTTCCATCTTCAGTCTTTCTTGGAAAGAGTAATAGAAGAAGAAAAGATATTAAATGACAGAGGTAAATAGAATACTCAATTTTAATTCTTTCAGATTTAACTGAATTAACATCAGTTGCCAGAGAGATGAATTATTACTTTTTTATTATCCCAGCTATTGGCAGATGATTTAATCTTTCCATATATTTTACCAGAAAATGTTTGCTTGTTGAAATGTTATGATAAAATGCTTATACTGTACATTTTTTTGCCACTGTGAAATGAAAGAATGTAATGTCACATTTTTTTTAGAAAAAGCATGATAATATACTTGTAATAGGTTAAGTTAACTGTCCCTGGATTTTTTTGAGGTTGAATGAATTGGAAAAAAAGCATACATATTTAGAAAATCCTTTGCAAACCAAGTTTCTCTGTAGTAATCTATAGAGAGGTGTTTCTTCCTCTTTTAGAGCTGCTAGTATTGACAGCCATTGACAAGTGGCTGCAGTACAAGAAGAAGACGGTCCAGCAGTGGAGTAGGTTCCAGTCTCTTGCAGACCAACTTTCCACTTTCCTAAAGAGCAGAAACACCACTGGTGAGAAATGTGCTATCTGCAGTGATGATATCCTTTTGTTTTCTTATTGAAAAAGCACACAAAAATTGGCAGAAAGGCACAGAAAGTACCCTTAGATAGAATCTTTTACACCATCTTTAGATCTGTTTAAAACTTTAAGCCTTGCCATCTGTCTGTCAGCTTTTCACTAAGGTAATCACAGCAGCCCAGTGGTTAGACTACTGGACTGTCAGGGTTCAAGGCCTATTTGGACCTGCTCAGTTTGGTGTTACCACCCAAGCATAATTTCTTGATCTTCTTCACCATCCAGCCATGTGTGTTTTCTCCAGGAAGTCTGGTTTCCTATCACATCTGAAAATGAAGAGTACTAGTTAGGATTTTCTGGTCAAAATCAGTAGTGCCGTGCACTCATGATGCAGGATAATGCTCTGGTTGAAAGCTAGCCTCCTCACCAGGGTAGTCTCCCTTGTAGAGACTGGTGAACCAAAAAAATAAAAAAAATATTATGTATCTTGACTTTTCTACAGCTGCAAGATGATAAAATGAGTTTGAAATGTTCAAATGGTCATAAGTTTGGTAAGTATGGAGTTTACCTGAATTTCTTTAATACCCTTATCTCAAGAGTTTATCAGCAACACTTTTTCTGTTAACTTGAAAAAAATTTAATTTTGTAAAGACTTTTAAAAAAAATCACCCATAATATCATGTTTGAGTGGTTTAAAAAATAATATAAGTAATTGATTTTTAACATTAACTGTAAATAATTGAAAATATCTTTGTAGTATTCTAAGGAAATTATTTTGTAGCTTTTCTTAAAATGTTTTTAATGGGAAAGTAAACTGGCTTTCTTTTTGTGCTTTTTTTTCTTTTTATCTGTATTAGTCAAATTTTTTTTAGGTAACAATTTATTAACTGGACCAGTGTTTGATATACCCTACCAACATGCATTTTGAGAGTGAACTAGTGTTGATTAGGGAGCAGGCAGTCTAACAGTTAGGCTCCTAGACTGCCAGGAGGGGTTCCATTTAGATCCACAGTCAGAGTCAGCTTGGTTTGGTTTACTTCTCCCTTACACGGTTTGTTCCCACATCTAAAAATGAAAAGATCCAGTGCAGTGGGGATTGCTTTCCAAAGTCGAAAGTTGTCACACAAATTGGGCAGTGCTCTCTAGAGCAGTGGTTCTCAATCTTTTTCTCATTGCAACACACTTGGCGGACAATGCACTTGCACATGACACACTACAATCTGTTGGACCAAAATAGTAAAGGAGGGGTAGTATGTAATAATGAAGAGTTTAAGCCCAAGAGCTGTAAGAGTTATAAAATTAAAATTTTTAAAAAGTTGTTAACTTTGCTTACTAAATCAATGAGAAATTTGTGTCTGATTTGCTCCACAGCTTCTCAATAGGGATTAGATGACAGACAAATTCACACACATCTCACTGTCAACAGAATGTTTTGACCTATTGTTTTAAGAGTTGAAAACCTGGTCTCATATAAAAATGACATAGTAAATCCAAAGCCTTAGTTGCAATTTGAGGGTACTCATTTTTCAGAAAAATCCAAAATGAATTGACAGAGGAGTCAAGGAATTTTGATTTTAGCATGGTATCTGAAGATACATCAATTAGCTCTTCCTTTTTCTGTGGAATTCAGGTTTGATGAATTGTTTAAATTGTGCTCACTGGAGCTCAAAACCACAAAGGAACCCATTCCATTTCAGTTGTTGAAAGAGATGACTTACTTTTAAAAGCCTTCTTTAAGAGCCAACAGGTGCTCAGATCAATTTTTTAACTGAACCTTTTGTCTTGGTCACAACTGAGCTGCGATGTTACCATTTTCTACTGCAGACTCTTATGTCACTAATCTTTTTGAAAAACTATTCATTTTACCACTTGCCAAGATTAGATTCTTTTTTTGTTTTTTTCTGGCACTGCAAATCAGTGTATAAGGCAGTGAGTTTTAGAAAAACATCTGCGAGATAGGCTAACCACACACGACAGCACATCATTAAAATTTTTTGAAATTTCAGGACACTTTTCATTTTGATTACTGTTGTGAGAACCTCTCCCAATCCGCCTCCATCTGTGCTTTTGACTATGAGTGATTTTTTATGTAAAAAAAGTGTTTTTATGAGAGTGAGGAACCCTTTAAACTGCCTTGTCATAACTGCTGCACCATCTGAACAAATTGAAATGCAGTAAATCCAAAGGAAAGCATTTTCTTGAAAGTAGGTATTCATTGCAGCAAAAATGTCAGCATCACTTGTTGTTGCTTGTAGTTCTCAACAAAACTGAAATTTACTGCTCACATCAGTGTTTTTATCTAATTGTAACGCAAACTTTTCATTAACATTATTTTCGATATCTGCAGACTACGGTGATTCTTTCATGAACTGTGTCATTAAAACAAGAACACCTTTGAAACTGCTACTGCTGCTCTAGGACTAACCATCACTTGAACAATTTCTTTGTGTGTTGGTAAAATTAATTCTTCCCTAATAGTATGTGCTTCTTTCTTTTTTTTACACTATTAATTTTGAAACTTTGAACAAATCAATTAAAGCTTTATCAGAGATCATTACGTGATTTTCCATTCATGCTACACTTTTTTTGCAATAAAGGGAGATGGTGAAGGTAGTCTGCAACTTCTTGGAAACATGCTCTTGATTCTTCTTTAAATGTCTCTTAAGTTTGTTTGATACCATTGATTGATTTGACAAAATGGTGACATAAACAAGACATTGCAGGCTGTAATTGTCTTCTTCACCTGTCTAAGTAAACCTGAAACTTAAATAGTTCTCATTGTATTTCAAAGAAGAAAATTAAATTATCCAAATGACAAGAAGCATTCTCTCACTGTAGGTGGCAGCTCAGTTTGTGCGATGATATGACTCATGGTAATGTACAGTGTCTACCCACTGAGAACAGTTCTAAAAGGTTCTCTCAATAGTAGTGAGACTTTGGGGTGTTTTGATTCTGAGGGCTTCTACCCCCATTCAGTTTTGGTCAGCAGGGATGACATCCCTAATGAATTTTTCAAACTACAGTTGTTGTCCTTGAGCATCTATGGCTAAAGATCTACAACTTTTGTCATGGTAGGCTATAGTCATTTTTAGGGCCATTCAAAAAAAGAGGAAAACCAAATATTTTATCAATGCCTTTTCATTGGCCATTTTCTCAAGCAGTTTTGGTGCACCTAGAAGTAGGCTTAATTTAATTGTTATAAGGAGTCAGGAACACACTGCTTACATAAAGTGGTCAGGGGAATGAACTGCCTACTGCCATGATTTTTTTTTCTTCCGTTTATACCAGGAGTTTTCAACGTGGGCAGTAGTGCCCACCAATGGGCGTTTTGAGGTTTTAGATGGGCGCTACAAAAGTTTAAAAAATCAATTCTATGAAAATTATATTCAGCCATATTCTACATTACTGCTTTTGCTTTGGTATATACTACATTTAGTATAACAGTTACACCCACCTAGATATTATTACCGTTTTGTAGCTGCTAGCTGATTTTAATACACATTAACAACCGATGCGCCCAAGCTGAAATAGCTCAGTTGGTAGGGCACAGGACTGTCAGACATGCAGTTTGATTGTTCGAGCCTGGTGTGGTTCGATTTTTTCATGCATTTATTAATCATGTAATATTTATAATATATAACATAATAATTTTAATTTATATAATACATATAATATAATAATATAAAATTTAATTTAAACTGCGACATTTCAGTGCGTTATATACACTGTGACCTGGTTGAAATAAAAGTTTCTGCTACAGTGGCCTTTCAAAGTGTCCGGCAGCCATGTTTTCGTATTCTATTTTGATTTTTATTCAATTTAATACCACTATGGTGATATCCTTCTGCATAACTTGCTAAAATGCTTTCCATTACGGTTGCTAATAAATAAATTGTATTTGATTAAATAATTGGACTATATTTATAAATCTGTCTTGTCCATCTTTCTTCCTCCATAAATATTTTGAAAACTTCACTCGCATTATTATATCAGTTCTTTCATTTCTATTTCGTTTTTGAGGGTATATTTACAATCACATTGTGTGAATACAATCTCAGTGTGTGATTACCATTAATTTTGTGTGATATTTCATGCAAATTGCTTCATTGTGCTTTATTCAATATTGTCCATTTTTTCTTGTGTTTTCAGAAATTAATTTTTAGTGGATTGCCCCCAGTCTAGTAACTATGCTTCCAAAGAAAAAGTGCTGTTGTCTTTATTCATTTGAATACTTGAAACTTGGGTTCATTGAGTCCCCCAAACTAACAAGTGTTTACCAATGTGTTTACTGTGCGACAAACATTTTCAAACAAAGCAATGAAACCATCATGGTTATGTGACCATCTTAATGCAAAACACTCAGACAAAAAAAATAAACCATTGGAATATTTCCAAAATCTTCATGCACAATTTAATAAACGTGCAACAATCACTTCTGTATTTAGAAAATATAATGACAAGGCCAAAGATGGACTTATTGCAGCTTATCATATTTCAGAGATAATCGCTAATAGTGGTAAACCACACAATGTAGGTGAAACGCTAATAATTCCGACTTTGCGATATGTTATCTCCACAGTAATGCATCAGAACATTTTGAAAGTCATACCAATTAGTGATACAATGGTACAGCGGCACATTGACAAAATGGCCAATAATGTTGAGAAACAGCTTACAACACTATTGCAAACAAGAAAATTTTCTTTGCAATTGGACATATCCACAATCACGGACAACACCGCTTAACTGATGGCTTATGTACTATATTTTGATGAGGATAATATATTGCAAAAGGATGTTTGCAGAAAAACTTATAACTGATACAAATGGAGAGTCAATTTTTGCTACACTAAAGGCATGCTTTGAAAAGAAGAATATTTCATTGGCAAACATCATTGCCTGTGCAATTGATGGGGCACCAACTATGGTAGGTCACTACCACAGCTTTGTGGCATTTTTGAAAAAAAAATTCCCTAAAGTTTTAACTATTCATTGTGTAATTCATAGACAACAGCTAGTTGCCAAATGTTTAAGCCCAAGCTTGCATGCATCACTGGGCATTGTAATAAATGCAATAAATAAGATTAAGGCCAATTCCAAATTGATTGCATGTTCTAAAAGCTATGTCATGACAATGATGAACAATTTGTTCATTTGTTGTTACATATAGAAATTCGTTGGTTGTCAAAAGGCAATTGTTTGACGCTTTTTGTAGAATTATACGAAAGTGTTCCAATTTTTCCATAATGAAAACAAAATTGATTTTTGCAATGAATTAAGAGCAGTGAAGAAGCTTTATATTTGGCTGGAATATTTAAGAAATCCAACGAGATTAACTTGAGACTTCAAAGCAAGAAGGCAACACCCATTGACTGCAAAAGTGTTATCTTTCTATTCAATGATAAATTGGCTTTATTCAAGCAAAACATACTACAGAAAGAATTTCACCAGTTTCCAGAACTATTTTCTGTCAAAGACTATCTTACAACATGTGACATAGAAAAGTTTGGAGATCACCTTTATGCCCTTAAAACTGATATGCATAATTGTTTCAGCAATATAATAAACTTGAAGATTGATACATGGATGGTGAATCCATTCAACATGTGTGTGACATAGAAGTTACATACCAAGAAGAGAGATTAAAATTGCTTCATGATGATGAGAGTAAAGCCAATTTTAACCAAGGTGGATATACGCAACTGCAGCAAAACAAGAAAATGTCTACTCTCTATCCACAGTTGTGGAACAAAATTTCATTGTTATTGCTGGCATTCCATACCTCATATCTAGTTGAGTCTGGATTCAGTGCATCAACCATTTCCAGACCAAAGAAAGAAATCATTTGAACGTGTCAGAGAGAGAGAGAGAGAGAGAGATCTTCGTCTGACCCTTACTAAATTAAAGCCTGAAATTGAGTTCCTGCTTAGTAGGCACCAACCACGAGGCTCGCATTAAAGGTGCCTAATTAAACACATATATTGATATTTGTATACTCTGTACGAATACAGTGTTTAATATTTACATTTTTTTAGTAATTAGGCTCACAATTAAAGGAAATCCAACAAAATTTGTATATTATCTGATAGGATATATATGAATAAAATATATTTAATAATCTGTTTTTAGTAATTGGCTCACAAAAATAATCCAACATTTTTTATATTTTGTATACTATATGTATGAATAAAATATTTTTAATATTCTCATTTTTTAGTAATTATCAAGTTAATATGTTTTAGGTGGGTGGTGAACTTATTTTTAATGTCAAAATATTGAAAAAGTGGGCACTGAAGCAAAAAAGGTTGAAGACCCCTAGTTTATACCATGATTACTGTCAACCATTACTAGCAATTTATTCCATTCTTTCGATGAAAGTTTGTTCTTGATATATAGCCATGATGAATTCTGTATCATTTTATAATGGTGACCCCTCCTCAGTATTAATCACTGTAGGAAATCTAAACAATTTTCAGCTGTCTACTTGCTCAAGACTTTTAAAAACCTTTATTAGGTCTCTTCTTAGACGTCTAAAACCTGAAATACACTGTGCAAAAAATGTATGCATTAACTGAAATAATTCTGATTTGTGTGTTTTGGTTTTTGATATTGTTTATCTCATCATTAGTTATCTGCCCATGACTCAGTGCTATACATGGTGTCTTTCCATTGCCTTTCTAAACTGATGTGGATGTGTAAGGAAACCCCAATTAGAACTACTACTATTTAGACATGGGAGGAAACCAGTGAGCCCAGAATTATTTATGTATTTCTCATCTAATTTATTAGTACAAAAAAAAGTATTACCAAGCATACATTTATTGAAGCTTGCTTATGTATATTGGAACCTTCACAAGAAATGACTATATTAAGGACAGAGGAGGCCCTGTAAATATTCAAATGTTTAATTGGCCTTGTTAGAAAATGCATTTTGACATAACATACAAGAAACATGAAATATTTTATGGTGATGCAATAATTTTGGCCAACACTATTCCAAATGTTTAAAACCTCTCTCTGATAATAATTACAACCTTTTCTTAAATAAAGAATGCATGTATGTACAAGATATTCCAAATTTGGATTAACTAAAGACTTGCATAATGAGTCTTAAATTAACATTTTTTAATATTTCTGTCTATCGCTCTTACTATGGGTTACTGTTGTTAGAAAATGAGTGATTGGATGCTTTTGTTTTTTAAGCATAATATTCAACAATGAAGAAAGAAAGTAAATGTACAGCCAACTACGATACAATCTTTAATATTATATTAAATGTTTAGTTTTTAATAATATGCAAAAAATGTTAAATTTATTTTATATGCCTATCTCTGCAGAAAATGTATGCATACCAGTATTTTTAGTTTTAAAAGAAAACTATGTATTCCTAATTTCATTTATAGATACATTTCAAAGTTAATAAAGTAGGCTTTGTTTGTTTGTTTGTTTGTTTATAAAATATTTCAAATTAATTGTTTTTATGTTTTTGTTTATTGAAAATTTAGTGATGTGCTTCTTAAGAAGAACATTTTCTCTATTATAATAAAAAACAAATGTTTTGACAAAATCTATTTTACCACAGGTCGGTGTTGCAAGTCATTTCTCGCTTGTCAGGAAATCCCTTATCGGAAATGTTCCATCTGTGGCAGTCTTGCCCTTAGTTTGACAGCCATGGAAGGTAAGTAAGTATGAGCAATTGGCCTGTTACCACTTTTCATGTGCTTTTATGATGTAAACAATCAGAAAGCTAGTTAACCATGTGACTACCCATAGAAACAAGGCTGCCATTTTGTCCTGATGTAAACAATTGCATATGTTATCTAACAGAAATTACTCCTGAATGGCTATGCAAAATGTGGTTTTTAAAAGTACTTAATACAATGTTAAGCCATAGTAATTTGGCCACCCTTATTATTTACATACTTCAGATGTGATTACATATATACTAGATGTCGATGGGGCAGTTAACCAGGGTGCATTCTCAGGGAACCCAAAACAAGCAGATTCCATGATATTTCTCAATTTATTCAAAGGTATGTTATAGGCCATTCAGAGTTGTGCCAGAGTCAACAAAAGATTACCAAAATTCTCAATGTATATTTTCTTGTAGATCTGCAGCCAATATTATCATGTGGTTCACCAAGGTGAATGCCAAAAGTGACCTGGATTGTCCACAATAGTGATACCATGATTAGATTAGAACATGCCATTACTTATGTCTACACACCATCAAAGTTCTCTTGCTAACATCATCCATGCAACAGAAATGAATATAAAAAAAACAAGTCCAGTGTCATCTTTATTGACTTGGCCACAGAGGGTATAGCATGTAAGAAATTCCTCCTGTCCAATAGGAATAAAAGAATTTAAAAGGTTGAATATTGGTGGTATGTACTCTTCTACAATAAGTCCAGGTTTCAGCAGTTCACATCTGGAGAAGATCTAATGAAGAAAATCTTTGTTTTTGGCCCACAATCAAGTGTGGAAGTTGGGGTGTGTTGTATATGGGCTGCAAACTGGCCTGGTGGAAAGAGGACTCCTTAATTCCACTGGGCTTATTTCCATTTTGAAGACATCTCTCACCATTGTACGGCATACTGATATTTGATGCCCATATTCTTCAAGAGGATGGTGCTACATGCCACAACTCTCATGCAATCATAGTCTGGAAGAAGAACCAGGCCATTCAGCCTTTCCAGGGTAACCCAAAGCTATGATTTGAATCTGATCAAACATATATGAGAGCATCTAGATTATCAACTGAGAGCATTTGTCCACATCCCCCTAATATAAAGGAAGATCTCATTATGGGAGAACCTAGATCAGACCATGATACAAAAACATTAATTCATTATCAAGCAGCACAGGCACTTTGTGTTGAAGAAATGTGTTGACCAGATATTGACAAAGAATTCCACTACTGCTTTTCTTTCTTTACTATTTTATGCAACAAGCTAGCATACTGTAGTAACAACAACAGGTAGCCAAATTATTATGGCAGGTCACTAATATTTATTTACTTGAATTTAAAATAAATATAATAATTACTTTTCAAATACCATGGGCTTCTGAAAATTTTTGCTTTTGATAAAATAGTTTAAATTAATCTATCTGATACATGAACCCTAAAATCTCTATTTTATAATGAAAATAAATACTCTCTGTGTCACAAAATATTTGGAAAGCTTCTCCTTGTCAGGTACAAAAAATATATTTAAAAAAAACAACAGTGAATCTTAGATAAATTAAATTACATTTATACAAAACAAATATGAAAAACAAAATAATGAAATTGGCAGTGTATATTAGCAACTATTGCTGATAAGTCTTGTTTATCCAAATTTCTGTTACTAACAGTTTTCTTGTTTTGTTTGAGATCATATGCTTTCAGCATTAAAATAACAAAAAGAAATCTTTGTAGAATTAGAGAACATTATTTTTTTTAATGCCTTTCTGTGTTTGTTGTCTATTTTAGAATAAATGATTATAAGTCTACATTCTTAATTAATCAGAAAGAAAGAAGAAAAAATGAAAATGAAAAGTATATTCATTGATTGACTTCTACGTAATGCTAATGCAAGTGAAAACTGGTTCATTCTTTTCTCGTTAATGTTGCCTACTGTCTCAAAAAATTGTTTTATTTTTTTCATTTATATAGAATTTCCCTGGCTGATGGGCAATAAGCACAACTGTACACTTTGTGATGGTAATTTATGGGGAGCTCCTATAGGGCCAAAGGGACTGTGAAAATCTCCCTTGTGTTGACCAGTCTGGATATAGCTAGCCAGATCTTACCATACATGCAGTTTTCTTCTCAGTGGTGAGTGGATGCTACTTATTGCCACTACCACCATATGGGCAGCATTAGATGACTGGTGTCAGCATGAAACAGGCCACTAATGAGAGATTAGTGTTCAGATTTTAATAGTGGGAACAAGTAGCATCATTATGAAGCACATCTGACAGATAACCATTAAATTTTAAAAGCAGACATTTGCTAGACATGTTACTCAGTCTGGTTATCCAATTATTTTTTTTTTACAATAAACATCTTTCTTTCTTTATTCTTTCTTCCTAATTGGAACAGCTTGTGTCATTTTAAAATGTGCATGAGAAAGAACTGTTAGTGATGTACATTTCAAGAATACAATAGTTTAATTCTTATTTGTTTGGAAGAACAAAGAGATAAAAACCAGTAATGTCTTAAAAAAACCATACAACTCAGACTCACAGCAATTCCACTGCCGTTATGCCCAACACAACATCAGGCCAATTACTATATCATCCAAAATAGTAAAATACAAGTTGTTTTATAAAAAATTTTTTTATAAATTCTTTATAATCACTATTATGACATCTGTGCAATCTCTAGGAAAATGTATCTCCAAGTGCTAAAAATCCATTACCAGAGGTAGTCAGCATCAAAGACTCTTTACAAGAGAACTGCATGGCACAGCACTGCCAAAACTATCTACCAGCATAAATTAGCAATGACATCAGTTAGCTGTCTGATGGGCATCTTGTGCTGTTTAGACTGCCTAGTCATGAAAGCCCTAAACAACATGAGTAGGCCTGGTCTCTGCTGCAACACTGATCAGCAGGCTGGAAGAGTTTCAGAAGCACTTCATTTTTGTGAACAACTGTAAATAGACTAATGGGAAGTTTTCTTTGTTGCTGTTGGCTGGCTTTGTCAAGATTGGATGGAACTGATCCAAAAACTAAGGGATATGGTTATAATTTAAAGTTTGATGATTGGGTTACCCAAAATTCAAAGCTCATTTATTAATTTTTTTTTTAATGTTTGATAGATTTAATCAAAATTTATTTAAGGTACAAATTATGCAGTAGATGTGATAATTACATTTTTTTGTCCTTTTGTTTAATACGAAAAGTGTGGCATCCCTACTTATCTATTTCCTGCAGGTCCTTAATATGCCAATGGTTCATTCTGTTTAATTTAAAATGGTTTTATTTCAAACTGGTTGTTAAGTGAGGTTCAATAATATACAAAATTTATGTAATTTAATTGAATAGAATAATGTCCAAAGAGAAAACCAACAAATATTTTTGCTGCGTATTTCAGCATAAAATATTTCAGATACACTGTAGATGGAATTATCCTATACTCACCACAATCTACAGTTAACATTTTATGAGATAACCACTGTAAACATGTATAGATATGAATTTTAATTTGATCTGAAGCCAAGTAAAAAATGGCAGAGATTATCATGGCTTTGTTCAAAGTACAATTTTGTTTGTTGTTTTTTTCTTTAAGCGGTTGCCAGTGGTCTTGTCTCTCTGCTGAAATGCTTGTTGTTCCAGATGATGGGAAGTGGACAGCTGGTATTTAGAGACTGAAATCTACATTGATTTGGTAGCTCCTAACATCAATTTCACGTGAGAGATAGCAACTGGTATAAAACTTTGTGAACTAGACGGGTGTTTGAGACCTGGGGCAACTACTGGAGATTGCTGATGTCAAGTGGTCTACCACTACTTTTCCCATCTCCCCTTCATTTCCTTCTGCTACTGATAGTACAGTTAGGGTTGCAGCACCTGAAACAGTATGAAAGTGCTACAAGATTGTTCAAAATACACATTAGTAAGTATCCCCCCCCACCCCTTCCCCTTGGTTGCACTTCCAGTATTAAACTGACTGTTTGCATTTTAAATCTGGTTTTATCTGTTTAAAGCTTACACAACCTTACCACAATGCAATGCTACATCTCTCAGTTGTGTTTCAATCATCAGTGATTGTTTCTGAATATTTGGCTATCAGATCAACATTGAAGTTGGAGTAAAATTCTCAAAAAGAAAAAAGTTATTTTGTTAATAATAGTTAAGTATTATTTAATACAAAGAAATATAATTAGTTACAGTAATAAAAGCTAATTAAATATGCAGACTTGCTTTGAAGTGGTGCATTTATTTGGATACACATTGCAAGCACACTTAGTTTTTTTCAAGGAATGATTTCTGTAATACATCCAATACTTGACTGGAATATCTCTAGGTTCATGGTTGGTGCTGCATTCCTACAGATATCTAATTTTATCTTAACTTACATTGTACATGGTGTGTGTCATTAACTTTCTTGGTGCAAAGAAGCAGGAGCCCTTAGCAACTACAAGTGGTAATGTGGTATTCCATTCATTTTTTTGATGTTTAATCAAGCTAATATTTTATTGAATTTATAGTTATAACTCCTAATGATCTTAAAGATAAATGAAACAAGTCTGTGACTATCCCCCAGATGTCTAATGCCTGAACTAGACCAATTTAAATTCTATTCCAAATGCTTAAAACCTGAAAATATTCTAATTTTTAAAACAAATTTTTAAAAAAAATATATAGAGAATTTCAATTCAAAAAATTAAAAACAATTCCACTCACAAGAGTTTAGGGTAAAACATTTCAGCATGCAGAAATAAAAAAAATTAAAATATATATATTTGAATGTATTTTCAAGGTTCATTAATACAATAAAAATAAATGATGAAAAGGATTAATTTTTTATGTATTCAAGTACAAGCAACAAAAAAAAAAATAAAGCTGGCTTGTAGTGTTTCTACAAATAACAGGTTCAAAAGCATGGAATATTTCTTCAAATGGCAGCATTTGATTAGTGCAAAGTATAAATTGGGATGGTGCAGTAATCCATTGGTAAACTATTGTGTAGCTTGACTTGGCAAGGTTTTTTCTCACTCTTCAGCTGGTTGCATGGGTTTCCTCCCACATATAAAAAAATGAAAAAATTCTAGTAAGTACTTTCTACAGTAGGCATGCAACTAACTTCCACTTGATTTAGGATACTGGAACCAGGGAATTTCATTTTGTGCCAACAACAGCATGCAGATTTTAAAAAGAAAGTAGAATTTACATTGAACACTTTACAGTTATCCTTTAACAAAAAGAAAAGTATTTTTTAAAAATTTTTAGTTGACAGCGTGTTTAGTCATATCTGTAAATTTACACTGGTGAGTTGTATAGGTTACCTTTATAATCCCTTCAGGTGCTAGCAATCATTATTTATTACAAAGACCATTTGGTATCTCATTAATTTCCCCATCATCACAATTGGCTCATAGGATCAAGCAGATATATTTTTGCATAATGATGGCATGGGAGCATGTTTATCCAAAAATGTTCTGGAAGTTGGTGGAGAGGGATTCTGGTACAATCCAGTGCCATGTAGGTCAGTTAAAATTTCTACAGAATATATTGAGCTAACAAATGAAATAGAAAACTTTTATTTTTCTTGTTTTACTGGGTTCTTGGCAGTTATACATTCAGAAGGTCCTCATCTCAGTGTTTCCTTCTAAGATAAAATTCACAATTCTTTGAACCTGCATGCCAACATTGGTACAAGGCATCCATCAAAGGAAACCAGTTTTCTAAACCAAGTAAAGGAGAACAGGGAGAATCCTTCATTTTTCTTTTAGATGTGGGAGCAGAATGCTTGGCTGGTGAAGTGGAAACCATACTACAAGGATTCAACCAGTGCTGCCCAATGATTTAATAATTTTCTGTTATTCAGATTACTTGTAATTATTTCATATTCTGCAAGTAACTAAACTATATTAAAATAGCATCATTAATTCAGTTATAATCATTTAATAAAAATTATTAATAAAATTCTTTAATGCCACCTTTTTGAAAGCATAGGACTCTTCACTAAGTTACAGAAGTAATTTCAGAGCTTGTGTTTTGAAATCATTTCCTGTTACCATCATCAGTGGTTTTGATATAACCAAAACCATGCTCAGAGTCTAGCAATAGTCAGCACATTAAAGGCATAACTGGCTTGAGCTATCACAAAAAATTAGATATCACTAAAAAAAAACTTCAGCACCATCATCACAACTGAATAATCGTGACATTAGTGATTGGTTGGGTAGAACGATTTCCATTTTATTTGTTGTGAGTCCCTGGTGTGTTGTTGGAGTGGCCAGATCATATATAAGCTTGAATAACTTTCACAGTAGCTGGCCACCTAATGTCTTACTCTTCCCAAGAGGGGTTTCCCAAGTTCTAATTAGTAATGTGATATTTTAAAAAAATCATTCTTCACTTCCAGTAGCTCACCATTAAAGCAAAACTGCAATGTGATTTATCCACTATATTGAAAACCTTTCCACAATTCAGCACTATTGTTCCCTTACCAAACAGGCAGTTGTCTTCCAGTCTTTTAAATTTTCACTATTGTTGCATTTGTAGCATCCATGGTCTGTCTGCATCATAAAGTGTATTGTTTTTGGCAGACAATGACACTTCATAGTTGATTTCTGTGAATGTCAAGTGACGCACTAACTTTCAGAACTTCACATTATGGAAATCCTAGCTTAATTATTGGCAGATAAAATAACTAGTTTCTGATTCCTTGCAACACATCATTCATATCATCAAGATAAATTATTTATGCCATCAACTAGATTAATGGCAATTTGCAGTAGCTATGAAAAACGACACATTAACACTGAAAAAATTAGTAATCCTCGATTTTAATTACCAAAGCTGTTATTACATTATTATTAAAAATCAAATACATATAGTTGGTTTTCTAAACCGGGTTTGAATTTCATTTTGATATGATGCAAACTACTTCAAAAACCAGAAATACTTTTATATAAAATGATAAACATTTAGAATAATTTTAAATCCTTTCGCTGAGTAGTTTCTTTTTTTTTTAATGTATTTATTACTTTTCGCTATAACCTCTCTTTTTTCTAAGTGGGTGAAATGAATTTTGTCAAGGGAGACAACTTAAGATAAATCACCACCTCTACGACAATTTCTTCCAAGTCAGATCGCTTCGAGGTCACATAAAGGAAAGCCCGCCCCTACGTTCTATATTTCAAAAGATCGGTGTGTTTTGTTTTGTCTTGCTGTTTATTAAGGAGAAGGGGGTTGTACAGCGTATCTTTATCAGAAAAAGTAAATGATCATTTCTTCCGCTCGTAACACCTGACTGCGACCGACCTACCTACCTACCATCCGCAGTCGGTGTCGCTAATCGTGGCAGCAACAGGTGGTTGCGTTCCCAGCGCTCGGCAGCCGATATAACGGCACCACCCCGCCGCCGTCCGTATCTCCCTGGCTGCCTGGGAGTACAAAACTTCCATATGTTTGGTGAGTCTGTTCTTTTTATTAAGTTCTTCGAGCTTTCTAACTCCACTACTCTTTTTTTAACTCTTTAACCCCCGGCCTAAAGCTGGATGTTGCTTCTGAGCTGATGAGGAGAAAAGTGCTATGAGTTAACGTTAGGTTCTTGATCCAGTACCCTGATGAAATATCCTTAAAATTAACGCGTATTTCCCTGGTTTTTTAAAAAAAAATAATAATCCTTTAAACGAGTTTTTTCTTCTGCTAATTACATTCAAGACTGGTTCGCTTTAAAATGTTTATTATTCAGGTCTCTCCCCACAGACGATGGAGGAAGGAACAAAAAAATTTTTAAATAAGTTCGGGGGTAGTAAGTACCTGTGCCACTGCGGCGGCGATGATATTCTTCTGCCTTTTTTGTTAGATACGAGAAACATCTGATGGGTCTCAGGAATGTGACCTTCGGCTTTATCATCTTTAAATCATTTCGTACAAACTTCTAGTCCTCGCTGACATCAGGTATGATGCACTTCAGAAGATACTTATTGGGCTGTCGATTTTTTTTTTGTTTTAAATAACAGGGCATTAGATTATCTCATTTGTGAATAACTAAAACTAGAAATTTGCATTAAATTAGGACATAAATTAAATATGTAAGTCGATATCACGTGGTAGACACGTTGTTTACCTCTACAGGTAGGTATTACAGTAAAATTTTTCTTCGATACGGATAACTAAGCGGCATTTTAAAATTGGATATTTGTGTGTGAGAGAGAGAGAGACATTTACTAATAATGCAAGTTAACCAGTAGCTAGAGTTTGTGCCGCCCCTTTAGCTATGCCACTGCATGTGATGGCTTCTGTGATTGATTACATGAATAGATATTCCGATAATTACATACAATTTGACGTGTTAATTAAAGAATTATTATGATATAAATATTTTATTTCTTTACAATTTAGAATGATTTCCACCTCTCAAAAACTCTATGAACCGTCCATTCGTCGTTAAATAATAATAAGTAAGTAAAGATCTCCATTCTGAAAACGTGTCATTCGCCGTACATGATAAAATGTTAGATCTTTATTATTATTCCTCTTTCGCACACACAACCCCAAAAGTGGGTGGTGCTCTGTTGCAACATACAACGATCTCTCTAACAAGGGTTAGGAAGCTGGGGCCATTTTCTGAAGATCTAGCTCTCATCTGCCTTCTTTACTTAATTTTAATGCTTTTTCGTTATTGTCCCTAAAGTTCTAGTTATAACTTGTATCATTTTTAGATCTTTGTACTTCACTATCTTTTCTCGGTGTCTCTCCCTTTCCAGTGTTGTAGTCTCTTGTTACTCTTGCTCTCTGGGTTAAGGGCATCATAGTATCTTCATCTCGATGTCTCTTCAATCGTTTTGTGGTAGTGTCTTCACTACTGATTAGTTACCTCTACTTTATCCTTATTACACAATATCCAGTGCATAGTATCCCTATACTATATGCACCCCTGTTTCTTCATCAGCCTTATACACACCGCATTTCAATTCGGTTCCAATGTGTGGGATTTTCGGTGTGGCAGTTGTTGGATGCCTGCTTCAGTTTCCCAGTTCAGCGGATACTTTGTTAGCCAACAAAACGTTGTCATCATCTTCCGGCTACCGCTTTCTGTTTTAAGCTTTTGTACCCGCTGTTCTTATTCCTCTTTTATGTTCTCTACTTTATCCCAATTTTTCTATCAGTCGGTCATCCGTTTTACTGTTCACAGAATCTCTTGGCGGCCGACCTCTCGCCAGCCGTGTCGTCCCTTTCTAGCTCCTCGCTATGAGATGCCCTTAGATCTCAGACGTCAGGACATGGTTCCAAAGAGGTAGGACAAATTAAGTCGGACCTTGTAGCCTTTTAGCAGATGACCGAGAAGAAAGATGGAAAAAATAATTAATTGAAAACTGAGTGTGAAACAATCAGTTAACTGTAATACTTTCAAACAGCTGGCTCAGTAAATCGCACCGGCCGGCGGTTATGAGATTCTTATTAGCTGGTGGGAACATAGTGATAATAACAACAACAACAATAATAATAATTTTTAAAAGAACCAAAAAGCAGGATAATATCCTATGGGTTCGCAAAGATGTCAGGAGCCCACGTTATTGCATTTGGCGAAACATTACAAACAAGAATGACGCGCACAGCAGGAGATGGTTGGATACTTAGGAAAAGGTAATAGTAATAATTAGGCAGCTGAAATAAATGTTTTTTTAATACAATGTAAAAGTCAAAATTTCTAAAATCTCTCACCGCCAGTTCAATCGAAGCTCTGCCGGTAACCGTACAGGTATTTGGCTGTGATCTGCCTGCGCGGGCTTACGGTTAATCAGACTTTGACTTGATAAGATGCTTAATAAAACAACAGAGAAGCATTTTTATTTTTAGCGAAATAAAATCAAAGATTATTGTTATTGTGTCATAAATTTTTCAAAAGTAAGATCCGGTTTTCATATTACAGACGATAACTTTTTAATTTTTAGAGAGTAAATCGTCAAGTGACGGGAATGCTAACTTTGAGAGGCGCCCCGATATCCCATCGACCCGTGAAAGCCAAAACACGGCCGGCGTTCGATATCGATCGAGATAAGCAGGTATGGATGAAGTCCTATTCAGGTGTGTGTAGAATAGATATCCTTTGCTTTAAATCGAGCAGCTCTTCTAATGTTATTCACAGCAGATAACCGATTATTATTCCTAACGCTTTCTGATGACAGTAAATAGATGTTATATCATGAAATGGGTGGGGCTGGTGTAGCTGAGACAAAACTGCTCTCATCTTTTCTCTGTAGATCGATATATTGATTTAAAGTTTTTTTTCGAAGGTTTCGTGCAGATAAGGAATACATATTTGAAACTGACTTAAAAGTTATTAGAAGTCTATCATAAAAGTTACTTAAGTGGTGAGATAAGACAGATTACATATAGCTGAAGGATGGCGGCCGTAAGATTTCCCGGCTGTCACGCACTGGTCTAAACAACATTAAACATGGAAAAATAAGAAAAATGGCTAATAATATGATTAAATCTTTATTCATGCATTAACTCAAGCAGAAAAGGAACTGATACAATTGTAGCAGATAATAGTGCATTAAATCACGAAAGAACATTTCTTTTTAACTTTAGTGAAAAAATAATCTTGTTTAAAAAGCCAAAAAGCTGTCTTGACTCATTTGTCATAACAGTTGGTGGCATAAAGAACTCCAAGCTCCATTAAATTATCTCCCTTATTTTAATAACATTTCTACTACAGTTCAAACGTATAAAAGAATTATAAGAATCTCTTAATAAATCTAGTAAGTTATCCTTCAGCACATATAGCACATTTAAAAACCATTAAGAATTCATTCTTTGGTTTCAGGACAAACTTGAGAAACACCCAACAAAAATACATTCAAGCTTAGTGAATCAATTGTGCCTGAGCATTGTTTACTACTTTTGAATTTGTAGAAGACTCAGTCGGTGGAGATATGAATTATGTACTAGGAACACTTACCAGGCTGAGACAGCAATAAGTTTTCAGTCAAATCTGGGTACCTTTAATATTTATACTGGATAAGCAAACCATTTCCCATATGACAGTAGACGTTTGAAGCTAGTTGTAGCACCAGTGAGTCCTAATTAAATGTATTGATGAGCTATAATTATCATTAATTGAAGGTCATATCATATGATGTTGATTATAACTCATCTTTTATGATCAATTATGATATACTGGTACTGTAACTATCTCCAATCTTCCCTATATTAATTTGCAAATAATCATCATTGCTGATTGATATTAGGATATTAGTATTGCATTATGGGAAAATTTCACTTTCCAATTGAAAACCAGTAGTAACGAATTTACTCTTTCTTCTTTCAATTTTTTAAAGCCTTGTGCTAAACTGCTTGAAATTGTACTATTTTTTCTTTCTTTTTTTTCCAATAAAATAGTGTTTACTGATATTGCAAATGCTGAATATCTACAGCCTGGTCAGAAGTTTGTCTTTTTATTGAAGACAGTTTAAAATTGTTTGATGAACTGTATCCATTTTAAAAACCCACTAAAAGCACTAAATGAAGGCATGAACTGTAGATATTGATGAAAGAATAAAACCTGATCTGTCTGAATAGGATTTGTCTTTACTTGATCACATGGCTGTAACTGGTCAGTTTCAGCGGTGATAATGTGTGGAATTTAGCCAGGGACCATTCAGATGGAAAATTATGGAATTATTATTTATCAAGCACCTTAAACCTGATCTTAAATAGCGAAATTTGTTCCTGTCACTGTTTTCAAAAATTATTTTTAGATACAGATTGATTCTGGTACCTGTACACACTTTAGATTTTTTGATTGTTTGCTCTTCTAATTGTGTTGTTTTTAGCTACATCTAATCAAATATGGTGGTTCAGTAGATTTTAGTTTGTTACTCATTTTTTCAGACTAAACATCTATAGGCTTCCTACAGCCCATGAAACCTTAGAAACACATTTATGAGATCACTGTGTCAGGGACCAATACCCACTCCCTATAAATATAGACAAATCCTTTAAGGGATTAATTAATTGCCTATTTAGACTTCAGTAAGGATTCTGTTTAAGTTCCATATTGTAAAAAAAAAAATGAAAAAGAAGTAAAATAGATAATAATTGTTGTGTGATGTCAGCATGTTGTACAATCTAAAATAGGGAGCTTTTGTGAGTGAGTGAATAGGTCAAATAAGAAATTTACCAATTCTAAGGATAAAAAATAATAGTGACAGGGAAGCATGGCAAAATTATGTGTATACAATTTTTTAATCATGAAAACATTCATTCTGATCACTTTATAGCTCCTGTCTTTTCTTATTGTTATATGTATGCATTTGTTTCATTATTTTATATTTCAAACTTGTATAAATAGATGAAATGAGTAGCTTTAGAAAGGTTTTTAAAAAAATGAAAAGTGAACATGCTTAGCAAAAGAGAAATGCTATGTAAGAAAATCAGTAAATGTATTGTGTAAGAATTTGAAAACAACATAGCAATTTAAACAATAATTTAAAAATCAAATGTAAAGTTTATTTATTACTAGATTATCAAAGATAAATTTAGCATATAACAATTTAAAAAACTGACTCAATAAAGTTGCACTATTCACATATCTTCAAACATTGATATTAAACATTGGTTATGTAGGAAGGTATATTTTAAGATCTTTGTCCAGGTGCTGACACTGTGATGCCAGTACGTGTCTTCAGTTGCTTCGAGTGTTATATCTTTAAAAAGCAGGTAGCAGGGTTAGTTTAGGGTTGTCTACTTTTTTTTGAAAGGTTCCATTTTTTACTATCACACACTGTTAAAATATCTAGCTACAAATAGTCATTTTTAAGTGATATAAAAATTCTTAATGAAACAAATAGAAAATACAGAGTATATCAGTTATTTGGATAGATTGTAAAACATAATTTATATTTATTTAAACAAAAGTTGGATATTAAAATTTTTTGCCGAAAAACATTTACAATGTTTAAAAATTCTATACATTTATATAAAATTATATACGCAAGATCTCCCTCATTTGATGTCACTCATTTATTAAGTAATTTTATTTATTTATTTGCTTAATTCATTTGTGGAAACAGGTTTTAACTGTTGATAGAGCAGCATGTTGACAGAGCATGTAAGCAGTGCTAGTCAAAGAAACTGTCTGGTTCAGCACCTGGTCAATGGTAAGCTTTTCAGTTTTATATACCAACTCCGTACAAGAGTTCTAGCAAATTCTTTCTCACCCATAGTGGGGAGGTTTTTAGAGATCTGATCCTGTGGGCCAGCATTGTAACTGGTCATGTATAAACAAATACCCAGTTTGTTCAAGAGGCTAACTTCCCATAAGGGGATTGCAAACCACAATGGTGTCCTTCCTGCAAGTATGGTTATACAAAGGTCGTGAAGAAGAAACTATTTAATAAAAATGAATCTGATTTTTTTTTGTTTGTTTATATATTTAAAAATAGTCATTTTAGACAGGAGATATAGTCAGCAGTATCCACACTTGGGTGGTCGTTAAGGTGTAGTTAACTGTAAACAGGTGAATATTACCAAGATACTATGATGCTTTTGAAACATTGCTTTGCATAAAATAAAATAGAATTTAAAAAATTTTACTTTTAACAGCATGAAGAAAAGCATTTGAGCTATTAATGCTTATTATGAATTATTAATATTTTCTCTATAGTGTTATGCTATGCAACATTCGCAGAACGTTTCACATTTCAATGAATTACATTCGGCATCACAAAACGAGATATTTCTACCTAGCAGCTTAGACCACCCACTAGCTGACACACTGAGAGTCACCTGAAGAAAATCCATTGTGAACTCTTATTTTTTATTAGCTTTTATTGAAGAATGTTTGCTAATCTGTAAACAGTTTGTCTTGTTGGTCTTCCAAATAGCTAAGTTTTGTGGGTACTGACAGTCTGTCATGTTGACAATATCCGTGATTCTTTGGCCACTTGCCAATTTAGTTAATACCCCCAGTTTTCATTTTTCACCTGATTAACAAAATGTTAGTCATATCTTTATATATTCAAATTTTGTGTAGTGCACATTTTTTATTTCAAGTGTAAATTTTCTGAAGTGCATGTTTTGTTATATGAAAACTGTCAAAAAAACCATCACCAGAAGGAACAGGCTAAAATGTAAATAATCTGTTCTTTCTTTTCAGTATCTTTTTCTTTGTACATGCATGTTGATGTTGACACATAAGAAATCCATCCACCAGAGGAAGCCCCTTAGCTTCATGTTCTTAAACCAAGATGAGAAAAATTGGATGCAGAGGTTAGCAGCACATCTACTGCAGAAATTTTCTACTAGAACCTTTTATTTTTTATGGAAATAAATCAGAAAGCCCAGAGGAAACCCATGCAACCAGCTGGTGAAGAAGAGCAAAAGAAAACCACGCTATGGAGGTAAATCAAATTGAGCTAATCTCAACTGGGACTTAAACTCAGACCCTTAATCATAGCAGACCAGTAATCTATTCAGTTTTCAGTATTTACACAGCTTAATTCATTAATATTAATTGAAATATATTTTCCTTTTAGTTTATATTAAAAATGTGAGTTTTGTTTGAAGAAGTTTTGCATTAGTGAAATTATTCACCTGAGATATATATAGGCGATAATGTAAGAGCTGCCCAATAAATGTCATTAGAAACAACAATGAACCTTCTGAAAATCTCTCAGAGGAGACATTGACAAATATTAATTATGAAATAGAAATATTCCAAGTTTTCAAACTGTAAGCTTTAACAACCTTGTTGTTGATGATGATTATTAAATCAGGTATGATCCTTTAAACCACTTGCAGGTTTAGAAGAAAAAATTGGTTTAATAAAATAGCTAGGTGAAAGGAAATTGAGATTGGCCAATAGGTAGGTATGGAGATTTTAATTCGATAAATAGAGTAGCCAGTGGTAGCCCAGTGGCTAAACTATTGTACTGCTGCCAAGACTGAGCCCCAAGTTAGATTCCTAGTCAGCTCAGTTTAGCATATTTCCCTGGCAAAGTTTCTTCTCACTCTTCTTTACCAGCCAGTCATATGGATTTTCTCCAACATCTTAAAATAAAGAGTTTTAGTAGGGATTTCTTTGCCAGTGTTGGGAGTGCTGGGCCTTTTGTGGTGTAGGATAAACAATGATCCCTAGTGGTTAACTGCAACACTTCACCAGGGTTGTTTTCTTTGTAGAGAGGTTATCTCCATTGTTAAGACTGTATGCAAAACAACCACTAGATAAATTTGCATTATCAAAAAGAAGTCCTCATAGAAAACAAAAAAAAAATTCAAATTTTAGTATTTTGATACCAATAATAATTACTACTGGATTTGTTGCAGGTTATAAAGGGATGTTTGTACTGTATGAATTGGCTGGATACTGTTCTCTTTCAGCCAAGTTTCATACCAACATCCCTAGTACAGTATTTATCTCTAATTTGGATCAGTGGTAAATGGTTTGTCTTTTAAAAGAGTTAGATCATTTTGCTATAGAGATCCTGGAGTTTTCATTGCAGATGTGACTCATGTTTTATGCAATGATTGTTCATCTTACAGATTGAGAAGACGAAGGGTAAATGTACAGGTGACAGAACTGCTACTGAAGGCCATGGTGAATAACTTACAGTATATTATTTGGGTGAAAATGGACAAGTTTCATCAATCTGTTTGTGATATAGGCCACTGTAGCCCATTTGGAGCTTCATACATCTAGTCCATAGTCCATAGGGTCTACTTTTAATCAGAACTGTGCTTGATGGTGGTGGTTCATATTCATTAAAAATACATTGTTTAGAAGATTAAAATGTACTTCACATCCATAGCCATAAGATATCAGAAGTCAATTCTATGTGGACCATCCATAGGGAAATTCAGCAGTGGAAAGACAGGTGGATCAGTGTGTGGACTGTCAGGAACAGACTGCTTGAGTTTAGACTGAGTGGGAAGGTTGCCACGAAGAAGCCATTCGTTTCCTTGCACTGTCTCAAGTTCGCATGGGAGAACATCAACTGGACCCTAAAAATGTGGTCCAAAATCATCTGGTTGGAAAAATCCAAGTTCAGCTTGTTTGGTTCTGATCGTGTGCAATATGTCCAATGCAGAATCAGGGAAGAGATTGATCAGAAATGTATTCTTCCATATGTTCAAGGGGGTGGTGGGAGCATTATGATTTGGGGTGGTTTCTCCTGATGCATAGTCGGTCCTCGATTTGAAAATCAAGGGAACTTTGAACAGCAACAGATATTTGCACATCTTGAGAAATGTTGTCAAACCATATGCTGATGAAAATTTGCCCTTGAATTTGATCTTCCAGCAGGACAATGCACCTATTCACACTGTGAATATCATTAAGCATTGGTTCCAAACCATGAAACCTCTCTTCTCAAATGATATCCTCATTCTCCTGATTTAAATCCAATATAGAACATGCAGCATACACTAGGTAGAGGGATTAGAGCTTCAAAGCCGATGAAATCAAGTGAGTTGTATGAAAATATCAAAGAATTATGGGGTAAAATTACGGTTGACTATTGCAACAAGCTTATCAATCAAGTGCCCTTGCTATCATGCTGTGATCAGTAATTTCGGGTATCCTACCAAATACTAGAATGTATCTAATGATTTGGTTGTCATTTCTTCATCATGAAACTAGATTTGAATGATGGATCTGATCACTTTTTTTTTAGTTGTACAATCAAATTTTTGAAGTAGAGTCTTGCATATAACCCATATTTTTTCAATTGGGTTTAGATCTGGTGAGTTTCCTGACCAATCTAAACAGTTGATATTTTTCATCTGTGAAGTTATTTCTTAACACATTTTGATAAATGGCATGGAGCCAGATCCTGTTGGAAAACTGTTCAAGAATATCTTCAGCTGGTTTGACATAGCATTCTAGAAACCCCAGTATATTTTTTACTATTTATCAGAGCTTTCATAGCCAGTTCCTCATGCAGAAAAACTATTCCAAAACATTTTCTTTTCTGGATGCCTCACAGGTTGATTATAGTGAGAACTGGTTGTGGTTTCACCAGGTGAATGGCGTACAAATTGACATTGTTGACCCTGAACAAAAAATTACTCTCGTCTGAAAATAATACATTGCATAAATTTTTTGAACAGCCAGAATATTTCTTGGCCTACACATAGCATTTTGTCTTTATTATTTTTGTTAGCAATTGGTTTTTTAATAGGTTTCTTGGCTTGGTACCAAACCTCAAGCAGTGAACATCATACAGGTATTGATACCTGGATACCTGCTGTTGCTAATTCCTGGTTAAACAAATCGCTAGTTTTCCTGGAATCCTGCTTGCTCATCATCTCTGAGTGATGTTTTCTGTTTTCTTCAACATTTTTCTTGATAGAGAAACTGAGTCTGTATTTGGTTTGTTTCATTATCTTATTGGCTGCTCCCACGCAAACTTTCATTTTATTGTCAATCTCTCTCTGTGTGGGAGATGTGTGTCTATTCAGGGTTATTAGTTCTTTTCCATAGTCAACTCTTAAACACAAAAAGAACAGATGTCACATCTGAGTCTGATGATTGACAATATAACTTAGCAGAAAATTAATGGCAGGCCCAATCTATGGATGATGTAATAGCCTTAAAAATTATGCAATCAATCAATTTAAAAGATGATGCATATTTAAATAATCCCTATTGAATTTAAGCTTTCATTATTTTTCTATAGAATAATGAAAATTCATATTTTTGTTTAATGTTCACATTAACTCTTTCACTGCCAAAGTTGGAGATCACTGATGTAATAGTTTTTGTGACACTCAATAGATGGCTGGTCAGTAGCACTGGATATCATTAGTTTAAGCTTTGGCAAACACCCTTGGAGGAATTCTAAATCATGTCAATGGAAGAGTGAATCTGTTAATGGAAATGTTGCCAAAAATTTTGGCAAGGAAAGAGTTAATTTGCAGAATACTGTGTGTGTGAAATTTTCAATGTTATTTTCCTAAGTTTTAACAAATCTTCATTCTTTTCTGCTTTGCTTGCCATTTATTATTATTATTATTTTTTATTTTGAGGATAGCTGGAGGACAGTTTAAATGGATCGTGTAAACACTACCTTCTGACTCGAGCCGCATGTGACAAGGCTTCCTTCAAAGAGTTTTGTTCGTTCGGCTCGCGTTATTTGCGCAGTGAGTGCCAACCAAGACAAAAGAGGTATCCAGTGACAAAGTGAATGTAGCGGTATTATAAAGCTTTTTTTAATGACTGGATCCACAAGTATGATACATGCATGAAACTGCTGATGAGTGATTGATTTGCTAATTTAATTTACCTTTAACTTATTTCTGATTTCTTTTCCTTTTCTTCTTTTAAATTTTCTGTGAAAAAAGTATGTTACAGAGGTAAATCAATGAAATGTTTTGTAGAGCAGGCAGAAATTATTGTATCTGTTTATAGAATGCACAAAACTAAGTCGTCTTACCCACTGAAGCTGATGTTACATTTTGTGTAAAGCTATTACTGTTTTATGACTTAAATAAAATGTATTATCATTTTATTTCCTTGAGGATGTACACCTGCTGCTCTTAGAAGCTGTTGGAAGAATAATTTTTGTTAAATCAAACTAAAAGAATAAATAAATAATCTTTAATCCTTAGACAGCTGCCTTGATATCTGATGAGGGCAAGCACATTTTTTAAGGCCTTATGAAATATGGGAAAGATTAGACAACAGCTTGAAAATTGAGGGCATATACAAAAACTGATGGCTTTTAAGATATCGGGTGTAAATACTTGAGAAAACAAGTGATAATATACAGTAACTGCTGGGAGTAGAACTCCAATGAACAGGAAATAACTTTGTTGTTATTGTTGTTTTTAGGCAATGAGTTTTTAAATATGAAGTTTTACATTTTTGCATTTTTCCTAAGAAATAAAAATTGACCGCAACAAAATATAAGATTAAAAAGGAAGAGGTATAAATAACCAAATTAAAATGAAGTTGTTTATATACATTTTAACTGGAGCAACAATTTGTTCAATTAGGGAAGAGAACTGGCAACATGTCAAAATGAAATGTCCCTCGTCTTGGATGAAATAATCCCTTACTGATATCTTGGTGAATCTCTAACTTTGTATAACTTGTACCTCAACTTCCTGTAGAATCAAAGAACTTTGAATTTGTCCTTTTTTTATATTTGAAATTTGTAATGTTTTATACTGTTCCATCCATCACATGCTATTTTTATACAGAGTAGATGCACATTGTTTCCCACTGGTGATGCTTTGAAATATGGGCATTTGGGTTGGAATAAGGTTAAATTTTTCTTTTGAAAGTTTTGGTCAGAGAATGACATAGTTGTTCGACATGTGGGGATACTTTGCTATTTAAAAGGTTTTGGGTATACAATTTTTAGGTAGCTAAAACCTAATGCCATAAGCAAATTATAAAAGTTTTTTTATTTTTTTGCACATACTAATAAGTTTCTACCACTGCATATCATATTTTTGTGTCATAAAACTTGACATTAATCTGTAATGAAAATCAGTAAAACTTGCAAGGTCAGGGAAATGGAATCACAATATCTCTCAAGTTTATCTGATTTTAAATGTGGCTCAGAGAAATAAAAAAAAAAAATGTAGCATAGGATAGGTCTTATCAAGAAAAAATATATTTCAGAAAAAGGAAAAGAAAACAGACAAATTACAAGCTTTAAAATGTATGGGGGAAAAACACCACCATGTCGTGTTCTAACCTGTTTTTTTTGTTTGTTTACTCTCTATCCTCCAATCATCAGATTAAGATTATTCTTCTAAAAGATTTCTTATTAATTAATTATACTTTATTTTCTGTTAGAATAAATAGCATATATTTTCAGATTTTTCCTTCAATTTAACTTTTAAAAATTTTCTTCATACAAGTTTTCTGCTCTGAATTTCTAACCTTGTTCTTAGTTTTTCATCCCATTTCTGATCGTATGCCGAAATTATTCTACCGCCTTGTGTTGGCATCAGATTCCCACTGGATCGCTGCTAAGGTGAAGGACCAGAGTTGGGGATTATCATTTTCTCTTCTCTTCTCTTGCCTGGTTACACATTTCTCCTTTCACATCTAAAAATGAACTATAATAGGGATTTCCCATCTGACGCAGATATCTTTTCCAATTTGGATTAGATTATAGAAGAGGCGACCTATTTTAAAAAAAGGCTCACTGCCTGCAGTGTAGGTTTCATTTTTTAGTCTCTAAAGCATCTTTCTTTCCATTTTGCCAGACAAGCAAAACATTTTAAAGGAAAGATAGAAGGGAGCAGCAACCAAGAACACTTTTACCTACTGCGATAGCATTATGAGATGTGTTTAGTATTACTTAACTTCCAAATGTTTGATGTTAATAATTTCAAAGGTTTAACATAAAAAAATGTTAGACAAATCTGGAATTTATTGCTGCTTTAAACTGGATAATCCAAAAATAAAATATTTCAACAATGTAACTGATTTCCAAACTAAACATGGATACAAACCTTTTCCTAATTTTTCAGATGGAACTTATTTATTACTCAAGATACAAACAAGATTTTTTTTCTTCCTTGATCAATTTTTAGTAGGAGTCAGGGTTTCAGTTTTATGTTGGTTAGTGTATTAATGTGAACATTTTCTTAACTATCAAGAGAGAGAGACACATTTCACACTTCATGTACTCCTCCAAGTTTTCTGTTATGATAAAAGCTACCACTAAATAATACTAATGTTGGCTTTAAAGTGAAATATATCACAAACTAAAATACATTTAACAATAAATAAAAGAACCAGCTAAAGGTTGTTGGATGAGTTTATTTGTGGGAAGTCTGCCTGACTGTACAAAAATATAGAAACTCTCCCAGAAGTTTACGCTGTATATAAGAGTGGACAAAGCTGGTCTTGACATCAGTCAAATCTATGTATTCTGAAAAAAAATCCATGATGTCAGCGCATATTTGTTTCCACTTTACATAGAAAAAATTACAGCAATATATTTAAAAAAAGTAGATCCAGTTTTTATAAGATGTAGTTTATCTACAGTTATTTACATAAAGGTTTTAAAGAAACAGTGCAATAACTTTACAGGATTATACATGGCTACAAAAACAAAATCTTTATACACAGGTCAGTCGTACTGGCAGACCGACTGATTAGTTCACAGTCACAACCAGTGAGAGAGTTGTGCGTGTGGGTCATTGTAAGGAATATGATACCTTCATTAACAATGCTTATCATATACAATAGAGGGGAAGAAATGCATTAACACCTGCCTAAAATTAGCATGCATTAATAACCTAAAGGATTTAGCCCTACATAAATTTAGACTAAAAATTAGATTCCTGAAAATCATGAAGATAAGGGATGGACTGACCACTGATTTTGAAAATAAATTGTAAAGAAAGCAGCAAGACTTCCATGTGCCTGTTAAATATTACATTAGGATTAGTGGAATACACATCGGTTGCTAGAGAGTTAGTTGTGCATATTTTTAATGTCAATAAGCAATTATAAAGTACATTGTTTCACGTATAGCAGCTCCACAAAACCACTTACATTTTTTTTGTTTTAAAACTTCTTCTTTACAAAAGCCAAACTATATTTATTTGGTCACCTCATAAATGAATGCATCTTGTCCTAAATTTACATATTTCAGGTGTAATTAATTATAAAGTTGACATCAAAGTGAACACTACAGGCTGATCCCATGATATTTCTCAATTTACCTAAGATCGTGTTATAGGCCATACACCCAGAGTCAATGGCAGAGTAACAAAGACCTCAACATTTCTTAGAAATCTGTGGCTAATATTATTGTGAAGTTCATTGAGGTAGATGTCACTACTGTGGTAGTGACCTACAAAGCCTTAAACTGTGACACCATGACAAAAACATGCCACTACTCACCACATCTCTCTTGCCATCACAATTTTGTTGTTGACATTATTCATGAAACAGAAATGAGTCAAAAAGAATGATCTAACCACCACCAACTTGGTTACAGAGGGTAGATAGCACATTAAAAATACAACCTCCTGTCCAATAGGAATACAATGCATTTCAGGTCTAGTCAGGAGATATGTCTGGCAAGTATTGGCAGTTTATTCTTCTCCAATCCAGGTTTCCATAATTCACTTATACCTGATTTTTGAGAATATCCCAATCCCATTATCTTCAGCCCATGGACAACCACATAGATAGATGTGCCATGGTATGACTACAATTTGGCATGATAAAAAGATGGACAGTTGTTGGAGGATATCCCAATTTTGATGCATACATTGCCTTTTTAAAAACAGATCTACCAACAAGACAGATTGAATGCCAATATTTAGAAAGATCACACTACATGCCAAAATTCTTGTGTGACCACAAATTGAAAGAGAAATCAAGGCATTCAATTTCTTCTCTAGGTACCCAAAAGCCCTGCCCTGATATGAATAAGCAGTTGTGTTAAAATATGGAAGCAATCCATCCATATCAAAAGTTAAAAGAGACTCTCACATGGATATGAGGGAACCCAGAGCAGAGATGATACAAAAATCAGTCATTCAATGCCAAACAGGGTAGTGACAAAGAATTTATTGCTTGTCTTTATTTGCTGTCTTCCATAACAAACTATCATACTGTATTAGCAAGTTTCCAAAATATTATGACAAAGCACTGTACAATGTTTGGTCTATTCATTAATTTGTAAATTAGGCTACAAACAAGTCCAACAACATGTAACAACAAATTAGATAATTTAAAAAAAATATTTGATTGGACAGCATGTGGTTATGTAGAAATAACTTAATTTAGCATACCTCCTTGGCATAAACACTTCTCTTTTTTTCCTTCCAGCTAGCTCTGCTTTATCTCCCGTACATAAAAATGAAGAATTCTGGTAGGGACTTTCATTAGGTCAACAACATGCACCAAACTTTTCCAGTCTAACTGTTCTGGGTAGAGAATTTGACAAAAATAAAAAAAAATATTTGATTGAGCAACTGTTGCATGTCTATTATTTCAACACCTGAATATGGAAAATAGCAAATTTTTGAAAGTATCTCAAACAACACTGCAAAGAAACTGGTGCAAACTGTTTCTGCAACTTTGAAAACTGCATCACCTTTCAGATCAGCACAACTGGTCAAGCTAACAATTTTTTTTGTTTGTTAATCATAAATTAAGTGTTTGAAAGTGAATCAGCTACATAAAATACTTATTATGGATAACTTATGATAAAACAGTATGAAATTTTATAAACATACATTCCCCTTCACTCCTATTTATTTCCCACATATTTATCCTAAAATCAAATTATAAAGTGGTCAATCAATTTGCAACAAAAACCTTTTTTTGCAGCAGCAGTTCTTTAAAAAAAACCTCACACTTATTAGCTTATAGGCTTTTAACCTTTTGTTTACTACTTAGGGTACATTTACATCCCACTAACCTTCAGATTTGTATTACTCAAAGGTTGAAACATAGGAACTGTGGGACACAGGGTTATATTAATAAGGAAGGTACCATGTGACAACAAATCTGTATATCACTCTGACCATGAAAACCAAGTCATTTTGGAGAAAGGGTTTTTGTGTTTTAATTACACAATTGCAGTTTTATTTTTGTTTTTTAATGAACAATTAGAAAAATATTTTTTTAAAATATCTAGTTGGTTTTTAGCAATGTATTAAGAAATCCTTACATGCTGTGTATTTCTACTAAATGAAGACTTTTACAGAGTTGTCATGCTTACAGACACCTGTTGGACAATGACGACACCATCAAGAGTCCACTTAATTTCTAGTAAAAATCATTTCTTGAAGCCTCACCATCTGGAATATTAAAAAATAATAGGGACTCTGAAAAATTCTCTCTCTAAACCACTACTGGCAGACTTTAACTTAATTATCAGCATTAAGATATCAAATAATATCAAATTTTAATTATTTTTTACATTTTCAGATTTTAACTCTTTCACATGCTGTTGATTTCAATGGCTAAATTATCTAAGATTAGCACATATCAAAGAAGAAAGATTTTAACAAAAAATCTGAATATTAAATTCATAATTTAATATCATTTAGGCTGTTTTGATAAAACAAACAAAATCTAAAAAAACAACCATTAACTAGCATTTTCACTGTATTTATACAAGTGAATTACAACTGTTTTATTTTGATAAAGTATCAGAGGTTCATTGTTTAATAATACTGAAGTAGGTAGATTAAGTAGCAATTCCCTGAATATAAAACACAAGCTACTGGGAGTCAAAAGCTAGGACCATATTATAGTATTATAAAACCTTGTAGGGAGAGACTTTATATACATATATATAATCATGATCATAGCATCATCACTTATCTGTCCATGTGGAAAAGACTACAGCTCAGTAATAATCCAAGATGAATAGTTAAGGTGATTTCCAATTGCTCTCTTTAATGAATGTTGGTTATGTGACAAAAGCCTTATTAGAATTCTTCATTTTTAGATAGTGATATATCAAGCTTAGCACTCAAGGTTATTAGAGTTAATTATTCACAAACACATACAGTGACAAGTAGCATGAGATCATAGTTGTTGAATTTATTTTGCCATCTTTAAATGGAAGATTTCCACAAGAAAACTTAGATAATAAAACATTGAAGCAAATTTGTATGTACATGTGCACATATACATTTTTAAGTACTTTTTACATCCAATATTTGATAAAGTTTATCTATTCCTATGAAAATGTAATCAGAAAAAGTTCAGTAATAATAAATCCTGGTGCAATTGTTAGTTTTTTAGATGACCAAAAGAAGCTAAAATCATTTTTAAATAGTCAAAATTAAAAGGCTAAATGAAGGAACTTTACATATATTTATGCAAGTACATTACAATGTAACAGTTGTAATTACATAGAAAAAGCCCACAATCTACCTACTTCAGTATTATTAAACTCAAATATAGCTTTTATTTTGTGATATGCACACAACTGGCATTAACAATATGATTTTTCAGGATAGCATCCTTTCATTAAAAAAAAAAAAATTGAATAGCAATTTTCTCTCTTTGATTTTTAGTCACATTATCATTATTGTTTATTATGCATTTGACAAGATGACGACGACATGATAAAGTAAAAAAATGAGAGCTTTCCCATATCATTAGCTAACACCACTGATAGTTCATTAGTCATAGCTTTTTAACTACTCAGGTACCCTGATGTGACACCAATCAGATCTGTTCAACAAACGTTATGGATAAAGGACTAACCAGGCCATCACCAAAGCTGAAGCACAATAGCAATAACATCATGTGTCCAATTAAGTATAAATCACTGCTTCAACTCCTTTATTTGAACAAAAATTATCTTAAATATAGTCTCTAAAAAGTTTTAATGCCGAATGCTTAAAACTGTACACAATCTAAATAATAATAATAATAATAATCTGTTCAAATTCGTTTTTTTGTTGTTTGCTTTGTTTTCCCTTTATTTAAAGTACATTTCTTGTGGAAGTTAATATATGCATTTGACTTTAAAAATAAGAACAAAAAACATTATTGTAGTAGATCAGAAGTGGTAGTGAAATCATCCTACACCACTGTATGAAGAATAAAATAACATTTTTAAAATGTTTTTTTTATTTATTAAGCTACTGAGAGAGAGAGCGCCATTAAGCACTTCTGACGGTGGCATATAAGGTCGTGTTAATAACAGATGACATCCAAAAGAAAATGTATAGCTAGAACAATCTCTCTCATAAATTTAGCATACTGCTTGGTGTAGGATTGTTCTCAGTCAATTGTAATCATCTACTTAATCTGCAAAGTATAGTAATCATAATTTGTAATGGATAAGTTATTTTAGTAAATATAAACATAAATTGTCTCCATCCTATGATAAACAACATGCAGAAAAGTTAAAGCCTGACCTATAATAATTGTTTTTGAAGACCAAAGTTTCAGCTAAGTTAAGCAAATCACATTGGTTCAAAACTCAGTGAGAAAGACTGAATACAGTTAGAGACAGTTTTCTTAATTTGCTAGAGATCTTTGAGGTGTTAAAGTCGTTCCAGTAAAAAACAAAAAATCCAAGCCTGATTGAAGTGGATCACTGAGAAGCTGTATTGAAAAAACAAGTTCTTGGTTGCAATCTTTGTCAGTCAGTCTCTCTCTAGCCACATAAAGATTTGTTAACCTTCATGGTTTGTTTTAGGTGGCAGCAAAATAAGGAAATAAAACAAGTCTGCAGTAAGACAATGTTATCTTGAAACTTTTAAATTAAAATCCAAAACTAAAAAGTGAATTTTAAAAAGGTGATAAGGGTTGAATGCATTTCTCTTTATTTTATATAGCAATTAATTGCTTAATATACATATGTTGCAAGATTTGCTATGATACATTTCTTGCTTTAAACGAAGATTTTCATTTCTCCATAATTTAATTAAGCATAAAATTTAGCTCCAACCCTCCTTTTTAAACATATCCTGTTTAAATGTATGTAGTAGCACTAGTAAAATAAGTTTAAATTGTATCCACTGCATACTGTAGTGCATGGGCTGATAAGCTAAGAATTTTATCACTGTCTTTTTTAAAAATTTCATTAAAACATCAACTGTATTTATATAGTTTAGATAAAAACGTTATCACAAAATTTGCAGTAAACTACTTCAGATTAGCATCCTTAAATTGCAGAGTAGAGAGGGAATAAACCAAAGTGAGAATTTAATCCTTGTGAAAATGACAAATAGTGTTTACATAAAGGTAATAGTCTGCTTAGTTGATTTATTTATTTATATGTATCCATCAAATAGAAGATAACAATTAAGCTTCATCTAGTGGATTATTTAAACGCTTTATAAGACAGTAAAATGGTTGTAGGCAAACACCATACAAGTGACCAACTCCTACCAACTGACTAGTGTCCAAGCAGAAACCTGGGTTAACGTAACACATGGCTGTTACTGAAGAATCCTCATTAACGTTTCCAAAATTGTGTAGATTAGAAAAGTCAAAACATTCATGGTTAAGTTAGAGCCTGGATTAGCTAACTCGAGTTGTAATTACATACAGGGTGAAGGTGAGAATGAATTTTGGTCAGATTTGTTTATCAAAGAATACAGAATAACTTGAACTGTCAGCTGAGTTACAACACACTTTTTTAAAATTTCTCTCAATACTTCTACATATAAAAAAGTCATTCGAAGGCTGATAAAAATAGATACATTTACGTATTTATATTACTAAATATTTACACACAAAATAATGATAATGTGTACATATGCTAGTTACATGACTAATAATGCAACTAATTAAGCTAAAAAAAATCGAAAAACAGTCATCTTTGCTTAGTAAAGACAAACAGTAGCAAAATAAGACTGCTCAAATTTATCAGATAAACACATCGATCTCAAAGGAGACAACCTACAAGAATTTTAAAACAACATTTTGTACACAAGTTGTGGGGTTCTAGCACATATCAGTGCAAAAACACACATCGATAATCTATTTAATATTGTGTACACCAGAAACTCATTTAGACTATGGAAAATGTGATGTCATCTCATGCATGTTTTTTTTTCACAAAAAAATGATCATACATTTTAATTAGATTAATTAAAATTTAAGTATTTTCTTCACATCATCCCTTGCATGTGTGTGTGATGCTTATTATTTTTCAAAATAAACTCCTTCAACCCTTTGAGAAGTGAATCTATATATTACAAGAAATGGATGAAGATCCTGGAGTAATTCCATAAATGTTTCCAACATTTTGTGGGCTGAAAGAACCTTGGAAATGTATATTTACAGGATTACTTTATGAAGGAATAAAACTCTCTTAATGAAATGATGTTTAACTTTATGTCTAGCTTGATCTTAAAACACAGACAGACAAACAAATAAAAAGAGAAAATCCAGAAAACTTTCCAATTATTTAAAAATAATTATTCTATTGAAAATAATGAAAAGTGCTATAGATTCTACAAATGGAAAGTTTATTTTATAAAATTTACAACATGTGTAAATTCAATAAATTTTGTTGTACATTGTGTCAGCTATTAAAACTTGTAGAAAGAATAACAAATGTTTGCAAGAAAGTCCAGTATCACCTACGTGTAGTGTCAAGAAAAACAAAAAAAAATTGTTGGCTAATAGTTTAGTTTAATATTTGATATTTAGATCTGTTCCTTATTCTGTTCACAAGCACCATAGTTAATATACTTCTTTCTTCCTTAGTGCAACAGAGTTATGGTCACATCAAAGCAAAATACCACTTTAATCAGTAAAACAAACATTCCAAATGTTTCTTCTCATTTTACCACCTTTGCTTCTGAGGAATGCTCATGAAAACGTGAACTCTCCTAAAAAAGAAAATCTAATTGTTCAGACTAGGCTAAAGATTCAACAGCAAATATTACATTGTTTTCTTTTCCAAAATTCTTAAAAAAATAAATAAATAAATAAATAGCAAAATGCTGCTTTATCAATAAACATATGTACAAATTTTTAAACCCCCCTCATTTATACCAGTAGGAAAAATTTCACATTTGATCTACCTCATGTTTCTCAAACATACCAGAAATTTACTTACTATGGATTGCTACTAAAGCATCCAGATAATAGCCATTTGCTGAATCTTGAAATCAATCAAAAGGCATATAATGTAATTTTGTGCTTCAAAAAAAAAAAAAAAAAATCTATTTTACCTCTTTATTATCTAGTTAAAAAATGTGGATATGTTATCATCTATACACAAACTCCCAGCCAAATTTCATATTTCTGGATCATAAAATAGATGGCATGGGTGAAGTAAAACATCTCACAGTATACAACATGGCTGGCATATTTCTTTCAAACTGCTGCTCAACACAGAAAACTGTTTGCTAGTTTACCTTGATGTCCATACAGTAGACTAGGCACCATTCTTTCCATGACAAAAACACTACAAAAGTTGCATAAAAAAGAAACAGGTGCATGTCTTTTGTAAATGGAATGTTGACAGACAGACGGACTTTTTCTTTATTGTCAATATACTAAAATTCACTCAAACTTTTGCTGATGAGTTTGGAGTCCTCTTCCCAGAAACCACAGCATATGTTGGTTCTGGACAGTCATGGTCAAACCTGTGGTTGCCATGGTATTCAAATGAGAAATTGGAAGAAGACTGGGATAGATTTTGCCATGCCTGATGATCTGGTCCTCTTGGGTGGGCTTCATGCCATTGGTTGCGAAAGTGCAGATTTGAAGGGTATTCATATGCAGCACTGTTTGGTGGTGGCGGTGGTGGTGGTGGCGGCGGCGGCGGCTGCCTAAACTGATGTTGAGGCTGTCTGTCATGCCAATGGTCATGTTGCTGGGACCCAGCAGGGTATGGTGGTGGTAACTTGTGATAAGGTTCTCCTTGATATTCTGGATGGTAAAGTTCTCCTCCACTCACGCCATTAGAAGGATGGCTGCTGCTAACTGGCCCATGACCAACTGGACGACTATTGGACCAAGAAAATAAATGAATGTTGATGTTAAAGATCAGGTAGTGCAAATACACAACATTTGTAAATAATAACTCTTATACACTCTCCTCCTGAGAAAAATTCTGAAAGACAACAGACATTTTTAGTATTCATATTTCACAGTAATGTTTAAACAGATTCCTAATGCAAAACTGTTTAAAGTCTATAGTATATTGAAAACTGAATCTTTTAAATATTTTTTCACTTCCTAAAATTTTTAACTTTAAATTTTCTAGCTTTAGAATTGAGAACTGGAATGATATACTAATTCTACAAGTCTTCATTTACTTTTGTGATTACATTACATATTAACCACTTTATTACTTCTCTTTGCATAGTTTAAGCTAATTAATCAGACCATTTGTATAAAATAACTCAAGAAACCAGCTTGACACTTTGATCTACAGGTATAGCTTTGTGGGGAGCAAAGCTCCAGAGAGAAATAAATCCCAGTGTCAGATGACATTTGCTTATTTAGTGACTCAAATGGATAATGCTAATTACATCAGTTATTGCTCATTTTCTCTTTTGACAAAAGACCTGCCTCATTGCCAGCTAAACTACAGACAATGATCCATTTGATCCAGTAAACAAAAAAAAAAAAACTGATGGAATAATATTGGTAGTGTTAACCAGTTTATAACTTCTATAGGTAATTCATTGTTTGGTTACTAATCACTTCATGTATAACAAGCACTCAGTAATTAATGATGCCAATAATATTATTCATGAATATTTTGAATACAGTGCTCCTTTGCTAAAATTATTTATTAGAAAATCAATTAATCTGTTCTACATAATTAGACTGAATACATCTACAAAAAAATTCAGGCTTACTGGTTAACATGACACAACTGCTAATTGGAGAAAGTGGCAATTAGGCTATTGGACTGTTGTGGATAAAGGCCCAAGTTTGATGTTATACTCAATTTCCTTAACCAAATCCGACTTTTCTTTCTCCTATTTCATTTAGCAAATCTTATTATTATGCATGTTGCATTCTTTAAATATGTCAGTGAATAATTATTTTATCAATAGCTTTTTTTTACAATTTTAGGCAAGGTCTTTGTGCAACATGCTGTTTTGTATTGGCATTTATATGTAAATATAACTTCACAGGAAGTGATATGCAGATGGCCGATACTCAGCCAATCCAAGTTCAGCACATCAGATTCTCTCTCTATATATATATATACATAGAGAGAAAAATCATAAGATGTACAAAACTTGGCTGTAGATCATCATAGAGACTATTATAGATAATCTATTAGTAGAGGTCAACGTTTCTTATTGTTAGATGGTGACAAGTATAAATGCCTTTATTTATGATTTGCCACCCCCTTGTTCAGCAGGCATTCGATGACAAGATTTGACCATTTAAATCTTTTATTTCAATAGGATTTCTTGGTCTCTTTAGAATAATTAAACAACTTTGTGTTCAGGTTTAGCACTAAGTTTCATTTTTGTTCCATGAAATTTTCAAATCAAATGATGGTAGTTTTGTTTTAAATCTGCTAGTGAAAACACAAAAAGATAAAAAGACGTTAAAGTCTGAACATTTCCTCATGCTAATGCTCTGGCCAGCCTAAGCTAAACTGTTGTATAATATTAATTATCACCTGTTCACCTGAAACACCACCAGATTTTCCATACAAATTTCTTGCAAAACTACTAACAAAGTACCATTATTTTGCAAATAAATCCAACTGAAGATGATATTTTGTTTCTTTTTCTTGCTATATATCACTTTGTAAAATGGTACAGAAAAAGTAGAAAGTGAGTGGCTATTGGCAAAAGTACCACTGGAAAGTACACATTAGATGGATCATCAGTATTTTACAATGAAAAAAGCTTGGTTGTGATGTTTACTCAATATTGATTGCAACCTCCCATTATACAGATGATATCCTCATGCATTTGCTGTCTTGTAAGGAGAAGTATCTATGGTATTCTCTGCCACTCCTTGTGCAAGACCTTGGACAGTTCAACAATATTTTGTACTACTACAATTTGAATCCAAATGCACTCAAATCTAGACTCAGTAGGCCAATTAAGAGACTCAATCAAACTGCAGCCACATAGTTAAATTATTTTTCATGAATACTGTCTAGCAACAAGTTATTAATTGCCAAAATGAGGTACAATGACAGGCTCAAGAATCTTTTCACAGTACCTATTGGGATTTTTGGTTTCAGAATGATGATTAATTTCCTAATTTTGACAGATCTACCATCACAAGGAACAGTAACCTTGTCCTGTGTTGGCAAACTTTCATTTAACCATCAATACAGTACAGGAGAAACAGACTCATCAGATTAATGTAGCCTCATCCATGTCCTCTAATTCTATTGAAAATGCTGAATGACCCAATTAAACGTAGCTCACTTATGTGTATCTGACAACTTTGGATGTTTCATAAGCCAAATGGTACAATGATAAAGATCATTTAGTCTCTAAGACATACTTCTGCTAGTTTTCTGTTTCCTTTGTTCAGTGGCACTGGCAAAGAGATTGAGAAGCATTTAATAAATAAATGCCCTGTCTTCTCTATAAATCATTTTATGAGGGGCATCCATATGCTCTAGCAAGAATGGTGTTGCTAGATCAGTAATTAGCAATAAGACAACTTATGGCAGTGTGGTGCATGTCAAGTTGCCTCCCTATATCTCTGGAGAAAATTAGGACGAAAAATCTTGTGCTTATGTGACATTCCCATGCACCTTTTTTTCTATACTTTTACTCAGTGCCAGTTTTAAAAAACATATACTGGTAGAGCATATACAAGCTGTGTATTTTTGGTTTTGTATAAAAGAAAATCTGATGTCGTTTAACATGTCAGTGCACATACATAAAACTTAGCTAAAATAGAATTGCTGTAGTAATATCTGACTACGTGTCATTTGAATGCTCCATCCCAAAATTAGTAAATTTAAGTTGATATTAATCAAGAAATAAATACCATAATACCTCACTTATAACAGTGTGCTATTATAAGCAAGGTAATGTGTGAAATGCAAAAACCAAGTTGGTAGATCAGTATAATTTACAAAGGAGACAAAAAACCTTTTTTCAAAACATTTCAGGATTTATTCTGGATTTTTCTCTTCATCATCTGATTGATCACTAAAAGCTTCACCACCTTCAACAAGAATGATCTCGTCATCAGAGCCACTCACACTCAGAAATTGAACTCCATCAACTCAACATTATCAACAGAGGCCATGTTTGAAAAGTTGAATTTTACACAAACACCACATACTGGGTGTCAAAGCCCAAAGTTCAAGGTACTGGTTGTTCCACTACAAAAAATTAGTCTCACTCAAGACAAAGAAGTCTGTTTCACTTATAGCAGCACCTCACTTATAACAGGATACTGTTATAAGTGAGGTAATACGGTATATGAAACTCTATTCATTCCTTTTACATGGCTATTAACAAGATGTAGTTTAGATTAATATTTAAGAGGAAGAAGAAAGAAGCTGACATAGCTTACATATAGGTCCAAAGAAAGAAATGGCCATTAGTATGATTCTTAAATTGATTAGTTTGTTATTTAAAAATAAATAATTTCTGATTTCTATGTGGGCTGAAATCTTAACTGACTTGTAATTACAACCCTTAGTATTACTGACTCTAATTAATCAAAACTATTTGTCTCTGTTGTCCACTCATTCAAAACCAAATTCCTTTTGAAAATTCCTATCACTATGTCTCCTCTTAAATGTCTAAAATTAAAATCTAGTTGTAGTAGGTACTTGATGTAATTTTTCAAGCTTTCAACACTACCTCTATTATAAAATTATCAAAATTTTGGAAAAGCCTTTCCTATTATCCTCCTCAGGACAGTTTTGATAGTTTGTTGAATTTTGCAAGGATAGAAAACCCAAACAGCATTACTCAATTTCAACTACCATCATTCTGACTGTAAGATGATGACTTAGTTTTCAGTGGACAAAATTACTATTACTCTTACCTGATTCTTAATTCTCTTCTTGCCTTATCTCCTTAGAAGGCCCATTTGAACCTGTATAGGGTTCTGAACCAGTATGTCAACTAAGGATTCTATTTATGGGCTACTTGCCAGCTGACCATGCCTGTTGCAGAACCCTATGCAATTGTATATAACACTAGTTTAACAGATTCAAGAAATAAAGCAGGAAATATTTTCCAGAGTTGAATTTTAAATTATGACTTGATAATATAAGAGTAAACAATTTTCCAAGCACTCAGGTTTCCTCCTATACCTGAAAATAAAAAATTCCAGTGGGGTTTTGCTTATAACTTCCCATATTGAGAAATGGTCAAGCAACCAATTCAGTAAAACAATCCCTAATATTATAACCAAAATAGGAATTCGCAAACCTCCATAACTCAAGACATGCACAATCAACAGTGTAATATATTTAGTACTGCAGTTATGAACTATTTAGAGTTACCTAAAATTACAATGATCAGCATTTTTTGGCATTTATTCATAGTTTTCAGGAAATATTTTTTAATGGTACTTGGGATATAAGGTCATGTCCTAAATCAGTGGTTCCCAACCTTTTTCTAAAAATGTTGCTTCGCGGTCCCCCTAGATTTTTTTTTACCCTTTGCAGTCCCCCATAAAATCAGCTCGACCTACTATATTATTATTATTATTATTATTATTATTATATTATTATTATTATTATGTAGCATGTCAAGGTTTTTGCTTCTATGTTGTCAAATGAATATTTCCCAAAATTTCAGAAACTTTTCTATATATATATAAATCCACTCAGAACTTTTGAAAATATTCAAAAGTGTACTAAAAGCACTTATTCTAAACTGTTAGTCAATTTAAAAGTCTTAAAAAACTGTTGAATTAAAATTTATTCAAAATATGACAATTCTCGAAAATCAAATGAAGAAAAAGTTCAATGAGAGATCTGCACCTGTTTGGCCTTCAATATTTCATCAATGTTTGGCTGCGTTTTTGAAAGAGCCACTCTCATGTCATGCGTTACATAGAGTTTGTTTCTCGATCTGGTTTTGATTGAAACAAGAGTTGAGAACGCTGACTCACACTCATAGGTTGTTGCGAACGGAATCAGCAATTTGAGAGCCATCTTTGCAACATCCGGATATGATTGTACCATTTCAATCCAGAAGTTGCTGCAACGCATCTGGCAAAAAGCATTTTTGGCAGCTCCATCATTCACCAAGTCAATGAACTGCTCTTCAATGAGATGATCTTCGGAAGGCAGCTCGCTAACGGAGATGGAGAATGGATTCGAGAGAAAGTTATAATACTTCTGAAAATCGTGAAGTTCAGGAAAATAGCCTGCAAACTCTGTGCGTAGAATATCAACATGATTCTTCATCAACTCGAGAATACCAGAATCAACTGAGAGATTATTATCATCGAGGAAAGCGTTGAGCTCTGTAAATGGGTGCAAAATTCTTCCTTGTTAATTTTAAATGCCACAATTCCAGCTTCGTCCTGAAAGCATTCATTTTTCATGGCAGTGGAGCACGGTGACCTCCTTCCCTTGTAATGCCAAATTAATGCAGTTAACTGCCTCGAATATGTCCACCAAAAATGAAAGGCACACAAGTCAGTGACCCCTTCGCGGTCCCCCTGAAATCGCTTTGCGGTCCCCTAGGGGACCGCGGAGCCCAGGTTGAGAACCACAGTCCTAAATAATATAATGTAAGTTTTAACTTTCAGATTCAATGATGTGTAACTACAAAATACAGTAGCATGCATTATCTAAAATTGAGAATTCCTCATATTTTGTGCTGCAAAATTTTTTTTTTTTTGTTTAATTGAACATATTTATACAGAATTATTTTCTGTTGCCAATATTATCTTAGTAATTTTATCAAGACATCTATAGCTGATTTTTGTTATAAATCCTCAGCAAATTCAATATAATAAATTTACTGAAAATTTTTGCATTAGATATAATTTTCACCTTCAGCACGCATCACCTATCACCACCAGCAAGATCAACAGAATCAAAAGCAAATAAAGAGAATTAAGAGTCTGTTATTATATACAAAAGTTGATCAGATGAAGCCTGGCTGAAACAGTATAGTCCTAATGGCATTTGGCTGGGTTTCATTTGAATATCCCTAGTACATAATAACCAGCATCCTCTAGCAGGCTGCAGCCACAAGAGAAGTGTGTGAGCCATTTTCATATCTTACAGCCACAGATACTTGCATGGCAGCATTCAATTTACTGAGAATAAAACTGCATCAAGAAGAGATGGTTAGCCTGCTGTTCTAGTGTGTGTGTGGTGTGTGTGTGTGGTTGTGTGTGTGTGTGTGTGTGTGTGTGTGAAGGTATTTCATCTCTGTCAACTTTGCTTAAAAGTTAATTTACTAACACACTGTGCTGGATCTCTGGCACGATGCGAGTCATTAATGGTTTATTGAAATGTCCCATAGTACAAGTGTATTTCTGAGCAGTTTTAACAAGAGGCAATTGGAAAGAGAGTTTATAACTTTTCATTTCCTTCTGATAATATTAATCTATTCATTATTTTTCAATTTTTAAAAAATATTTGAAGTAGTTTATTAGTTCACAGATTCAAATACAGTTAATTGTCACCTACTGATATAAATCATAACTTTACAATTAGCTTAAAAATTATTAGTCAGCTAATTTTTATCTCATTTTGTTCTGCGTTTTTCTAAGCCTTGAAAAGAAACAGAACTATTGCATGCTTATTTACAGGGACACATGCAATTTAAATATATAATGGGTCCTGCACAGTCCAACCTCTCCCTAGTTCTGTAACAGCATAAGCCTCTTGTGCTAGTAGGAAGATTTTTCTCATTACTGTACCTTTCCTGATGCGGTCTACTCAATGGGCGAGGGCGTACCACAGTAGCATATTCCTCCTCTGATGGCCATGGCACATGAGAAAATTTCTGGCAAAAGAAATAAAGAATTTAAGCTTGGTGGTCAATTAGATTTTACCTGAAAGATTAAACTTAATTTGAAAATCAAAAAAAAAAAAAGAAAAAAAAAATTCTGGCACCTGAAAAATACTGTTACTCCTACCAGGTATAAATCTCAAACCAGAATTAAAGAATAAACTGTATGATCTTTCTCACCTAAATCTCAACTGGTTTGTTACCCATGAGTTTAACAAGTTTAACACTTACCTGTCTCTCCTCATCCATCATCTGCTTCTCGTATATGTCCTCTTGCTCATCTAATGGATACCTGCCTTGGCGCTCCATGTGGCGTCGCTGGTGTTCCTCACGCAGCTTCTGGATTTTGTCCACACGAGACTTCCCTGGTCCTGAGGGTCTGCTGTTATCAGTGGACACATGCTCAGGGGCTGGCTGGGGTTTTCGTAAAATCTGCTGCTGTAAATGATGAGCGTTACGCTGTTGCTGATGCTGATTAATTAGAGTCTGCCTATCAAGCATTCGGCGGTAGTGCTCCTGGTGGGCCCTGTAGTCAAAGGTTTTCTTTCTTTAATGATACACTTTGCTGATGATGTAGCATTCAGAAGAAACAAAAGTTGTTCTTTATACAGTTTTCTATGCTGAATTTTTAAACACCCACCCTTCACACCCACTCTTCTTGTTGTGTTGCCATACACCAGTCTCTACAAGAGAGATGCCCCTGGTGAGAGAAAGTATAGTGCAATAGTTATACGTTAGAGAATATTGCCTATCCTGTGCTACAAGAAGCTGACACTTCCAACTTTGGCAGGAAAATCCCTACTAGAACTTTTTTGGAAGAAACAGGAGTGCCCAGAAGATAGATGACCAAATAACTGGTGAAGAAACCATGATATGGGCGATAACAGCAAACTGATCCAAACTAAACTAAGAATCTAACTTGGGACCTCAGCCTTGGCAGTTCAGTAGGCTAACCACAGGCCACTGACCACCACCCCCCCTTCAACCAACCACCCACCCACCTATGTATGCACAATTGTTTTTCACACTGCAAAGTACAGCAAGCAGACTCAAAGAAGCACAAAAGATTGTATGGAGGGGCCCACAGAAAAAACCAACACAAAAAGAAATACATTTTTTTTTAAATCCAAGAACTAAAAATGTTAATGATTAACTAAGATTTTCAATGGAGATTATCTTCCCTGGAAAAACTACTCTCAAAATTTAACACGCCTATGTATATAAATTTTTTTCTTTTGATTTAGCCTCGCTTTTGCAAGGAAACAGAAACCTATCATAGCTTATACAAGACCCAAGTGAAAAAACTTAGCAATAGGACTATTAACTAACAACTTATCCCATTCATTCTAATATCACAAACCGTGTCAAGACATCACCAAATTTGTAACCATTTCCCCTTTTATGGGTAGCAGTAAATTCCATTTACATAAATACTTTTAAAAAATCTTCTCAAATGCATAAAAATCAAAAATAGATAAATCTAAAGTTTCTAATCTGCTGCATACTCCAAATACTTAAAGGCCATGACACAGAGTATAGAGAATCCGTATGGAACACTTTCTAATACTTTAATATCTTTTCTGAAATATGGATTCTGGCCACATAGCTGATGACTACTTTAATCATACTCCTTGTCTCTTCATGCTGTGCAAGAAATAATCCTTAGTGTGTACATTCTTTAGTTGTTGTTGAAAAATGCATACAATTACTTACCTTTCTTTCTCCTCCTCTGAATTTTTCCATTCTCTTTCCAAATGATTTAGAGGTTGCCGGTCATTTGCCTGCCTTCCATTCCTCCCCTTCTCTTCAGCTTGCTTGGTGTTCTTCCCTAACCTGTACAGCAGGGAGTTTTTTCTTTGATAAAATGATTAAGATAACAGTGGCAGCAGAAAATAATTTTGTATAAATATGTTCAACTGAACAAATATAAAGAATTCTCAATTTTAGATAATATGATTAGTTAAAGAGATGCAACTGTTATCTGTAATACCAAGAAATAACGAGCATTACCATGTTCAACTTTAATAAAAATAAACTGCCATTTAAAAATTTTAAATTGAAGAAAAGTGCTTACTAACACACCCCTTTATTATGATAACCCTGTCTGTCCATAACATTTTTGATATCAGCTTATATTTATGTTGTCAGTCAAGAAAAAAAAGCACAAATAAATTTAACTAGTTACAATAAAAACAAGAAACTATATATATTTTACAAACTATAGTACATATTTTAAGTGAAAACAACAGAAATAGCCACCATGTTTCAATAAACAATGTTCACATGTCTGCCACAATTGTCAACACTCACATCACCATATCTGGCAGAGTTCATCACTGCCCAATTATGCTCTGTGCTGTCTCAGCACCACCAGTGAAGACTGTATTTTCCTGAAGCTAGAGAGGTGCCTCCACTTCCTGGTCAATATGGGAAGATCAGCAAGTGATCAGTTGTATTGCATCTCTACATTTTCTTCAACCAAAACTTCATAATTTCCTTGGTTATCCATACCAGCTGCACCATCTTAATGAAAATTCTTATCACCCAGCTTTAAGTAACATAAACATATCAGTTTAGTACTATTCACCATTGCTTGTAGACAGTTACAGTTCTGGCACCAATTTCTTCCAATGCATAATACCAAAGCAAGTACTTTGTCTTGTCATCAGTATTCAAAATGTAGAAGAGTAATTTTGTAAGAACATTGGTATTCTCCTGTTTTCACATATTTTCAGAGGCAGTCTCAACTTGCCTTGAAACTTTGATTGGCATCTATTTCCACATTTGGAAGAAGTTTGGCTGCTGCCCATAAATGGGCATTTTCTTTCTTAGAGCCTTTTAATTTAGTCTACTAAGTAATTATTATAATCTATCTGCTTTGAAATTGAACCACTTTGCAATACAGCTATTCAATTTCTATGACTCTGCACAACCACCACAGCTTTAAATTACAAATATACGACATTAGAATAAGTTATTTTTCATTTTGTGTAATATAGATTTGCTTTCAACAGAGGCTGGTATCATGACAGTTAGATTAGACCAAAACAGTCACTGAATCAGGCTAATGTGCACCTGCCATTTGAACTGTGCAATTTTGGACATATTAAGAATGCAGTTTAACAGCCTGCTACACCATTGAAAATCAGTAAATCAAACAAGACATACATCAATTCAAAACACTTTTTTTTCTGTCATAAGCCATATCTTTTTTGTGCGAATAAATCAGGGTTATTTAGAGGACAGGTTAAAAAAAAAAAACAGAATAAACAGGCAGGATATTACAAGAAAACCTGAATATTTCAAAATATGAGAAAAAAGAAGCCATTGTCAGACAAGAGTTCATTTGAATTCTCTCTTGTTGCACATTAAGCTACAAGAGAGGGGACATGACTATTATAGACTTGATTGGAGTGGCAAATAGCAAATGTTTTGAAAACTTAAAAATATTATATTTACAGATTCTCTTATTTTCTAATGTTGCATAGTCTGCAAATTATTGCACAATATAGTGTAATTATTCAATGAAGGCACAAGACAATAACCCTTTCCCAGTTTAATATAATAAACAAAATTAAATGAAGTAAAAATAATGAGTAAACAACTTTTGCTAGTAGATTCTTCACCATGACAGTGAACCAGGAATTAAAGAAATGCTTCCTAAAATGGTCTTTCATCCTAGGTCAAACAAGTTTTGAGCCAATAACCAGCCTGTTCTTAGAAAGGCAAACAGTATTTGCTTAAAATCATTAATGATTTTCTCAGTAAGGGTTAAGGTTAGGTAAGTAGAGACTATAGTCCTGCATAGCATACTCAAATGAGGTATAACCGGGGTCTCTTAAAAATTTTTTTTTTTAAATATATAAACAAAAAAAAATAAAAAAATGGATAAATGCATTCTGTATCTTTTGCAAATTTACCATATAAACCCCTTTTAAGAAGCCAAAGCAATTTTGTTGCTTTAAATTGCTAAATCCATGGTATAAATTTTGTCAATAGCTATTTTAAAGCACTCCATCATATTCCTTAATTTCAGAAACTAATGTGGAATATTTTGTAATAAGAGTTAACTTCTACATAAAATGTGTGCATTTATAAAGTATCCTAAACTACCCTGGAAATCTTGTATATAATGGCTCTCCTTGCCTAAACTCAATTAAATAAGAAAACAAATGTGATCATCGAATTATTACCTGAATATTCCTTTGAAAAGCCCTCCACTTCTTCTGTCCTTGTCTTTTTTCTTGGGTTGTTTCCCTTGGCGATGATCTTCAGTGGTATTTTCACTGCTGAATGAAGAATGGGTCGAGTTTGACAACTGGCCCTGAATTAGTGAACCAGTGTCACTGTTTTCCTCCTCCACTGGAGTCAGAAAAAAAAAATGAAAGTTTACAAAAATAAAATAATGGCAAACAATTGTGTGGCAATAACAATAAAATAATTAGTCATTTTTTGTGGTACATAAAGTGATGAAAATAAAATTATCTGAAGTGCCATCTTCTGTGGGCTAACCAAATTCCATATATTTCTGAATTTCAGTTTAATATGGTAAACAGAAAAAAAGAACTGATGTTTTTTTTTTATTTTTTCTGTAAATCAAATGCAAGTAAAATATTACATTTTTAAAAAAAATTGGAGATAATAAATATAATGTGGTTGGATTGTAGTTCATCTGCATCATCATCATCAGGTTCACTTTCTACGTCACTTTGCACATCCTGATGTAATTCACTGAGGGTAGATTTCTGAATAGCAATAATGCTGATCATGAATGTCCATTTTCAAACAGCACTGATCATAGAACCCAAAATGCAATGGAGTCCAAGTCTTGATATAATACAAAAAAATAAAAAATGAAACAAACAAAAATTCACAAGGTAAATAGGCATGAGACACCTGACTTACAAGTTTCCATATTCGGAGACTGCATGAGACTTCATACGATCTGTCCACTGCAACACGGAAACTCTCATTGCAAATGTGACCACGTGCTGCTCTGGAATCCGCCCAAAACACGGGTTCATTATACTCAGCACAGCCATCTTGAGCCACAAGACTCTCCAATGAATTTGAGCGCTTTCTGCTCATTTCTCCAACCATGTTTTGTCGGCTAGAAGCTGGAATTCATAAAGCAAAAAAATTGCTTAAAATCATCTAACATTAACAAGTTTTAAGAATTTGTGGGAACGTGTACTGATTTTGACTAAGATTTCAACATAATTTCATACAAGACAATTATGTAACTGAATGATTTTTCCATAATTAAAATTTTGCTTTAATATGATAAATAATTAGTTCAAGATGTCCACTATTTGTCAAAAAATAAATCCATAATCAATTAGTAAAATTAGAGAACATAACATGCTCACTCACCCACTCTCTCCCATTACACTATAAAAAAATTATCATTATTCAAGAAACGGTAATCAGATAATTATTCCATGGCTGGTAAAAGGAACTTGGGAGAATTCCACTAGGAAGTGAGTTAGGTAAAAGAGGTACAACTATAGTGCATGTGAAATCACTGGTCTCTTTTATATAAACAAACAACATAGTAACCATCTATAGTTAAAATTGTTTCTATAGAAAGATTAATTTGTAATAATTGAATACTAATTATATTAATTCAGTACTAAACTCTATTGTATAAAAAAACAACAAAAAATAGTAGTGAGAGATAATAAATGTTATCATTTCTTGCATTAAAAAAAAAATTAGTTTCAACATAGTCCGATATACCATATTTTTATTTTTCAAAAAAAAAGCTATTTTTGCAGTAGTTTCTCTGTAACTAAATTATACAAATGAAAATTGCATGTTAACATTGTAAACCTGAAGTTATGTGAATTATAGAATTATATATTTTTTCATTAGTTTATATGGAAAACCTAAATAACGCTGAGAGGCCAAATATTTCGCTGTTTGTGATCACAAGGAAAGTTGAGGGTGTATACATACTCTCGCTGTTCCGGCTCATTATGGATTCCATAGATGCAGCCCTCACCAGTCCACCCGAAACTTTATCATGGGTGCCACCTGCAATGTGAGTACGAAGCATGCAGACAAACACTTACCTAGCTAAAGCTACATTCCTAAAAACAAAATGCTACATGCAATCAGAATCATCGTGCAACTCTGTTTTCATACTCTGGGTGGTTATGCAATGCAAGGATCATGCAACTATGAAGGCATTTATTTTTGTAAGATTAGTAGACATGTAGATCTTATAGGGGTAAATCTATAAATCTTCATTTTACACTATATTCAATGCCTGAAAGTCTGGTAAAAACTGTTGAAGCCAGACAGCAAATCAATAACTCACTTGGAGAGAAATAGGTTTTTAATAACTATAAAAATTGTTATATAGCAGCTCTAAAGAAAAAGCAAAAACACTGAAAGAACATTAGGCAACAAACAAATGATAATAATAATAATAGTAGTAATAAAATGAACCTAAAGTTTTCTTTTTTTGGAACCAAGAGTTCAAAACACCTTTTGTTTAGGTGGTCAGGTTACAGCTTTTCTTTCTTATCAAATGTCACACACCAATTATCATCTCTTGACAAGTAGTATTAAGCACCAATATATTAATTTTTGCTCTACACAAAATAAGAATTTTTGGTTTAATGTCTCTTATACTAAGATTCTGTTTAGTGCTGAGTTAATGTGCTTAGCCACAATCACCTCCTTAAAAAAAATACAGCTGGAATACTGTGGTTAGTTGATAAACAATGTTTTTGTGTGGCAATGACAATTGTCCGACTTTTTAAATACAAAAATAAAATCAACATTTTTTAGTCTCTCTCTGCAGAATTCAAAATGTTTACAGTCATTATGCTTTACTCCCAATTAGAAAAAATATCATGATAATTATAAAATTTTGTTGATCAAGCAATGGCTGACACACCTGTGACATTATGAAGTAGGTTGAGATGTTACATAATTTGCTACAAGTCTTGGCCACTTTCACAGAGGGCAGTTTCAACTGGTGACAAGTTTGAAATATTTTTTAATTATATTTTTTCATTTCTTCTTCAATGTGTTTTTTTTTTTAATGCCTGCAAAAACCATTGGTTTTCTTGCTGATTAAAAATACTTTAAAAATTCTGCAGAATCTTCTGCCGTTGCCCTGCATTCTGTTTCTGTCAAATCATTAAATGCATTTTGTCTTCTAGGAGAGAGGTTGGAATGAAAGGGAACTTACTTTTACTAGTTGGCATCTGCTAAATGCCAAATCTAATCACCATACAGACCCCATAATGTAGAATTTTTCTTTTTTAAGTGATCACAATTGAATAATTAACAACAGCACAAGATCTAAAAAACCTGTGAATAATTTTTTTTTAAAGACAAGTGACCCAAAAACAAAAACAAGAGGTGGTCAAAAAGTTCGAGATCATTTCACCTTTTCTTTATGATTTCGTACCATTAAAATCTAAATCGGCCAATCATTTAAAGAAACTTTTAAATCTATTTATTTGACTCCAAATTTCATGTTATTGTATTTTATTTTTACAGAAGTGCCTTTAAAAATTTTTTTAAAATCTCTTGTTGTCTAATTGATAAATTCAGAAGAGTTTCCTCAACTTAACAAATGCCCTAAGTCAAATATGGGCAAGCAGAAATACTGCTAAATAGGGAAACACAAAAATTACTCGTTACTTTCTAACATTCATAAAAAAAATTGTGTTTAGAAGATACTCAAAGCACTGAGTACAACATTGACTTGTAAGCAATTTCTTATTTAAAGAGGACTACTGCACCTTCAGACTTTATCAAAGTAAAACTACTTTATTAACAACTTAATGTAGTGTTTGATCTATTATTATTACTTTTAATCTGTTTTTCTAGTATATATGTAAAACTCCTACATGTTCAAATGAAACCTGGCTAAAACAACATCAGCATACTGGTTCCTGGCTGAGTGGTTTCATCTGGACATCCCATATATATATATATATATTCTATGCATAAAATACCGAAATTTTAAAATCTATGGAAATTTTTTATTAAAAAGTAAAAATAAATATTTAAGAAAAGTCTTTTGTTTTTTTAAAATACATTTGTAGTTTTATGTCATCATACTGTGTGAACAAATTATTGATACATTACAAAAAAGGCAACTGCTTTATGTAGTTTGGTTAAAACAAGCTCCGTCACATTTCTTATCATTATAGACAATATACAACTGTTCACTCAATTCATTTAATGGAATTAACTCTTGATTACAATTAACTACTTTTGGTTGTGTTTTTATTTTCAGTTTACAAAAAAATGTGTCTACATCTCTTTTTTTTGAAAATACAGGCTTTCAAGGTAGATATTTTAGACAGGTATATAGAAAACTAAATTATTGCCCATGCACCAAACTATCAAAGTTAAAAGAACTGACAGAGTTAATGTGGCACTTTCAATGACCAGGGCAGAAGACAGTAGATTGTGTTTTGGATATGGCTGATTTTGCTACGTGCATACGTATGTGGTATACTTTTAAAGCAATCTGATTCAATTTACATCCTTAGGAAAATGGGATTTAAAAAAAAAATCAAAATGATTAATTTTCAGAGATCTTGCAATTTAATAACAGTAGTGTTTATATTAAACTGCAAGCTACAAAGATGAGATAACAATGTAAACTTGTTTTTGTTTTTTAAAAATTTTGGTTAATACTCCACAGTATATACACACAGTAAAAACAGTGTGAGATTAAAGTCTGGCAAAGAGAATTTCTCTCTTATACATGATGCAGCATATTCTGCCCATAAATTTTGCTTAGAAGTGGAAATGCTAGGCATGGGATGCATTTCTATAAAAGGTCATATAATTAAAACTTTCAAAGTCATATTGTGGTAAAAGACATCTTAGTATAGATTCAACAACCTTTCGGCCAAAATTAATTTTTATAACTAAAATTCAGCCATCACAGAATATTTATATACCTATTTATACTATATGCCTGCCAAATAAAAGGGTTCTACTTTTAACTCTCATTTATACATTTCTTTTATCAATTTCTTTCATGTATTTATGACATTTCATATTCAGAACTCAGCAGGTTAACAGATACCCTGCCAAAGTCGAGGATCGTCAATGTAGCACCAGATATTATTAGTTTAAGCACTGACGAATACCCTTGGGGGAAATTCTAAATCATCTGTCAATGGAGGAGTGAATCTGTTATTGGAAATGACACCAAAAACCTTGGCAGAGAAAGGGTTAAGAGAAGCAGCCCAACTGCTAAACTTGTCAACCAAACTCCCATTCTACCATTATGAAAGTAAGATAATGACTAGACATGTAGGGACATCCAAGTAAAGTCCAGGTACCATTAGGGCAATGTTCTTTCAGCCAGATTTCATTTGATGTCACCAGTACAACCTTTTTGTTCCATTTTAAAGAAACATTAAATCATGGTTTTACACCACATCAATAATTCATAACTACTTTTCAATGCCAGATTTACTGCTCATGAACAAATGCATGTAGGAAAATTGTATTGACATTTAAGAAAAATATATATGAATACCATGCAATACCATGTTTAGCCAAAAACATCTGCATTAGTCAAAAGCATAGTTTAACACATCAGTAATCATCATGTAAAGTCTACTTTTGACAGGAAATCTCAGTACATTTCCTGTAAAAATGGACCTCATGTTGATTCAGGAAATATATGATTTTGTCCAGTACCAGTGTCTAAAAATATCAGAAGCACCAATTTTAATGATCAATAAGAATTCTTTTCTTAAAGATACATTTTGAGAGATCAGTTCATTTATCAGCGAACCAGAAAATGAGTTTTGATCAGCGACTGCAAACAAATGCACGTAATTCTAAAATTTGGTCTCAGTGTTAATTTGTCAGTTTGTAAGATATCATACAACACACAGGTGATGCTTCTTAGTACAAAACATTAGCAGCTGCTGGACTAACCATGCTCCCTCCTGTCACCATAGAATGCACAGACAACCTATGTAAAGTAGTACTGGTCTTTCATCATCTCACAAGTTAAAGCATTCTCAAAAATATAGACTACATGAGAGTACAAACCAAATGACTTCAGCAATGACCAAAGGAATTACAGCAAAGAGAAAGTGCATAATCAAAAGCAAGAGAAGAGAATGGCATTCCCTATAAAGAAACATGGAGTTGAACTGATTTTGTAAATTATATTGAACACTATTGCTAAAACATTACTCTAAACTTGAATTAAAATAAATTTAAATTATTAAAAGTAACAGTAACCACATATATAAATTTATGGAACAAAAAACATCTGTTGCACAAAAACCACCTTAACACCAGAAGGGAGGTGGAGATATTCCACAGGTACATCATTAGATTGTGATGACTCAATGGGTATTTCATTGCCAATATCAGAAACATGAATGAGACAACTATCTATTTCAACATGTCAGACAAAATGGCCCTACACCACTCCAGAAAGAAAAATGCCTCAATTAAAACAACTGGGCATGAAAAAGACAAAGTGACAGTCTCACACTTGATGCAATGGCCAATGGACAAAAACTGTTTTCCTTGTTGTTTTGATAGTGAAATCAAAATTATTTGCTTTATCAATTTCTACTGGTTGCAAAATGTGTAGGGTTGCAACACCCAATGAAAACTTGATGGGAATCATTTAGGGTATGCAAGACAGATGGTAAGAGTGGGTGAGCAAGCATATACAGGGTGTCTGCAACTTAGACATTGCAATTATGGGTGGTAATTGCACCAGCTTAGGACAACCAGCTGATATACTCTGGAATTAGCCATTTGAGGAAAACAATCAGAACTGAGATGATTGGAGACAGCATATTTGTCAAGGACAGGTGGGCATATGAGAAAGCCACAGGCATGTTGAGTTCCTCCAATGGGTCAAGAATACATGGAAATCCTTGTCTCCTGATGTAATGAGGAAAGGTTTCAAGTCAATGTGGCACATCCAATGAAAGTTCTATATGGGAAAGACTATAATTTGTTGTAGAGAATTCTATATCAGATAATAGTTTCTAGGATTTGCATCACAGAATTGCAAGTATCAGAGACAATGCAAGAAACAACTAAACATGACATTGAGTGAAAAGCTAGAGCAAAATTAATATTTTATTTTCATTTCATTTTTAAAATTTTTTTCCTCTATTTCCAGAGAAATTCACTTCTTAGATCACATACTTTGTACAATTCGTTTTTCTTACTATGTCAGTGACAAAGCAAATGTGAGTAAAATTATTTTGGTAATGTTTTTCTTTTTCATTCTTTCTTTGTATGCAGAACTATGCTATCTTTCTGTCATGTTTGATGTAGTTTGGCTTGCACTGTTCCTTCAAAGATATTTTCATATAATTTTCCTCCTATAGAGCAAAGCAACTATTACCAGTTGTAGAAAAGTTTGGGTTTCATTTTGATTTTGACCCTTTTTGGCTCCATTAATTGCCCACTCACTACTTTCAAATTTTGATGAGTTCCAATAAAAACCCAGGCAGCAGTTACAAACTATACTAGAACATTTTTAGTTTTTGTTGGGGGTTTTGTTGTTTTCTTAAGACAATTATTCAAATCATTTCAAAGTCTGCTACCATGGAGACAGGAAGAACTTGTGACCAGTATAAGTGCATGCCAAGTTAATGCCAATAAATTACAAATTGCACTTGTGAGCTGTCTGTACCTGACACGTGGAATGAAGCCACCCTGCGACATTGATACTCATCTGAAATGGGACAGTAGTCATAGTAACACTGCATAATGAGTGCATCAACATAACAAACAAAAACTAGACTACAGTATAACTGCTTATTCTGGATCTAAATGCTTTAGTGTTAAAACTTCAAAGTATACAAAGAATTTATTATTTGAACAAAGAAAGAATTATATTGTACAATTTCTACTCAATCAACCTTTTTTATTTTCCTTTTACCATTGATTCCCACTAATGAAAAAACATTCATTCTTGAAAATAAATTAAAAAAGCAACTGCTTTTTTTTTGTAAAGCAGCACTTCAAATTACTACTGTGTATATTATGATTTTACATCAATTAAAATCACTAATCAGAAAATACCAAATCCATTTAAGGAATAATTTATTAAATATTCTTCCACTGATTTTTCAGTGATCACCATCTTGACCCTTCTCAGTGGTTTGTGTGCTCATCTTGACAAAAGAGCTACATTGTCACCCACACATGTTTGAAGCATATCAAGTTAAAGTTTAAATTCCCTTGAAATTCATGATAAAGGATAGATATTACAAATAAATATAAATATATAAACAAAACATTTTTCAGTTATTAGAGTAAATTATCCATTTATTAACTAACAAATATCAATATTTCTTTAAGTATACAATGTTCATTCATAATATTATTATATTTATACTCTGTATTATCTACTTTCCAACCATTACTTGTAAAATACTCACTGAAATTATCATTTCACTAATTATAATCACTCAGGAGTCCAGCCTTTCTACCTCCTTAAAAAAAGAAGGATCCTAGTAGAGATTTTCTACAGCAGGCATATGGCTAACCTCTGCACTCTTCCGTCTGCTTGGTTTAAGAAAATGAAACCAGAGGGTTTCCTTTGGTGGATGCCTTATGCACCAATGTTGGCCCAAAGGTTCAAAGGAAGAGTCTAGCAAACATGCACAAAAGGCAGCCATTTCACTGTGACATCACAGCAAGATCTAGTAGTATTATTCTGTAGAGTGAAATCAGCGACTTATTTCTAGAAAGACTCAAAGATGAGACAGATGATGGTTTCAATCCCTGCATCTAATATAGATCAATGATATGACAGCATTGAGAATATGTACAAATTATTGTACATAACATTACTTTCAACATTCTATTTATCTTTTAGTTAAAATTTCTAGCTACATTTTCTAACAATTGCTCAGCAATTTAGTTATGTCTAGCTACATAACTAACGTCAACAAAGTTTTTTAGCTTTTCCTTTAAAGGAGTAATCAATTTAAATTTAGACTTTGCAATAAAAGATGCAGTAGTACAGAGGAGGATAAAAATAAAACCTAGATGAAATAGCATTGCTCTAATGACATCCAGCCAGTTTTCGTTTGAATGTCATTAGTGAAATTATTAAAGGGGCTCAAAAGAAAACAAAAAACCCCAAGAACAAGCAAAAGCTTAAACAACCATTAGAATATCAGAGTTATTATGCTAATAAGTGACAACCAACACACTCACCTCTGTCCCCATCTCTGTTTGTTTTTGCCCGCTGATAGAACTCACTAGCTCGAGGGTTCAGATGACCCCTTCTCTTTTCTGACATACTTTGTCGTCCAAATCCTTCTCGTTGAAATGCTATCAGTGGATCAAAGACTGGACTTCTGTATATAAAAAAAAAAAGAAATACATAAATCACTTTAGAGTTTGGAAGAAAAAAAATCTGCATAGGCAACATAATAATTCAATGAAGATAAAGTTGTGAACCAGAATCTAAAATTTGTTAACATTACAATTTTTAAAAAGATAAGAAAATAAAATCTAGACAAAAAGTTTAATCCTTTATTGTAAAAACTTCAACAAAATACAACTTTCCCCTCCAAGACAGAACCTAAGTAAACAGAACAGAAGGAAAAAAACATATACATAGTTCTTCAAAAGATGGTCATATTTATTAGTTTTCTGTACTATGCTCATGATGAGAAGTTCCAGTTATGTAGTAGGGTGAGACCAGTAAGGACTGATTGTTATGGAAGCAAGATGGGTAATGTAGCATTTGATGTTTAACCACTTAGATGACAGTTAAATTGTTAATTGGTTTCCACTTTTAAAGAGTCAGGCTTTAAAAAATTAAGGGTCTTTTTTTTTCTTCCATACAGTGTTAACCTGCATACACTTGCACCCCGGATATACTTGCATTCAAGTGTATCCAAATTTTTTAGAATGAAAACAGTTCAATTTATTTGATTTGATTCATTTCTATTTACATCTTTGAAAATATTCATTTATTAACATTTGGGAATTTTCCATTTGGCTTTCAGGGTCCTTTCACATAACATGTGATTGGAACTTCTAGTCCCCTGCATCACGCTTATTCTCCCTTCTTCCCGTAACTTTCACATTCAAAGTTCTGCTCCCGCAAAGAATGTGTGAACATGTTTTAAATATGTCCCTAGGAATGTGGCCAACGATTTGATCATTCCTCAAAGCAAATACTGCATATTTGTCATGAGGATTTTCAGGTTTTCTTCAGGTTGTTAGTGTTTCACTGATGACTGGATTCCAAGAACATTGATAGACATGATGACCAGTAACAAAACTATCAAAATGGAATGAATAGGGGCAACAACCTTGGCATCATGCCATTTTCTGTAATGTTTTTAGAGGGAGAGGTATTTACCTTACCTTAAAACTGGTTTGCGTGTTTTTGTGATTGTCTATCGAGGGATTGCATAAACTTTTTTCCTTCCTCAAATCAATGAATGCTTATTCAAATTTCTGTTCCAATCCAATGATTAAATATTTGAACCGTGTTTGTTGAAAAAAATACTGAGCAAGTCCAAGTTTCCGAAGTTAAAACCAGTGAAAGGATGAATAATACATGAAGACAGTTTTCCCTCAATTTTAATGGAAAAGTGCTCAATCTTCTTAAAGAATATGATGGGAATATCAGTAAAACAGCGAAAGAACTGAATGTATGTAAACTTGAGTATTATGTTATTATTATTATTTCTTTATTTAATGTTGTTTAAAAACTATGTAGCTATACATGGTTATATATTTGTGCACATATATATAATTAAAACCAACCGTAAAATCTACAAAAAATAATTTTAAAACAGTGATATAAAAGAAAAAAGATATAGACTAGTAAATTAAAAGCAAACATCTGTACATAAAATGAAGGCACATACGAACCCCCCTAAACACACAGACACTCACACATTCTTCTACTTCTAGAAATTGGTTCATACTGTTCCTTTTGTTCTGTTTCCTAGATCACTCGCCAGAATTTGCAGCAGTGGGTTAAACAAGAAGATGTAATCAGACGTTCCATCAACCAAAAGGATATCAACTCCCGAGTTCAAATCAGAATGCATAACAGAGCTGCCAGGTACCCACTTCTTGACAGAGAACTTGTTAGATATATACGAGAGAAGAAAGAAAAGGACAAAAATGTGAGCAGAAAAATGATTCATAGAAAGCGCGAACTCTATTTGCAAAGCTGTACTCTGGACAGCAAGGTTGACAATTTGTTGCCTCCCAAGGTTACTTAAGGTGGTTTTGCTTAGAAACCAACTTGTTAAGCATTGTGTTAGGAGTGGTGGTCAAAAGGTACCTGACAATTTCCTGAGCTTTGTGAGCAGTTTCTTGACAACATGAAAATTTAAAAAGGGGTCTATATGAACATGGACTGAATCCCAAGCTATTTTGTTCTGCCAACCTCCCGTACATATGACTTCAAAGGTGTGAAATCAATGTGACAGAAATCTACCAGGTATGAAAAGTTACGTTATATACAGCAGCAGTATTGACTGCAGGTGTGTGAGTTGGAAACAAATGGAAAGCATTCCGATTGCCTCCAATGTTGATATTTAAGAATCTAAAGAATTCTCCAAAAGGAAAATATCCTATATGGGTGGCCCTTGACTCTAAAGGAAGGTCAATGTCAAATGAGTTATTGTGTAACACATGTACCAACGGCCAGGGGGATTTTTCAACACACAGTCTTCATTGCTCATCATGGATTCTGCTATGTCTCACAAAAGCAATGCACTGGATGCTACCATGAAGAAACATGTTGATAACAAGCTAATTCTCTCAGGAATGACACCTTTGCTGCAACTCCTCAATACACACATCAACAAACCATTCAGGAATGCAATGCAGGATTGTTGGGATCAATGGTTTGATGATTGCGGAAAAGAGTTTACTCACATAGGGAAGAAAAAACGAGCTTCCTATGAGATGGTGACTCAGTGGGTTGATTCAGCGTGGAAGGAAGTCGCAACTGACAAGATAATAGTGCATGGATTCAAACAAAATGAATATATTGAGTATAAGGATGAACTTGAAAGTTTACACTCGCGTTTGCATGAGACTATTAAAAGCCGCTGTGTACCAGATGACATTGAAGAATTTGATGAGTGACTTCGAGAAATGAGGGAGATCAACGATGATGAGCAGTCAGATCAAAGCAACGATGAGGATAGAGATGATCACTAACTATGATGATGAAGAAGGGGGACAATGATGATTTACTAGATGACACTGAGTAATTTAGATTTAGTAACCTGAATATGCGCTCATTTATACATAAAAAACAAATCAGAACGCAATCATATTTTTTTGTTTTACTTTATCTTACAATTACTTTTTTGCACATTCCATGTTTAACTGCTACGTTTATTTTTTAATATTTTGGTAACTGGCAAGTGTATCAGGATTGTTTTTTTCGATTTCTGAAATCCTATAAATGAGAAGAATTCCACTTACACTTGCTTGCAAGTGTATGCGGGGTAACATGGTACCAACCAATATAATAGAAGTTTCCAATAAACATAAGAAATTTCTAAAAGGAAAAAGCATGAATTAACATGTTAGTGAAGATATAATAGAAATATTAGGGTTTGTTACAAAATCAGGGAGAAACTAATTGCATGTGCTGGTTACTGAGGAAAGGTTTTTATTTGTGAAAATGTGAGATTTATCAATACTATATGTCACCTAAATGGAGAAAATCAAGCCCATCTCTCAAGCAATAGACAATAAACTCTTTGTGGTCAAGCGAAAGATTCAAGCAGAATACAACAAATGTATTTTTCTACCAAGAATAGTCAACTAATTGTAATAAGAATTATTATGGCCAGTTTTCATATCACATTGATAACATCTTAGAAAGTTGCTGACATCCTGAAAAGTGATGTATACCTGAAGTTATTAAATGGATGTAGCAGAAAACATTTAACTTGAAAGTACAAAAAATAAAGACTACAATTAGTATAAGAGAAAAAATTACAAAGATAACAAACAAAGCATAAACCTACGATATTTCAAACATTACTTATTAATTTTCAATTATAATGACAACTTACAAAATAATAAAAGGAAAAAGACCACACATGGTATAAAAGCACAATTAACAGACTAAGCAGGAAGACTTAGGTTTATTTTTAAGAGCAAAAAAATAAAAACAATTAAATTAAAATAACAATAAAGAAACAGGAAATAGGATCATTAAGTTTGAAATATTTATTTAATACATAGATATTCTATTATTTATAACATGAAATCAGCAGAGAATTTTCTTTTTAGCCAAAATCCTTGCATGTCATTGAATGAAAATAGTTTGCCAGAATTTTCTCCCTAACAGATCTGCACTGCATCGCTTTTTTATATGCTGATGTATCACCCCCATGTTGATGAAATAGGTGGCATGCAACCTCTGAGGAATAAAAAATTGCACTCATTTCAATTCCTAGGGTAACATCAATACATTATTTCATTTCCACACTGCTACCATAGTAAATGGCTGCCACCATACTGCACCGTACAGTACATAACAAAACTGAGCAATTACCTTAAACATGCGCACACATTCACAGTGTTAAAACTTGAGGTAAATAATAAATAAGTTCCTATTTTTCATAAAAACTCACAGTTGCTTCAATCAGCAACTTTCCTGAATATTTTCCAAAGGTTAATACTGGAATATATAGAATCTATGGCTACTTTTGGAGAATGGACATGGTGAGGGACCTGAATATTTTAATCTTTAGGAACTTTTTCTTCAGGAATTGTGGATATAAAAGTAGCCAGGGGGGGGGGCATAATTTCATCTTCAGTTAGATGCTGGCCGAACATCAGTACAGATGTTGGTATACTTTGTTCAACACTTGCTAGATGAAGGTGGTCCAGACTGAAATCGTTAAAGTGGAACTTACAGATCACTCTCGGAATTTCTAGGACACTGGTCCCACTCCTCCCCAATATAAAAATTTGGATGCGGTCTACCACAGACGTCATCATTATTTGAGTGATAGAACTGGTGTTGGGGAGACACTTGCCAATCTCGGACCTGCATTCTTTGATGAGCACCCTAAGAGAGAGAATTATACACATGGTTGTATAGTCAACATTTATTTCAGGTCTGTAATTTAGAAATAATATTGGAACATCTTTGAAAACAAAATATTTCTGGCTTTAAGACCACATTGGTATACATTTCATTACTGCCTAAAGAATCATCAGTTTCACAGTAATCCTGTTACTTCTGACAAAAAAAATGCATACCATGTAAAATATTTATTTTAAGACCAGTCTAAAGAATGAATAGTAAATAATTCTACCATCATATTATTGAATTAAAGTGACAAATTTAATGGCTGAAAATATATGGCCTTTATGATTGATTTTCCAGAACCAAAATGTCTAACCAGTGAAGTTCTGTTGTTAAGACTTAGTATAAATTTTGTAGTTTTACCTCAAATAGCTGATTTGACAATCTTTTTCTTTTTTTAATCTTAGATTTGAAGCTGTTCTTCATATTTTGGAATCAAAGTCCATTTTCTGGGAAAGATGAAGGAGGGATTGGGAATAGGTGAGAAGGCAACTTAATTCATGTACTCTTTTTGACAACTTTTGTAGTGGCTATGCCACCTTAATGTTTTCTTCTCCCTCCCATTATTAATATAAAAGTTGCACTGCTTATTTCATACATCTTTAGAAGCCAAATGCTTTTAGTTTTTCTATTTAAAATGACTCTTTGAATTTCATGGTTGTTTACTAAAAATAAATGTTTGAGGATAATCATCCATAATGGCACAGCAGCAACCAAAATAACTGCAGATGCTATACATTAGCTGTTAGCATGGGGAAGGAGGTTCAGGCACAGCTGCTATCACACCATTATCCAGTCTTCAGGAATATACTAATATTCAAGCAAGGTTTTTGTTAAACTTTTACGTAACAAGGACAGACAAACCTTAAAAATATGTAATTATTATAAAAACTACCCAACAAATGAAGCAAAATTTTCCCATATTTTTCTCTTTTAAACATTTTACTTTTCCAGGAATCTTAATGAACAGACTTTTGTTGTAGCAGTATAATTTACAGTGAACAGCTATAAATTAAGTTATTTTTCTTGTCAAAAAATTCCCTACATTGTACACACTTGTATGGAGTGGTCCTTCCTTGTTTCAAAAGTTCAATTATGATTTGCTTCTTTCCAGGATTCAATAGGATTAATAATTTTGTTAAAACAAAAATAATTTAAATTAATGATTCCATCAGTCAACATATTTCTTCTGATTCACTTTCAAATGAACTATTTCTTTTCAAAAAATCCTCTTACAGAAAGATTAAACAAACTAAATATTTTCTAGGTATTACTATAAATATGTTTCCTTCTTTGCAATTATTTATTCTTTTATTGACTATAAATAATGGCATATATATATCCCAAATTAAGTATATATTTTTTTAACAATTTGGTTATGTATAGTAGTAGTTCTCAAATAAATTTACAGCTCTTCTGTGATTCCATTCTCTTCGTACCTCATTACAAAACTTTTACAAGAACCAGCCCATTTAAAAAACAAAAAGTATTTTATATTGAAATCAGAGTTTTGCATTCTACAGAAAGAGTTCAGTGTATCTTAGCTGTATCAAGATGTGTGTATAATATCAAAATGATTAGTATCTTTGCAGACTAATTATGCAGAAACCTCACCTCCACATAATTATAGGCATCATCTTCAATCATCACCATCTCTATATGCCGAGGGTTAACAGTTGGTGAAGGAAGACCATGGGTGGGGTTAGGTCTGGCCAGAGAGTAAGCTGGATCTATTGGCAAAAAATTCTGCACAGTGTCCAAGTTTGAGAAGTGAGTACTGTCCTCGAAACTTGAGTGTGTGGCGCGGTTATATGAGTCATTACGAAATGGTCCACTGGCACCCCCAAGCAGATGTTCAATCAAAGGATTGTGCACTTTTTTTTGGTCTTTTTGTGATATTTCATCATTGTTTGCATATTCACCACCTCCATCAACAACTGTGTGCTCTGATGTCTCACTGGTTCCAGAGCTTGATGATTTTCTCAAAGTTGCTCCATTTTCTGTTCCTTGAATGTCACTGACAGAACCATGGGGAGATGTGTTCTCATGGGCATTTGTACATTGTTTTCCATCAGACGTTTTGTTGATGCGACGAGTAATAACCAAATTTATGTAGCCAGTCACAGGTCTGTCATTGTGCATAGCTTTTCGTAAAGTGTCCATTGCTTCTGTGTTGGTCAGTCCAAGTAATGATTCTCCATTCACTTGAATCAGTTGGTCATTAACTCGAAGGTTACCATCCTGAAGAAAAGAGTAAAAGATGGAAAATTATAATTTTACATTTATTTCATTTAACAGATGAAGTATCATATAATTTATCCATTTAATAGCATCACTGACAACTATTAGCATATTGGTTAAAGTTATTCTTCAAATGTCATAAACATAATATTTAACTCATTTAAAGCATGGTGTGTGGTTATTTGATAAAACCAGTAACTGTAGTTTTATGGTGAAATAATTGCCAAATAGTGGTATAGTGACCCACTGTTTGTCTGGTAGAAGCTTGGGTTTGATAACCGCTGGTATTTGATCTATTTTCCCCCTCCATAAGGAATTCAGAAGAGACTCATCCTGACTGGGAATAGGGTTTAGAGAATTGTCTTATTGACCAATTAAAAAGCAGTGTTTCACTACAGTAGGTCAGGGTTATGAATAAACATAACTAAGCAAAACTTTCAAAGTACCATTCATTTATTCTCAGTTTAATAATTACTTTCATAAATTAAACAGCATGAAAAAAAATGTATGCAAAAATATTTACTTACTCTAATACATGAACACAAAGAGAAACCATGTGGACCTCAACAAACAAGAAAATAATTACTGAATTATATTTCAAGTGAGAATAAATTACTAAATTTTTGTTTTTCTAAAAAAAAAAAAACTGTGTGTTTCAGCAGATAAGTATTCATCACCTCTAAGATGACTCAAATCTAAAACTCCCACTTTTGTGACTGTTATAGATACATATACCACTATTTTAAAATTCTTTAATGACATTTTTAAAAAAAGGAAAATGATCTACAGTAAAATAAAATGACAAAAAAATTTTTACAAAGAACCAGTAAAGTGCGAAATGAACTGATTTTCTGTTGTCCCCTCCCTACAAATTATCTGGAAGACATCTCTTTGATGAATATGTTGGTGTGGCCTGAAATAAGCCTGTTCCACATTTTTACCTTTCTCATCTCACCAGAAAAGTCTCTGAGATATTTCTGCTTTTCCTACAACAATTGCTGAATAGCTTCACAAGACTCACAGCACACAACCACACAAATATGGACAAATAGCAACCTCTTGGATAATTTAGCTAACAAGAATATTTTTTTTCTTTCTTCCTTGGTCAGAAATTTTTAGAAATGTTGACAGATAGACTCACTAAGAAAACTATTTGATGACTTACAGAATGAGACACTAATGTGATGAATGAATCCAAATCAGTATAATATTCAAAACTTTCTTGTATTAAAACAATTAAAGAATTCCAAACGAGTTCTAGTCCCAAGCTGTTTTGCATAATCCCAGAGAGAGCACCCAACTTCAACAATATGCATGGCTGAAGAATTACCCTGTATACTTACCCTTGATGCTGCTCCCCCAGATATTATCCCCTTCACAAAGATTCCCAGATCTTTTGTCACATTGTTCTTTGTTGTGGTTGTGCTTCCCTTGACACTGACCCCTAAACCAGCAGAGCCTGTTTCATTCAATGGAATGTTTAGATTCAGCAGTTCCCTGTTCTTCATCACTGCCAAGTTACCACCATCATCATCATCATCATCATCATGTCTTTCTGGGGCCTGGACCCCAGCACTGATATCATGAGTCTGAAAATCAGAGAGTTGGATGGAAATATAGAACACTAACTACTGCAAGATACAGCAATACAAATTTTACTGAATTTACCTGACAGATAACAAAACAGAAATCTTGTTAGTTTCTTTGGCCCATGAGCTAAAAACATTATCTATATAATGCACATTCTAAATACTAAAAAATGAGGACTCTGAAGAATTTAAAAACAAAACAAAACAAGAAAAATTAATTTTTGAATATTCAAAAATTACTCCAGTTATTGTTTTACTTTTAACCTTATGGTTTACAAATTGACAACATTCTTCAATTTCTATTTTTCTTTCTCTTAAACTATACTGAGCTTGAGTGGTTCCAAAAATTTAAGGGAATCCAAATACACTAATCCAAGGAGTCCCAGGTGAGGACCCAGTACAAATGATAAAAATAAGATAATTCTGTTATTCTGGAAAATTTACTAAAGTTGCTGCTATTTTAAAGCATATGAAAAACGAAAGTTGGGTCGCGTCTGCTGAAAGTCAGCATAGGGTTTGACAGAGAGAGAGACTGGTTGTGAAGGAAACCTTAAAAGTGGATCAATCTAATAATTAATTTCAGGATCCAATTGAAAAAAAAAAAAAAATCAAAGATTTACTTGTCCATTGCTTCTTTTTTTGTTTTGATTATTTACCTATTTAAAAACTGACAAATATAGAAAAGATCTTAAGTTTTGTACTTCTAATTTCTAATTAAGCCATTTAAGGACAGGCCAAAGCATTTAAAGGTTATCACTTTTCAGATCAGTAAAAACAGTTTGTTTATTTTTTTAATTAAACCTTTTTTACCATCAAAGTTCCATAACATTTATTCCTAAAACAATGAATCTGTAAAGAAATTTATTTAGATTCATGCCTAGTTAGTTTTAAAATATGCAGGTTTTTTGCTTATGAATAATGATCAAAGATGCTATACAAAGATGTCATTGTGTTTAGCCCTGTCACCCTGCTGGCTCACACAATGGCTAGCACCAAAGCAGTAGATGGTGTGCTACTTTCAGCTGCCTAATGGAGGATCTGCTAGGAGTGGGAGTGCTGATAAGGATGGTAAGGAGAGCAAGAGAAACTATACTATTGGTCAGACACTATTAACAAGCAAACCAGCACCACTAAGATAAGCACAAACTTGATGGTAAAGAAGTAACTGCTAATGACAAATAAGTGTATCTAAGTCTGAATGTAGACTGACCACTAAGTACCCCCAAAAGGGAGAAATAAAAAAATAATAGTAAAGTTTATACCTAGCCAAACTAATTATTCCAGCCAAATCCAGACTATCAAAGTATGCCTACTATGCTAAAGCACAAATTCTCTTCTTTCATTGTCAGTTTAGCCAAACTGTATATACACTTTGAGACTTATCTAAGATATGCCTAAATTTTTTTTTTCATTGTTAATATCAGTGTACTTCTCTGTATTCATTCACCTATCCCAAAGGTTAAAAGTAGCCTCCCTTGGTTTATTTACACGCCTCCTTAGGTTAAGTTTTGCTAATCACACAAACGGGAAGAGAATTAAGGTGCTTGGCATTAGAGCTGGGTAGTGGTGTACAATTTGAAAGTTCCTTTTTACTTTCTTTCTTTGACAGATAACTTTATCTAAAACAGTGCTTTAGTCAAGCAAATAGTCATATTTATGCATGTAAGATAAGCAAATTATATATTACTGAGCTGACATGACCATACTTCCTAATTCAAACTAAACTGGAGTAAGATAATCCCCATTTATAGACAGTTACAATGGCCAAGCATGGAACTGATCTAGGTATATCACAACTAAGTTCTAATCTACATACCACAATTAGATCTTTCATAGTAAAATAAAATCACTTAGCAATACCCTCAAAAAAAAAAAGAAAAAACTTTCTTGAACAAATGTGTAAATCACATTAAAAATGTAGGTAGGTAGAAAGAAGTGTGAATTAAACGAGAGGTGCTAGATAAGGATAACAATAAAAACCACATTAATAATATTATAGAAATGAGCTGCCATTACTGGGTTTATCTTTAAACTGGATGAAGAATTTTTTCTTTCTTTATTAATATCAAGGGTTTTAAAAAACAAGGAAAGAAATCATAATGTGAAATGCTCAAAAGCAACATTTTAATTTAATGTCTTAGACCAATTGGTAAAGGAGAAAAAACCTGAGCAATAAAAATGTGATTTTAAAAGTTGAATTTGTTAACATTTCAGGTAAATAAAAAAAATTACAATATTAACTGATGCTATAAAATATAAAAATTAATTTTAACAAAAAAGAGCAAAAACAGTAAAAACAATTTTGCCCTTTTTATTAAATAAATGTATAAGAGAAAGAGGACATACTAACAGTGCTGGGCCACATCTCAGATTTAAAACTATAGGTACAGTACTTGTGTTTAGCTCAAACTTGGATTAACTAAATTAGTTGTTTTTTTTTCAAAACATAATATTACTGAAAATTCAAAAGTAATGTTTTAAATAATTCATTTTCACTTAAATCATTACTTCGGTTTCTAAATTCTCATCATTCTGATTAACTCTTCTTGATTTCATGCCATCAATGAGTCTAGGTTAACTGAAACCTGTTCTAAAGATGCTATAGTTGTGGAAGTAGCCAAAGTATTCAATGCAATCTTGTGTAAGAAAGGTGTTTCAATTTCATATTTCTTCCAGAACTAAAAAATCTTCAACTTTGAGCTAAAGCAAGTCCAACGTAGCATTTCACTTTAGTTTAAATCTTTTGATATATCCTTTGCGACTGAACTACCTTCTGAGTGTTGCATTGCTAATTCAATAAGTTCAAGAAATTCTTCATCTTCAATGATTTCATCTATAAATGAAGACAAGTTTCCCTGTTACTATTCTGCATGATGACTGACAGTTTAATTCTGACTTGGGTTGAGTGAGTTTTTTTTCCATTAACTTCAGTCAAGAATGAGTATCAATTTAGCAGCCTAAGCAGAGTCCAAGTTTGAGTACCTAGGTTAAATACTAAGTGCTTTACCCAACATACATGCTGGTAAAATCAGAAGAGTATCATCCTGACCGCGGAACCTCTCACCCTTTCAGCAGCTGGGTTTTAAAAACTTAAAGTAATCGTCTTCAAAAGAATGATAATAAATAGGTTGCCAATGGTAAGCAATAATAAATTATTTACATTTGACTAGTAACAATTTGGCAAAAATCAAGTTTGTCTAAATCTTGTGAAGTTCAAATTTGAAAATAGAAAGAAACTCAAATTTCTGTTTTCTCCTTTTGTAGAAGTGGCAAAAGGAATTTTAAAATTTGACTCACCATTTCCTGTGGAAGTTTAAAACTTTCTTCCTCATTTTCCTGCCGTGAAACCACCAGACGAACAACTAAACCTTGCTTGGTGTCTCTCAGAATGGCAGCAGCTTCCCTTTGGGTTTTCCCTGTAATTTCTATTCCATTCACCTAAAATTCAGTCAGTAAATACAACTCTAAAGGAACCCAGTCTCTGAGCCATTATGAGTATTGAATTGGTATTTATGAAGAAAGCACTTTGTCTCACTTATCCTATATATGAAACAGTCCCCACCTATGATCAGTGTACTTTTCTGTAAATGACCACAGATATACAAAATGATGTTTATTTACATTTTCAAAAATAAAAATAAAAGATAAGATAAAAAAAAAAAGAATTAAATGAAACTTTTTACACTAAACCATCCCATTTTTTCTAATAGTAACAGGTGCTTATTTTTATAGGGCTTCCAACAAGTTTTTTCTTATACCATGTGAACCATTTAAACATATTTCTCTTGGGAGCACTTGGTATCCAGATCAGGTGAGAAAGACACTATAAGGTATCCATGCTTGCAACCTGCTACAGAAGAATAGAAGAAAACCTCATGAAACACAGCTGGAACCATGAGGAAGCTGCCATTCTGATAAATGTATGCACTAAGTACCCCTATCAAACATTAAACAGCTGTTTTAATTATTTTATTAGCATACTCCCAATGCTTTAAGTTGTCATTCATACAGAAATAAGCTTTACTGCTTTCCTGTAGTAAATAACTCTGGCTTCTTTTTTTACATCTTTCTATCAGTAAAGCACTTGTATACTTCACAATGAGTATGGTGTTAGACTACTGGATTGCCATGGTTGAGAACCTGAGTTCAAATACAAGTTGGGACTGACTAGATCTAGCATACTTCCCTGGCATAGTCTAATCTTCACCAGCCGGTCATGTGGGCTTCTGGTTTTCCCCTACATCTAAAAATGGAGATCTCTAGTATGGTTTTCCAGGTACCTGTGAAATATGGGTAGTAAGTTGTCTGATCTTCTTGGCTAGGCACCAAGTTACACTGCTTTCTTTCTGAAAGTGTCACTGCTGTGCATGCAGTAAATCCTACAGTATAAACTCACACACCCAAGATTTTGCATGTAATTTGTGAACAGCCATCTTTGGTTATGGTTGGCAGCAACCATTGTTATTATTAGTGTATGTTGGTGAAAACATTTAACTACATATATTGCTAAACATACCAAAACTGTTAATACATTTAAGACAGTATTCCATCTTAAAGAAATATTATAAAGCTTTGATAAAATTTTATTGGATCTTAGTATTAAGAAAAAATGCAACATTACTTTATTACCATGTTCTGATGTGATAAAGACAAAAATTCCAGAGAAAATTTATAGGAAAATGAAACTAAATACATGAATACTGACCTCCAGCAGCCTGTCACCAGGTTTTAATTGGCCATCTTCAATTGCAGCTCCTGTAGACAAAACATTTTTTATGTAGATGGGGATGTTGCCATCTGTAGGGTTATCCCTGGATGTAATGCTAAAGCCAAGGCCTTGTAAACCTGCAGATAAATTAAAAGCAATCTAATCAAGGTAGCAGGATCAATGAGAGAAAAGCAATGTATTAACTTGTAAATAGAAAACAAAAAAAAACTTCCATACTTCCTTACATCTAATGCAGATGGATGTTTGGTAGAGCTGCTCGTTCAGCATCATTCCTGCTTTTCATCTAATGTCACTATATCTTACAAGAAATCCAGAACCTAAACAGAATGACTCAAACCAAAAACTTACCGATTTGAAAATTTCACATTGTCATATGTTTCCTTAGTTATTAGGGGTAGCAGATCCCTACCTTAGTTAAGACATTAAGGATCATATGCTTATATAATGAGTGGGTTGCACAACAATTTCACAGTGTGGAAAGCCATGAGCAAACGTCCAAACTATAACTCTTCATTCTTGGAACCAGCATGGTGGCTGGTGAAGAAGAATGGAGGTGGGGCAAACTAAGCTGGTCCAAACTGGGTTTTGAACTTGCAGGGTGGGGGGGGGGAGGGGGGGAATCCACCTTATAAGTCCAGTAGACAACTGCAATCCCTGTCATGGGGATGCTATACCAAAAATAAGCCAAAAAAATAAAATAAAAACATTAAGCAGCCTTTTTTTATTTGTGAACAGCAACATGATCATACCAATAATAATAATAATAATAATAATAAATAATAAAAAAGAAACCTTGCCTTTCTTAAGATGAATGCTGAGTTTCTTTCCAATCTTCCGTGTGTTTGTTGGGGGCACTAATGGTCCGATCCCGTGAAGACAAAGCTGTGGATGGATGCCTGACTGGAACAGCAGGAGGGACTCTCTTGACTGGAGATCCAGGAAGGACTGGTTTGAGGGGCTGTCTAATGTCATTCTCTGATCTGGCTGAGCCACTAGATGTGCTGTCTGAGCAGTCGTCTGCTGAGTTGTACTGTGTCTTGTCATCAATCTGTTGAACTGTAGCTCCACCAACTTTCTCAAACTCCTGTTCTGATGGTGGGAGAGTGAGGGGGCTGGGCTTTAAAGGTGATGTCCCTTTTCGGATGTTGGGTTTGGGAAACAAAGGTGGGGGTGGCTGCTTCAGCAATGGAGGTAAAACATTCTGCTTCTTTATTCCCAGATGAATTTCATCTGTTTGCATTGCTTTTCTAAAGATTTCTTGAGCCCTAAGTTAAAAAAGAGTAAAACATTCTCATATCCACAAAGAATATAAATAAGTCCCATAATGAAATCTGGTTTTCAGATTTTTTCAATAAAAACAATAATAAAGCAATGCAGCCACAGTCCTAAGAAATCATTAGATTTCACGTGTCTTGTGGTGTGGCAAATCTCCAGCTCCATTATAAGAACATGGAGCATGTGCTAACTGAAAGAGTTGCATGACCACTTTTCAGTGTGGGGAAACCATGATTGAAAGTCCCTTCCAAAACTCTTCATTTTCAGATATAGGAAGAAACCAAAACAGCCAACTAATGAATAAGAGCAAGAAGAAAGCACATCATGGAGGTACACCAAACCAAACCAAACCAGTCCTGACTAAGATATGAACTTGAGCCCTCAACCTTAGCAGTCCAGTAGGCTACCATGACCTATCATGTCCCAGAATACACTGTTACAAAAGAGGAAGATTGCAGCTAAAAGTGGATAAGAAATTTTTTTCTAGCTTTTACTACCAGCATCTTGTACACATTCAATATGTTTTGACTTTCTAAAAAATAATGATAAAACTTTTGTTGTGTCTGTATTTCAAAATCACAATCTTAAAAATTGTTCCAAAAAATAAAAAGAAAGATGCTGCATGTTGAGCAAGTCTGAAATATTGTAATGATAAACAGCATCTTAGAACAGCTACCTTCATCCATACCTTTGTTCTCAGGAACTTTATCAACAAAAAACTCTCCCAGATACTTTGTAAAAGAGGCTACTTTATAGTACATTCAATACTGTTAAGCTACAGACAGAATATTAACCTGCTTAGCTATTTTACTACTCCCCTCATCCCCCCGGCTGAAATCTCAAATGTTTCTATTCCATTAGGATTCCATCATTCAGTATTGGAATGTGCTTTGTCTGACAGATTTATAAGAAAGAAAGAAAAAAAGACAAACAAATAATTACTTATGTCTTTCCCACTTACATTCATATTTGATTTACAATGGCTTAATTTTATACAAGACACTATATAAACTGAGCCTGTTCATCTTAACGTATATCTTACCTAGCAAAGCTGACACCAATGAGATTATCTCCATTAATCTGAACTATCCTGTCATCTGCTTTCAGCCGACCATCACAACCCACTTTGCTCCCAGGTTCAATTCCCTGCACCATCAGTCCCATTTCCCTAAAAACAGATAAAGACAATTGTACTACAAAATAATGTACTTTTATATTCTGGCAGACTCACAACTACTAATTAGGCAGGATGGAACATTAATAAACTGAAAAAGTATATAAAATATATAAGAAGTGCCACCTATGGATTATTATAAAAAAATTATTAATATACTTTCACAAAAAGGCATTGACAAGCATCATCCATCATGATAACTTGAGAAAATTCATTTTGTTTAACATCTCAATTTCTGCATCAACTCAACATAAGGAGAAATTTTAAAATTTTACCATGACAAAATATGTTTATGAAAAAATAAAGAAATAATAAGTGTCAGTTAGTCATTACCAAGTAACTGTTGTTGTTGTTAATAAATTACTATAGCAAGCAAGATAGCAAAAGCAAAGTTTAATTTCTCATTCGTCATACATGTATAATAATAATAGAGAAAAAAAACAGTGAACTGATTGAAATCAAAACCTCAGTCACAATGGAAGTTTACAAGGTCATTGTGTTCTGCAAACAAAATAAACCAGAAACTTTCAACCATTTATTTTATTATTCTTTCATCTGTTTTTTAAATGTTAATATGTTTGTGCAGTTTACATTAGAGCACTCCATTCTTCTGTAGCAACTACTTTATCCAAATAATATTCTTTACCTTTAATTTCCAAAGACAAAAACAAAAAAGTGAAGTGAATTCAACACTAGTAAAATTAATACAAATAATACTATACATTAAAAAATATTTTTGGAAAGAGACAAGACAGGAGAAACAGACAGGCAGGCAAACAGGAAGAGAGACTGACAGACAGAGAGAAAGACAAAGGAAAAGAAGACAGAGACAGACAGACAGGCATGTACTATTTCTGCTGCAGTCCAGTAACAGTTTCAGTATTTTGTATATGGAAGCAGCTAAGTGATGCCACTATCTGCTTAGTGCTAAAGCAAACAGCATCAAACTCACATACACAGTTCCCTGTCCAAGAACAAAAGCAATTTTTTTTTTTTAAATTTACAAGCTGCAAAATAAAAATGTCAAGCTACTAAGTGTTAATTATTCAATAAAAAAGTGTTCCCAACATTGTTAACCCCATTCACACTTTACAAATCTGGGAGAGAGAATCTCTAAAGTTCTGTTCAGTTATCTCCCTTCTCATAGCGAAGCAGTAAATTTTCTAATATACAGAGTTGTTTAAGCACTGCCCTAAAATTACATTGCATTATTTAAGAAAAGATAATGAATTCTGTTTCTTTTTTTTGTTTGTTTAAATGGTATGCCACACCGAAATAAATTTGCAAAGTCTAGTTTCATGGACAGTATCATGTAAGTAACTTTTTAATTTGATAAACCTGTTGATTAGAAGAATCACAGATTCTTCAAGGTTCAAACATCTACAGTCACCAAGTAAACAGCTAAGTCCTCAGCTAGCTGCTGAAGACCATCTCTGCTTATGAGCTTGAACTACGTGAATTTCTAGTATCAGAATCCTCAGGTTTAACATTACAAAAATCAAGTTTCCATCAGCTTTGCCATATAAAAAAAAATTTTTTTAAACAGATGAAAAGAGAGCTGTGTAGTCTTTCCCAGTATGGCTAAAACCAGAAACTGACAACTCTGTCAATCTCAATGACTAGACCAATGTAGCTAGTTCTGATTAAGATGAAACAGACAGGTGTTTGAACAGATGGCCAACTAATTTCATTTGCATACTTTAATGTATTACCTGTATGTACATTACTGACAGTAATTCAGTAAGAAAAATCTCAGGCTTTCAGAAGATATTTTCTTGAACCTAAGTCTACAATCTTGATTGGAAACTTTAAAATAATTTTATCATTTTTTAAATGAAGTGATTGTAAAAATAAATAATACAAACCAAAACTACTTACCACTAAGATCTAGATGTTGATACTGATACAATGGATATTGTGCTTAAACAATGCACTGCAGATAGATCCTCATCCTCATACAATAGCACTACCACAGGTTGCCATAGAAACAACAGGATAATTAAAAATAATGACATTTAATCTGTCTAATCACAATCTAATAACTTGATGTAAATGCTAGATATAGATTTTTCAAAACAATAGATATATCTGTGTAATATAGAAATGGGCATTTGTTTTTGAAATATTTTATAAAGCAATAAATAAAAAGACCAAAGATGTGTAGAGAAGAAATCTGAATCAAAGTATTTGTTAGAGGTAAAACCTTACACATTTAATAAATTGTGTTTTTTAGCTACCAAAAACATACTAAAACAAGATATTTATTCCAATTCATGCAGTTTTCTTCACGACTGCTGTCTCAGCCAGCCAATGTGGCTCAGTGGTGAGCGTGTTGGCTTCAGGACCTAGGGTCCTGGGTTCGATTCCCGCTGCTGGCACATTGTTGTGGACCCTTGAGCAAGGTACTTTACTGGCATTGCTCCAGTTGCTGCTGGGGAGTGGCCTGTGTAGGCACTCAGACAGAGGAACCAAGGGCAGGGGATGCTCTATAGCCATGACAGAGGCAAAGTCTCCTATGACAAGGAAAAGTCAGAAGAATAAACCACTGCTGAAGATGGGTGCACTGGGCCAGAGTGCGCATAACAATGGTGCAACGCATCCCACTCTTATGAAATGAGTGATCGAAGAAGACTGCTGTCTCAGACTAAGTAATATAAGACTTTTGTTTCTTCTAATTGGTAACCTATTACCATACTTTTCCAATCATACTTAACCATGTGACTAGCCCATAAGTATGTATAAAAAAGATGGTACACATTTAACTCTTTCCCTGCCAAGATTTCTTTTTAGTTTATACCCCTAAAATGCCCAATTTTTCAATATTTTTATAATTTTTTATTAGCAGAAATAAACCTTTATTGACACAAATCAGTTTTTATCATTTTGATCTTGCACTTTACAATACTTCATGTCACAGAGGGGGGGGGGGACTACAGCACTTACAGAATACTCAAGTATCACAAAGAAATCCTCACTTTTTGCACATCTTGCATTGTCTTCTTGGGTCTGAATCAGCAATAATTTTGGCAATTTGTTGTGCAGAAAATCGATCTCTTCTCATGGGCATCACCATTTTTTAAACCAGGAAATGATGTCAGTTCAAGTAACAGATTCACTCTTCCATTGACAGATGATTCGGAATTCCCGCATGGGCATTCACCAATGCTTAAACTAATGATATCCAGTGCTACTGACCAGCTATCTATCAAGTATCACATGAACTACATTAGATCAGTGATCTCTGGTTCTGGCAATCAATGGAATGTGATCATCAATTGAAGGTCTCAGACCTTGGCAAGGAAAGAGTTAAATGTTATGCATTTATACATGACTAATTGAACTGTGACAGGTGTGGGATAAATTCTGCTGAGTGCATCATTAAAAAAACTGATTAAAATGGAAAGAAACTAGAAAAATTAGCTAAATGGTTCAGTAGGCCAACATCCTTGTTTTAGATATAGCATCACTAAAGTCACTTCTATGACAACCTGTGACATCACAAATGCTGCTGTCACTTTTTCCACCCCGCAATGGTTTGAGAAAGAATATAGTAGCCAACAAATGTGTGCACACCAGCAAAGAAAGTTCATTTTCAACCAATAACAAAACAGAATTTTATTATTAATTTTTAAAACATTACCTGTTATCAATATAATGCCCAGTGCATTTGTATCCTGGTAATGTTGAGAGACTGGTTATATTGAAAAAAAAACATACTTTAATTTTATCATTTGTGAAGGGGATAGTGATTTGTGAGTATATATATCCAGCAACAATTTATGTTCCTTTCTCATCACATTTTTAAGATCACAGCTATCATTTAAAACCTAAAAAAAAAAAAAAATTCTAAAACTTCAAAGAACATCTAAGTTCTAACAGAAATTAAGTAAGCATACTTTACTTAGTGTTCTCCTGAAGTCTGTCAATAAAGAGACTTTATTAACTTCAGATTAAAAAGATCTTTTTGTAATAACTTCAGTTAAATATATTCATTAAAGAGGGCAGAAAATTAATATAGAAAAGTACTGCGTATTTCATCATTATCACAGTTAATCATTAGTTAACTGGTTAACAGTACAAACATTGTGTTATTTAACTCAATAACGATAGCACTCCAATTTTAAAAAGGGTATGAAAACGTCCTGATGTCAGAAGTGCGTTAAAAGCTGACTACAATTTGACATATGGTGTTTGTTTAGGTTGTGCATTGTAGTGGTATAGGACATTATGATTTACGGTGTTAATTAAAATTCTAACAATATACTTTTTGTATCATTTCTCCAATGAGCTAATATTAAAATACCTAATTATTTTTATACGCATTTTATAATCTGTTTTTATTAATACTAATATTAAAAGTTAATTAAGTAATGGCAATACATGTTAAAATTATCTGAATTTTGTCAAATTTTGGCTAGCTATTGTTTAACTACATAGTCTTTAAATGCCCTAAAATCAAACTGTTAATCAGAAATTTTATGGGTAAAATATTTAAAAGAATGTTACACTATAAGGGATAAATATACACATAAAAGGGGCACAAAACATTATTGTTTCTTATAAAGTTAAAAGATAAATACTCAGTATGATAAGCATTACATATTAGTATTAAAGAAATAATATAACTTAGTGAAAATAAATATCACATGAATCAACAAAAATGTTTAATAAATAAATTAATGTACTTTTGTCAAATAACTGACTTTATCAAAACAAAATTAAAGTAAACAGCATCCCATAATATTCAAATATTTTTTAAAGTTTGTTAGTAACAAAGTTTAATTATAAAAATTGTCAAGAATATTAATGCAAATATGGAGACTCTCATAGTTACACAAATTAAGAAATTTTTTTAGATAAAATCAAAGGTATTTTAGATGTAGTGATTTTTATTTTGCAGGTTTACTACACTATTAATTATAATTTCATTGTCTTAAAGTCTGTAGTACCATGAAAGACTGCAATTAAGATGGCTTCAAACCCATTGGGCAATATTTTATCTTAACCGATCTAAATGCTTTCATTCACATTTAGTACAGATGTTGATCCTAATCTATCCAAATAATAATAATAAAGTGCAAAGTTTCAGATAACTGTACATAGCCTTAAAAGCTACTTCCTTTTTTTTCACTTTTATTTTTCACATATAAATGCCAATGTACTTTTCTCTAAATAAAAATTGTGCTTGTGCACACTTAAATACCGTTAAACTATCACAAGCAAATGGGAAAAACATACAACTGTTCATTCATGTGTATATTTATCACTAACCTGTCAGAAAGATGACATGCTCTCCAAAGTAATTTACAGCCACAAGATTGTCAGATGCCACCATGCACCAAACAAAATCCTGCGACTAAACCCTTTTTGGAGTTAATTTCCTTTTACTACAGCCTACTGTGTGGAAGTGTTTTTTCATCTCAACACTACAGCCTTTGAATTTAATTTCATTTTAATACATAAATACTGTCTGAAATACTGTCTGACTGCAACCATTTTTCTATATTAACCCTCTGTATACGGCATCATTTTTTGCCTTACATATACAAGGTCTGTCGAAAAAGTATCTGACTTTATTTTTTCCTGTGGGAAGTAATGACGTTAGGGAGGCAAGTGTGTGCATAGTGAAGACGCATGCATGGTTTTTGGTGGGCTTTCTGGATGCGTCAGTCGCTGTCAGGCAGCCAGTGTGTGAGGTGCTGTACTACTTACTCGTTGCATTTTCATTTTGCCCGTGACGACGGAACGTGTTGAGTAACGATCTTGCATCAAGTTTTGCCAAAAGCTTGGAGATACCCAAACGGAAACAATTTGCAAAATTCAACAGGCTTTTGGTGACAATGTCATGGGTGTTACCCAAATAAAAGAATGGTACAACAGGTTTAAAGATTGCTGCACATCGGTGGAGAGTGACCAGCGTTCCGGGAGGCCATCAACAAGCTGCAATGCAGTTGTTATCAAGAAAGTGCGAACCTTCATAATAGAGGATCATTGTTTGATGGTGGGGGAAATTGGTGACGAGGTTGGGATCAGTAAAGATTCTGCATATGCAATTTTAAAGGAGGATTTGGGCTTGCGCAGAGTGGCAGCAAAATTAGTGCCCAAGCTGCTTTCTCAGGAACAACAACAACTTTGTCTTGAGGTTGCGCAAGCTGCCAATAGGGATCCTGAGTTCCAGAATACCATGATAACTGGAGATGAGACGTGGGTGTATGGGTACGACCTGGAAACCAAAGCTCAGTCATCACAGTGGAAGTACCCAATGTCACCAAGGCCCAAAAAAGCACGTCAGGTCCAGAGCAAAATCAAGGTGATGCTGACTGTTTTTTTCGACTACTGAGGTGTTGTGCATCACAAATACGCATCAGAAGGACAAACAGTTACAAAGGAGTACTATCAAGAAATCCTCTGACGCCTTCATGATGCAGTTCGGCACAAGAGACTGGATCTGTGGGCCTCTCAAAACTGGCAGCTGCATCATGACAACGTCCCAGCTCATTCGTCGCAGCTGATCCAAGGTTTCATGGCAAAGAAAGGCATTTCGTTCATTCGCCAGGCTCCCTACTCTCCAGACATGGCTCCTTCTGACTTATGGTTTTTCCCAAAAATGAAGATGCCACTGAAAGGCTCCCACTTTGAGAGCCAAGAGGACATCATGCGGAATGCGATGGCAGAGCTGAGAATCATTCCGGAAGAAGCATTCCAGACGTGCTTCGAACAGTGGAAGGATCGCTGGACTAAATATGTGGAGGCACAAGGGGCCTACTTCGAAGGGGATTAGCAATTGAACCCAATGATGTATGTAATTTTTTTTTCCCAGCCTAAGGTTGGATACTTTTTTGACAGACCTCATATACCAGCCTAAAAGCAGGAGCATTTGTGTTGTACTGACTGTGTACTATGTGGTCCTTGGAACATTCCCCATAATTCTATGAACATTTGTTGTAGCTAAGTGAACTTCTGATCAGCTTGGCTTGTCTCGTTACAGCTTATGCTTAGCAAGTGACTAACATGTTCCAATAATGAATAGATAGAGAAATTCCAAGTGGTAGGAACATTGTTAAACTTACGCGAAGCTCCCTTCACCAAGGAGTGTAAGCCTAATCCATTTTTTAAAAATACTTAAGTTCTCTGCTTCTACCATCTGGGTTGGCATAGCATTCCAAGTAGACACTAGTGGTTAGAAAAAAAACTTCCTAATGTTAAAATGTTTCCTGTGCATCTTACACCTATGATTCCTTGCTACCTATCACATTTTACTTTATATAATCCTTCCCATATAATTTTTTTTAAATTCAATCATTTCATCACAAAATTCGTGGACTCCTTTCCTTTCATAACTGAGATATTGTATATCACTAATTTTCTGGTCAATCTTGGAACCTTTGACAAGATATCTCCCTCCCTACTTAAAAATGTTATATAGTTTTTCATAACAGACATAAAAACTTCATTCCTGTATCAATTGAAAGATATCTTTTTGCCATTTTAATGACAGGTTTTTTTTCTTTTTTTATTATGAGTGGCCAAAGATACCACAGCAATTACTGTTAATGACCAAGCAAAAATTGCAGTAAGGCATTGGAATCAGAGGTCTGTAGTTCAATTCTGGAGATGGCAGAAATGAAACAGGGATCCATGAAGCCCTTGATCCCAAGACACTGTATCAAAAGGTTGATGGCAATCAGTGCAAAAGATTCTGACAAAAAGTGAAAAACCCTCAACATCCTGCACTCTAAATAATTTTACACCAGTGAAACAAATATTTGCAAATAGTTGAAAGTTAACAGTAATCAGAATAAATTACAAAATTCTCTCTCAAATGACTGTCAAAACACAACACATTTTTTAAAAAATAGTGAGTGATTTAGTCACCTTGTACACCCTTAAAAAAAATAAGGTAAATTGTCTCAACTGCATATGCCAGGTCTAACTACTAGGGCTGTTCAGAGGAAACCTGGCTGAAATAGCATCACCATAATGGTATCCAGTCTGGTTCATTTGAACATCCCTAATGTGATAATTTATACATGAGAACCAGAAACAATGAAGTTTTATTATTGATAATATAATTTAGCAGACCTGTATAACTTTGAACCATTCACTCCCATTACATTAAAGAAAAAGGATCTAGGAGTCAAGAGCAATCACACCTTTCATTAACTTCTGCTTTTACCTATTTTTATCATCATTAAGCATCTTTCAATATCTAAAACACCAATCAGTAGCTAAGAGTTATTTCCCATTTAATATGCTAAATTGTTTGTTATACCTGGAAATTGGAGAAAACAAGTTACAATTTTATTTTGAAGGATTTATCATCCCATCTGTAAATATTTATTATCAAGATTGTGCATAAAAGAATACCTGTTTAGCATCAATAATTATACAAAATTTTAAGAAAAACATTTCCCCTAATCCCTTTCTCCCCACCCCACATACAAAAACTGAAAAAAAATTTAATTAGTTAATAAAAATACTTACTTTCCATCATCATCATAATCAGGTACAACATGAATTCCCAGCGGTTTTCCATCATTTTTAAGAGAAATCATAACATGTGACTTACTGAAATATAAACAAAACATCACGTCAGTCCAATGCAGATTTGAGATTTCATCACTGATGAAAATAAACCAGAGGAAAGTCTGATGAATATTTCATTTGTGTTCTGCTCCACCAAGTGAGCAGCAGCCAAGCTTATCTTCCTTACCCATCATAGCTACCAGAAGGAACAATGGTGGAAGAGAGAATCAAAACATCTGCTGTACTATGTAGCAACTATTAAATATACATTGAGAAAAAAACAAGCAAATAAAGTATTGCATTAAAATTTGCCTAAAAATTTTTAAAAACAAAAGCATCCTAATTTCCAACTCTACATTTTATAATACTATAAAATGCCCATTACCTTGGAGATACTCTTACCATAGTAATATACAAGATGCAAAGTAATTCTATAACTTAACTCACCCTCCAAATTTTTAAGTTCAACATTTGTTCAGTTATTTAGGATTCAATCAAATTTTACAAAACCAGTTTTCTGAAGCTAAAACTACAAAATACATAAAGCTGTAAATTATAAAACAAATTATCAAAACATTTTTTAAAACAGATCAAATATTTTATAAAAAGAAAAACATATCTGATCATTAGTATTTCTCAACAGAAATGTTTTGACTACAGCTTCAAAAGTACTAGGTAAGCAGTAATCATTTACATCCAGACTGGCAGTGTCCATGGCAACATGTATTGCACTTTATTAATAGTTCATCATACATCTGTAAGATTTAGTCATCTTTGGAGAATTACAAGTCTGCATGCATAATTGATCTCTTTGCTGATTAAACTAAGCAAAAACTAACTAAAGAACAATTTGCATATTCATGGTAAGCAAATTTCTGTTGATTTATTATCAGACATTGTCTCGGTGTAACTCTTTGAAATTGAAACATTTTTACTAAAATATCTTCATTCTAAAGCTAAATTTAAGATTTACATTAGATAACTTTGCTTTGGAAGCTTTTTAATAAGCTTAGGAAATATAGAATTATTCCTTCTTGAAGTTATCAGGACTTAAAGTAATAGTATTTCAGAATTTTTTTCTTTTCTTTTTTTTGAGAAACTGGAAGTTGTTTTTGTTTAACATTGCTTATTAAGGTAGAACAACAGAATGCAATGAATGAATGTGAAAACAATATGTCATCACTTAACAGACTGTGCAAAAAGTATAAAAGCTTGAAGTAGAAAGAATTTAATTATGGTTAGCAGATGCACTTTATCCAGAATTATGTGCTGCTTAAAAAATTTAAAAACAGTAAATCTGTTTACAAATGGCAATGGTAAATAGTCTGAAATTTTACTAAAACTCTTTGAGTATGCCCATATATTTACAAGTTAATGTTAACCCTGACAGAGTAATCCCTTAAATATGTTTCCAGTGTTTCCAAGGTTTTGCAAGCTGTAAATTTAAGAAATTATCCTGTCAGAAACAATACCCACTCCAAGTAAAAATATACAGGTGTACTCATCAAAGAGTTAATCTTATGTAATTGTTATATTTTTTAAAAAACAAAAAAATAAAAATCAGATATTTTCAAAAGTCAACAACATTAAAGGTACTCTCTTTTTTGTGGTTTATTAGTATATCACGTGACTTGTATCACGAAACTATCAGTGACCAAAAAAAAAAAGTGCCACCAACTAGCTGCTTGTTTATGAGAAACTAACATTCTTAAAGTTCTAGTAAAGATGATGTTAAAGTCTTATAACTGTCAGCATGACATTTGGATACAAAGTAGATTTTATTTGTTACATGTTTCAAAGTTTAAATACCCAGCATGCTGTGTGCACTAAATCAACTGATCTTGGTTATGCTGATATGATTAATGACCAGAAAAGGGCATAACACTCACTCAATCAGTAATGTGTTAGTTAACCAATTGTGGATTTGTGAGTGTTATCAACTTCTGGTATTTTATAAGCTGCATGAAGGTTTGGTCTGAGCATAAAACCTTGACTGGCTGGAAGTAGGCATCTCTGAAGCTGGATTAGCACAAATGATATTATTTGCTTATGGACAGATTTTTTGGTTGACCCTTCACAAATACAGATAACCACTTGCATCTCTGACAAGCAGATTAATTTTTAAAAAAAACAAAACTTTTAAGATGAAATTCAATACCAAGAGGAAAAAAACTTGCTCTTTTTAAGAGTGGTAAAAGAGCTAGCTTAAAACTACAGCCAGTTTTCTCATTTTAGTAGAAGTTTTCTAGCTGTGTTAATCTGCTATTGTGATTCCATGATTTTTCTTCAAATCTGAATGTCACATCATGGGAAATTCAAAACAAATTAATGATTATGAAGCTAAAATTATATTAAATCAAGTTCACTACTGAAAAGCAACAGGAAGGTTCAATTTTCAGGGACCACTGTTTGGATTCATGTAATCCTAAGGTAAGACTTTAAATTATTCCACAGTTTGCTATTTTTATATAGATAATAATAATTTAAAAATTGCTTATTATTAGTAAATTAGATGTTTAAGCATTTTTAACCTGTATTTTGGACTCCCATCTGTGATATCCCTGTCTGACTCATTTCCACATCGTCCTAAAGGTTCTTCTCTGTTATCCTCTCTCTGCAATAATAATAAGTGGTGCATTATCAATCACTGTACAGAGATCTCCAATAAATAGATTTATTTGGGAATAGCCAACGAAAAATGAATAATTTCACCTAAGTGAAATTAACTTCTGAATTGAAATTTATGGAAGCATCTCCCTCTCACTTTTCTCTGTCAGAATGGATAAGAGAATAATATAATCTATCACAGGCCACAAGCAATGACACAGGACTAGAAAACAAAGTAAACTCACAATCCTGCAGAACTGACTGCATTAGGTACTCAAGGTGATGATGGCACTAACATCCTGGTTCCAGGTTAAATGATGGGAAAACAATGTAAAACTCTCAATAAAGCAAATACTAAATACAATGATAATTTCAGATTTACCAATTTTACGTAATACAGCCCTTCAAAATAGACTAGATTCTATAAGAATGACAGAATTCAGTTCATATTAGATCTAACTTGAAGTACCACACATTCTGAAATTCCTTAAGAGACAACATATGTTATCAAAATAATTCCTAAGGTATTCTCAAACAATGCTAAGTGTCTCAAAAGTTCAGATAAGATATCCCCTAGCCTCTTGCAGCAAGAAAGTCTTTTAGCATTGTCTTCAAACAAAATTCTAACCATTAAGCATCAAAAGTTGTTTTAAAATTTTTTCCTTATGCATGTTTTAAAAAAAACTATATTCTAATATATAATGCTACTATTTATAATGCAATTCCAGTGTCAAAATTATCAACCACAAATTATAAAACTTATATAAAGATTAAATATTCCTAAAAGATACTTTGGAAACAACCATCTTTTATTCGTGAGTTCTTTCATCAAAATGCCACAACTATTTTGCAATCAAATGGATCAAACGTCTTGCGTTTCAAGGCTCTTGCATTACTATACTACACAATCAAATGCCATAAACAGAGGTACCAACTTTCCCAATTTTCTATGCTCTTCAGTAAAATTTCCCATTACAAGTTTTGTTTACTATCAAACCAATCAGATTAGCTGATTTAAGCCAACTTCATTTCTATTCCTGTGTAAAATTGCCATTTTATTGTAGTATGTTCATGTTGCATTGAAAATGTCTAAAGGAAATCTAGTAAATTGCACAATTTTTTCATGAATAAACTAAAAAAAAAATACCTGTGTAAATACAACAAATCGTAGTCTGATGAATTTCCAAGGATAAGTGGAAGCAAAAGGAGATATCTAATTGGTATATAGTATTAAACAATCATTTGGGTTCTCTACTGAGTGTATGCACATTTTTCCTGTTTTCACCCATTTCCAAATTAATAAGGTGCTGTGAAACACTGCTTTTAGTCTTCAAGAGCTATCTTTTTGCCAATACATATCTGAATTAACCAACATTTCCTGAAAATTAATGAAGTGGGTAAGATATTACAAAAAAGAAATTTGGCAATTGAGTAAATTAAATCTGTTAATAAATTGTACTTAAAAATGAAAAAAACTGCGAAGTATTGTTGTACCAAATTCATGACATATCGAACTTTGCACAGAATAAGAATCCTAGTATTTAAGTCATTATTCTCAAAAGCTGAAATAAAAAATTTTTAAATACAATCATTTCCTATTTTAAAATATAAATAATAAGAATATTTATTGCAGAAAAATATAAAAATGTGAAGAGCAGATTTATTGAAGATATTGTGTCCAAAGAAGCAAAAGCAATGAAGGATGAAAGTATCTTCATTTCCTTAAAGAACAATTCCATATTCTCTCACTTACTAACCATTTTGATCACATTACATGGACTTCTCACATTTTCCATGATTCCACATTCTAAATTCATTTTGTAGTAAAGTGAAATTTTGAGCAGCTCTGTTCATTCTCTATATGGTATTAAATTAAATGGAACTCAAACAACAATGGCAAAGATAAATGCTGATTTCACAATGACTGAAAAAGAAAGAAATCAGTAAAATCTATCAAATCTCCATATTTCTTGTTGCTACAGTTATCTTTAATGAGTTAACACTGCTATTCAATTAATAGATTAATAGCAATTGTAATGGCTGTGAACAGTGTAACCTCATATACTGATGAATGGTTTCACTTCTGATATCATTGTAATATTATTTTGCATTAAAGATTAATGAACATCATGAAAATAAAGAATTTTTAGATTAGACAAAAAAAACCTCTCTTGAATGACAAAACATTTAACAAATATTAAATAAGCCATAGTAAACCTCAAATATCTTCCTTTGAAGACTGGTTGATAAATAGGGAAACAGATAACCTTAACATCTCAGATTATCTACCATAATTTTACACAAATTTTCTGAATTATTTAAATATTGAAGCTCTGCAAAGTTTCTGAAACACCCTTACTAAACCATTTTCTCTCTTATTTGCAAATTACATTTAGGCCTTCAACATTCAGAGATGGGGAAACCCACAAATTTACATTCCTTCAACAAAAATAGCTAAAGACGGTGTTTGCAGATACAATGCTAAAAAATTTTCAAGTTTCTAACCATGCTTGTTGTATTTGAAAGATGTAGCTAATCCAAATTTTCTTGCAAGGAAATTGTCTGTTTATATGCTGGAAATAATTTTCATATTAATATATATATATATCTGATTATATGAGAAAAAAAATTTTAATATCAGATGACACACAACAACTAAAATACATCTGATCATTATAGAAAAAAATTCATTATTTTGTGATATTTGCGTACAAGCATGTAATTATAAAACCACTTATCTCTTGACAAAAGGTATTCTTTCTTGGTATTCTATTTTTTGTATATGTTGTCATGTAATATCATAATGATATATTTGCTGAACACAATCACGAGTATTCATACTTTTTATTACATTACAGACTTTCTGATGAATTTTTTGAAGTCTACTGTAGCTATTTGGACAACAGTACTTTCAAAGTATGCTTCACAAAATTACACAATCCATATGATGTTTAAGAAAAAAATGTTGCTGAAATTTAAAACACAAAATATTATAATTAATGTAATACAAAATCTGGAGAAAATTGTGTTATATTTTCATTAAATATGGGCAGCTCCATATTTTCAATGAAGTTGTATTAGGATATTCAGTTATCTTCACTGTTTTACCCAAACAGTTGTTAGTTATAGAGTACACATTGAGTCATACCATTTAATATTCATAAAGGAATCAGGACATAACCACACCACACATGGAGCGTCACTTGATTAGTGGGCAGTATCCAACCACTTTATCATCTCTCTCTCCCTCTCAGACACTAGCTGATCAGTCTAGAGAAGTAAATTGCTATAACAACACTGAGAAATGAGGGCTAGACCATCAAATATATTGCCAGGAAACTGAAAGTGTCATACAATGCAGTGCATTTAGTTTGGAAAAAAGAGAAAGATAGACTAGCAGTACTTAAAGAAAAATGGGTGGGGGTCATGGCCACAAAAGAGTAACGTCTTCCCATAACAAATTTACTAGAATCACATCTCTTCACAACAAACATCTCACAATTCCAAGCAAAGCTCAAAACCTAGCTTATACAACTAGGTTTGTAGGTGTTCAAGTAAACAGATACTGCTTAAAAGATGCTGGTGCCAATGGTTGTGTAAAAGTTCAAAATCACTTGTGACTTGTGTCAAGAAAACAATAGAAACATTAGGCATGGGCAAAAAAAAATGTTCAGTGGATCCCACAACAATAGATGATCTCATGGAGCAATGAATCAAAATTTGAGCTTTATGGAAGTGTCATGTCTCTACACCCATCACACGAAAATTCATTGATGGCTATGATTTGCCATCTGTAAAGCATGGAAGAAGTAATGTGATCATGTGGGGGGGAGGTGTTTTGGAGGTTCACCTGTAGCTTATCTTCTTTAGGTCAAACATACAGTGAAGAAAAAGGAATATAATCAAATTCTTAAAACTAATGTGATGACCTCTGGTGAAAGACTGTTTGGATGCAGTATCATTTTCCAACAAGACGATGAGCCTTAACTCACATCCAAGCTCTGCAAGGGGTATCTAGAACATAAAAGGCTTCAAGACTTTTTGATATTGTGCCAGACTTTCCCCAAACTGCTGAGAGATGAAATAGATAAGAAGGTTGAACCTAGGTACCCAACAAATGTTTCACAGCTATTGCAGTATGTGCAAAGACAATGCAAAAACATTTCAACTGCTGCCCAAAGTATGCAAAGAATTTATTTAGGCAAAGGTGGGGTTTGATCATAGAATATTTATAGATGTTAATATGGTATCATTCCCATAGGTGCTTTTGTCTGTGAATTTAGCAAATTTTCAAAATAAAATAAATTTAGAGTTTTTTCCACTGTATATATTTACACTGGTTTCCAAAAGTTAAGTAACAAATAAACAAAAAAATTTTCAAAGTGGTTAAAGTTTTATTAAACAAAACTACAACACAAGCTCTTCATGTAACAACTTTAATCAAAGAAATATGTAAATGATGCCAGCAGGAACATGTTAATTAATTTTGGTTTAAAGACATGAAAAAAAATAAAATTTGTTCATATTAATTTTGGCTCTGCTAAGATATTTATTTTGAAAGAAAAATGGCATAAATGGATAGCTGTACTTATTTGACAAATTTTCTAAAGTGAAAAGCTATTGGTAGGATAGAAGCCAGACAATCATATACCGGGACAATGGAATGACTAAATATGTACAGAAGTTTGGTTCATAGCTATGGAGACAATTTCAACTACATGGAGACACTGTCTGAAGACAAATTCAAGGTCAACCATGGGTCACCACCCATCATTTGATAGGTTGCCACTTTAAACTTAGCAAAGCAGAACTTCAACATCAGCCCAAACTGCTTCTGATCTCTCTGCAGCTAGAGGAAGGTTCATAGCAGCCTCAACCATACACAAGGTGATACGTGAAAAGCTTTGTGTGAGATGACCCATGGTGTGTATCCTCTCAACCCACTGCCATAAACAAGAGTGGTTGAACTAGTGCTGTAAATATGCTGGAGCCATGTTATCTAGCCTCTAATGTAACTCATGGTGTATACTCATCTGGATGGAATGTGAAATAGCAACCAGTCCACAAACCTCATGGAAAGGAACCACTAAAGTGGTGGTGTGATGGTTCAGACAGGAATTTCATTGAGGTGTACAGATCTGCAAATGTCTAAAAAAGATACTCTGACTGCAATAAAGTATAGGAACAAGATGCTACATCCCTGTCAGATTATATGCTGGTGCAATTAGAGATAACTTTATTTTAATAGACAATAAAACTTGTCCACATAGGGATGACTAACATCTCCAAGACCAAACCTATATGATATGGGCTATACATTCTCCTGAAATAAATCCTGTTGAAAATGTTTAGGAAGCTCTACAAAAATGTGCTGCTTTTTTCCAAAAGCTACAAATTTCTCTGATAAGACAAATGACTTTATTAATGAGAACAATGAGAAATAGAGTTATAAGTTGCCTGTAAAGCTGCTAAGTCATGCATTGCTGTCAGAAAGTGGAAAAACATCCATTATTGACTACCTAATTCATTTTTGTTTACAATCTTCGTTAGAAATCCTTAATGTTTCTTGATTTGGTGCTGTTTGTTTCCCTTTACATCCTTAAATATTATCTTCATTTACATATTTCTTTGATAAAAGTTATACTATATAAAGGAGTTCATGGTGAACATTTAGTAAATAAAACTAATCATTTTAGAAATATTTTTCATACTGTGTTTGTTGCTTAACTTTTGTAAACTAATGCATAAGTAATATCAAACATTGTGTACTAGACCTGATACATAGAAATAATTGCAACCATCTAGATTAATGTAAAATACTAGAGATATTCAAATAAAAACTATTAACAGCATGTATTTTAACTGTTTCTTTGAATTCACTGCCATTTATTTTTCATCTAGCTTAGACATTAGCTGCTGCTTCTCTCTCCATTTCTACCAAGCCAAAAATTCTGTAGTTTTAACATCCAATCCACCTTGTAAGATTCTCCCTTGCACCAAGCTACAGACAGAATTTTGACTCAAACTAATAGAGTCACATTCTGTCTAGAGATTGGCATGATTTAGTCAGGTAAAATACAGATCTGATGTAACAAAAACTTTTCTTTTCTTTATTTCATGATTGGATTTAGTCAGTCAAATAAAAATAACTCGAAAATTCAGTCTTATTTAAGTAAAACCAATACTGCATTGCCAAAGTGTTCCTCAAGACTAACCCTGAGACCAGTGACAAATAATGATCAAATAAAAGTTTTGAAGGTATTTCTCAATGAAAATCTAAAACAATTTTCAAGAGTCTCCATCTCAGAAAACTTATTATAATCTTCTTTTCTAATGCAACAATCAAAACAAGAAATACCAAGCAAGGTACACATTTCAGAGCATAGCGCAAGTGATGAAAGGATATCAAGATAGTTATGGCTTAAAAGTTCATACATGAGGTGGGGAACACTTAGCTGAGCTGATGGAAAGTAGGAGGGCCAATCACCTCCTTCCTGCTAGGCCTAATATCCTAAGGATCCTGTGAATAATGGTCTTGTTGAAAGATAGTGCATACCTGAGACCATCAGAAGCACCCCTGAATGTATTTTAAAATTATAATGTTCTCTGCAGGTGCTTTTTTTTTTAAACCATTAAAAAGTTAGTTTGGATTGTTAACTTGAAATATTGTTCTGGTTAAAATAATCATCTTACTGAACATGTGCAAAGCAGACTACAAAAAAAAAATAAAATTGTTCTTACTTAAACAGATATTAGCCAAGCCACACACAGCCAATTACAGACACGTTCAAAATATAATTCACTTGTATTAACAAACAAACTCTGGTGGACAACTACTGTTTATATTAGAAACACACCAGTTCAAAGATTGCATGTTGGAAGATGAAAGATTGTTGTTAGACATAATGCATGATATATGGACATACAAAAAAGACCACCAGAGGCTTTGAGTAAAAGATATGATTTTTGGTATTGTAACAAAGTAAATAAATATATGCAAGTGTATATTTTGGAAAAGAGGCAGTTTTATAATACTGAAGTAAGACAGGCAGTGTAATTAGAATATTTAAGAAACTCAAGAGATTTATCTGCAAATTAATAACCTAATATCTCTACAAAAAAACAAACTAAGATCCAAAACATTTTCTATGATCATTTTCACTGCTATTTCTAAAACTAACTTTCAAATAAAATGAGAAAATTTGCCTGTTTTCAAATGTAGCTTAAAACATTAAATTCAAATTTTTTTTTTTAAAAAGTTGTCTTGCCTCCCTATATTTTCCTTCCATCCTTTCCTGTGCCTCAATCCACCTCAGCATATCTGGTCTATTACCCAGAGACTGGCGCATGGGATTATGTGAAAACCTGCTAAAAGCAGATTTCCGCTTGCTATGTCCAGTGCTGCTCCATCTTGGATGTAGCCCCATCTTTCGTTCATCCTGCTCCGTATCAGTGTCCTGGTGAAACAGAAAAGGCAGTTTTAGCAGCCATCTGTCATGTGCAGAACTGAAGAGGACGAGTGTGAGTGAGAGAGCAAATGATCTGGGTGCACTGCACTAATAATTACCCTTTGTTCCCTAGCATCAATCTTAATCACATTCCAGCCTCCACTTTCCTTTGTTAATGGAAAAGCTAACTGGTTTTCTTTTGTGCAGCTTTTAAACAAAATGATCATTTATCAAACTAGCCAAATATTTAAAAAAACAAATATCCATTTATGTAGCTTTTCCTCCTCCTCTACCACCATCACCATGGAAGTGATAATGGAAAGTTTGTTATGCTGGTTCATGGGGTCAGTTGTTTTGTTTTTCTTTAAATTTATTAATTAAAGTGCAACAAGTACAAAGATGCCAAGTCATCTCACAGCTATTATACAAGCCAACCAAACTAAAATATCTCACCAATGGCGAGTCAGTAAGGTCATGAAAAAGATTAAATATACTGTCATTATAGATTCATTTCTGCTAAGTTTCCTTTCTTATTGTTTATTTATTTCTCTCTTCTTAAAAAGCTTCAAAGAAAGCTTATTTCTAATTTTTCAGTTCAAAAATAAACAAAGCAAAAAATAAATAAAATAACCATCCTGATAAACAAGGATTTGTATTTAATTACATTTTCTGCAATTTGCATTTTACATCATTGCAGATTCTCATGAAATTTACTCTCTTAAATCAGTTTGATTTATGTTTTCATACAGGCAATGAAAAGAAATTACTCCTACCTGGAGATACTATCTAGCTTTTTCCCTATCTCACTTTGTACTTCTTTTTGTCTATTATCAGATAAACCTTTAAAACTTTTTTTTCTTTTACTGTAGCATAAACAATCAGTGATTGACATGAAAAAAAAATCCTCATAATTACATAAAAACTGAAATTATTAGTTAAGTCAGGTTACAAGTATTCTAATTTGATCATCATGCAATAAATATTACGCATGGAACAATATGGTCAAAAGATCTCAAGTTATCAGCATTCAATGATACATTTGTTTGCTTCATCACCAGCTCCATATTACCCTTCCATGTTAGCCTGCCCAAAGCCATATTATCCTTCCATATCCATGCTCTCCAACATGTCTCATTTACTCAGTAATTCCAGCAATTTGTTAGAGACAAAAAAAGCACTTTTAGTAAAATTTCAACATGAACTGTAGATAAGTCAACATAACATGCAAAATGTACAGAGACATGCTAATCATAAATATTTCACGGTGGTCCCTATAAATATGTATAGATAAACCAACAAAAACAAACAAACAGCCAAAAAAAGAAATAGCTTACTTCTTGGATTGAATACTGCACTGGACCGGTATGCCAATATTGGCAATCTTCAAAGACATTAGATATATTTCTAAATAGTCCTTGTGAATAGCACATAAAATCGATATTGATAAATACATTTTATGCAAAGTCTTGGGGAAAAAAAATCGAAAAAAAAAAAATCAGTTCTTTCACAAATACTCTGACAACGACCTTTCTGATATATTTCTCTCTTAGCTGCTGCGTCTATATATAAAAGTGAGAACCCATCAATCACTGATTTATTGTTTTTTGTTGAAATTATATAGGCTGAGGACAGACAACCTGATAATATAACAGGTGACACAAAATACTAACAAGGAAGCACAGACAGAGTCACTTTTGATAAAATGCTTTTATCAGATAATACAGGCAAAATAATTATATCAGTTGTGATATTTAGTTTTGATATCGCCATAAATGAGAGTAAAACATTGGTAATGCAGTCATGTGCCATTCCACATGCCTGGCTTTGTAATGCTTTTATAGAAAGATCTAACCAGCTGACATTTTAACCAGACAAATTTAAAACACTAATCAGCTCAGATGATTTATTTAGATTATCTTGTCACAGCTAACCCACTAGAAGAGTAATCACAATATCCATAACATCTGATAGTTTAGTTATTAGCAATGCAAGAGTAATCAAAATATCATTTAGAATTCCCATCATTACTTCATTATTTCATACCAGCTTAGATTAAAGTTTTCATCAGCTATGTAATAAAGCACACCTGTATCAAATACCCTAGGATAATTAGTATTATTAATACCAGAAGTTAATAAATTAGAAGTACACAACAATTTATTGTGAAATAATGTATAAAAATTATTTTTTAAAAAAGGAACTTTGTCCATATTGTAGACGAGTATATAAATATTTTAAATATGTTATTCAAATTCAAATTTTTAACAACAACAACAACAACAAAAATTAGGGAAGTTAAGTTGGTGTTAACAATATTTGTACTATCCATTAGTTGTTTTTTTCAAAATCCAATTTCTAGGTTCTAATAAGTTCCCATGTCATCATCATTCACATAGTAAACAGAGTTGTAAAAAAATCCCATTCTGAAAAGTCAACATATGTCAGACATCCAGAATAACCCTAAAAAATAAGGAAAACAAAAAAAATCACTGCCTGAAAACAACAAAAGGGAGGCAAGATGACTGAATAGCAGTTTGATGATCCAGCATGTTGCGTGCTACACTAATCCTAATGTTCTCTAAAAATATATTTAATCATTAGCCAAAGGTAGATGAGAAAAGGTGGTCATAACACTTGTACATAGCAATATATGTTCAGTTAAATAAAAATTTCAATTTTTATAATGAGAATGATGATAGCCATGCAACTTCATTGTAGATAACGAAAAAAGTTGAATTTATAAATCAAATGCCTAAATAAAGGCAGTTCAAGTAGCAGAACAGTAATCAGGCTTCTTACCTAACAAATAATCAGGTATTTAAATGAAAGAGTCCAAACTAATGGTAACAGCATAAGGTATCAAAATTAATGGCAGAGTCCACAAAATGACCCTTTATCTGCTAACTACTAAGGGAACGTTGCCAACAATACTCAAGCTGCCTCACCCTACAAAAGGGAACATTTCTTCACTTTCCTTTTGTTAAATTAAAGATCTTTCTGTTGGAGTCAGTTTCTAAAACATTTTATTTTTAAATTATCAGAAACTCTGATCAAATTTAGTGTAATTCCAATTTAAAGCTTGTATAACTTATCATGCACCCGTGAGACTCTACTGACAACTCTACATTGTTTATGCAGCTTTGTTTCTCTGAAAAAAATCCCACAGTATTTACAGCAGCAAGGAGTGAAAACAAGCTTTCATCACCAATGATGTTGATGGCTTTCATAACAAAAGCTTGTCAAAACTAACAGATCCCCCCCCCTCCAGATAAAGTTTGGCGAGTGCAGGTTGTCACTACGCCAAAACACATCTAAGGGCAACAACTCAAACCTGAAAATATTAATGTTGTAATCTCTCATCTACTCAATATCTTGATATATCCTTCATATTTGATTAGTAGATTCAGAATTCAAGGCAAGCTCAGTTTGGTATACCTCCCTGCTTCAAACCATACACAGGTAGCTTGCTTAATCACCTAGACTAATTAATGTCCTGTCTCGCTCACTTCTGTGAGATATCTTTAGATCTCAAAATTCAAAACAAGGTTAAAAAAAGAAATATATACAAAACATTCAAAATCAGTTTTTTTTTGGTGTGTTTTTCTATATAAAGGAAATTTTCCTACCATTTTTTGAATGTCTGACCTAAACATCCACAAATTAAAATATCAAACAATTTTAAAGTATTTTTGGCTCTCACAGCTTCAAGTAGTTTTGTTTTACAACATTAAACAATGCAAATATAATTTTGTTTAAAAATTAATTAAGTTTTGAAAAAGTACAATTTATTATTAGATATATTTTAATTACCTTTCTTTTCTTGCTTTTTTCAGTGTTATTAATGTTTAATAAATCTACTGTCACAGCACAGAAGTTCTCCCATGCTGTATTATCACCATATGATGATTCCGTTATTGATGTAGAGTTCAGAGGAAGAAATAAGCAGCTTCCAAGATGATAAGTGAGAAGTATCAAAGATACAAAATAACACTGATTATCCAAAAGTTTGGATCCAAGTGAATTATGCAGGATTAACAAAATTAGTGGTTATTATAACATGCATTTTTTAAAAATTTTGAATATTCATAATTTATAACTGTTTATATATGCCATGATAAATGACAACATTAAAAAAAAAACAGTTTAGTCTTTTGTTTTTCCTAGAAATATTTCATTCCTTCCAAACTTTTGTGAAGTATGCTCTCAACACACACACACACACACACACACACACACACACACACACACAAGGATATGCATTAAGAGAAAAAAACTTTAAGCTGTTATTTATTGTAAGACTTACTATATATTTTTCATTATTATCTGTCATTTCCTAGAATGAGGCAAGAAACTGGCTACAAGTACAAAAAAACTTGACAGTTTCTGATTACATGTGACTAACTATATGCATACAGTCATGGTCATTGTTGTGGAGTAAACAACAAAAGTGAAAAAAATATTTTAATGAAATGAAACAGTTATTAAAGTTTCAGCACATTTATTATAATATATTTTTCCATGCATATATTTTCTAAATGTCATATGCAAATTTAAGAATTTATCTTATATGCCCAATAAATTAATTATAGAATATTTATGGAAACCAGCATACATTTATCAAATAATTTAAAACTTTTTTTTCTTTTTTTACATATCAGTGTGGTTGGTTTTGTTCAATCCTAGAGCTAACAGTTTCATCTATTCACTCTTACTCCACTTTAGTGTTTGCCAATCAGATTTTTTTTCTTTTCCAGCTAGACAGATTTGGATTTCTCAATAACAAAAAAAACCAAACTATAAACACTATTCAGCAGAGCTCTCAAAATTACCTAAAAAACTTAGAGGTTGACAATATAGAAATGCAGTAATTTTGGTTTAGTTTCATTAAGGTGCTGCATTTAAGAGAAACTGCAATAATAATTTTAATAGTAGTAGTTATCCCCCTTTAATCATTTTTAAAAATAAAAAGCTAATATTTACATAATTAGCTGCACAAATTTGGCTGTGATCAAATTTTGCTTGTGACAAAGATGAAAGTGTAATAGTAAAGTTTTTTTTAAAGTTAGTCTTCTCTCTAGTCAAACCAGGGGGGCATATATTAAATATCATCATCAGTAGTCTGAGGACAGGCAGGTCCTTCATTAAAGTTTTGCTTTCACTTAACCGAAAATGGAAATTTTCATACTCTAAATTCCTTACACTATTTTGTTTGTCAGTTTTTAAAAAAGGAAAAAAATATTTACATATATATTCAACTGCATTAATTTCCTAAATTATACTCATCTTATTAAAAAACAATTTTTTTAAAAATTAAATAAACTAGAAATATCATGCCTAACACTGATGCATTGTGGTAATTTATAGCCAGTGGTAGTTTATGTTACTATCTAATGAGAATTTCTTTCTTTAGTAAAATATGTAAGTACATTTACCAAAATGGAAATTAATGTGTAAACTTAAATTTTCTTGTTAGCCTATAAATAAGGAATGCAGAAGTAATAATACCTTGTGTCTTATTAAGGTGTATGCAAAACAATATCTGCCACAGTCGGGGTTTTGATAACAAAATAAGATTGGAATCTGTCTTATTGGTGTATAGTTGCTACTAGAAAAAAAATTGTACAGATTTTAACTCTCAGAAAAGAATCTCGTGATACAAGTTTTGCTTGTTTCAACTGTGATAAAAGCTAAAAAATACTAAATATTTATGACAATCCAAACATTGTGGACACTTCTGAGTGCTCTAACTCAAGCTGGTGACAGATTTAACAAATTTACAGTGGATTACAAAAACTAATAATTGGAGAAATTTTGCAAAGTGATTTATCACAAGTTGTAAAGTATCAAAAATTATAGTTTTCAAAATACAGGCCATCAAGTATGCTAGCATCAAGAATTGATCTTTTTAGACCCCTGAATATAGTGTGCTCAGAGAATCATGTATATAGCTTAAAACAAGAGAAATTTTATTTAATATTCCAATTTGACTTGTTACTTTTTCTTGGATATTGTGTGTCATTTTTAATTAAATTTACTATATCACTGCAGGTATAATTTTGTACTCATATACAACTTACTTCCTCTAAGATCTGAACATACTAAGTCTAGTCAGTCACTAGTATAAGCTTCAGTTCATACTCAGATGTCAACCTATCTTTGTTTTTAATACCTGAGTATACTAGGACAGCCCCATTCTTGAGAGTTAGTATGGAAAATAAATGAAGTAATTTTTTTTACTATCTTTGAATATTAAACATTTTTCCATAAAATAAACTGGTAATATTTTCTTTCATTTTAGTTGCTAATTTAAAAGTCTTCAAAACGAAATGATGACATGCTGGACTGATATTGTGTATTGGTTGATAAATCCTACTTACCAATAATACTAGAGAATCACTACAGACATGCTGATTTGACTTTAAGACTGAATAAAAAAATGTAATAAAATAAATATATTGTATATTAATTCATATATATTTGGATTGTATTATTTATTAATTGTTTATAATATTTGTATTATTTATGTTTGTAAATAAGTGAAATAAATGTTTAAAATTCATTAAACAATGAATGCTTTTTTACAGCATTTTCTTAGTGGTGTTTGTTTAGAATATTGCTTATAAAACTTACTGCTTCTTTTTTATGTGAATTAATTTTGTGTACACATTTAAAGCATGTGTTGGTTATTTATTAGTACAGAATCTGATGAATATATACAATTCATATATACTATCCATTTATTTTTGAACAGATTAACACTAATTATAAAGATAAAGGGAGATCAATCATATCTTGGTTCTACTTTTAAAAATTGCTGGTATAAGGAAGGTAAAAACTGATGTGGTATACAGTGGGTTAGTTGCACATAGTTATAAATACCAGGAAAATTTAAATGAAACCTGGTTGAAAATGGAATTACCATAATCATATGCTGCCAAGTTAAATGTCCATGGTATATATAATTCTTAACCTTGAAGTAATGTAAATTATTTCTTAATTATCCATACCAAACATCAACAGCAATATCGCTAAACATCTATAAAATACAGCATTTACCCTGTTTTATTCATTAATCGAGTTCTTGAAAATTTAAGTATTTCAAGCTCATCCCATACATACATATTAAAACAAAATTTTATATCTTTATTTAATAACTTAATGTTTAAGTTTTAAATATTGTTTCCTTAATGCTTATAACCTGAAAACTGTAAATAGAAACAGAATATTGTCAACCATAAACATTTTTATTTTGATAGTAAGCTACCTGTATTAATAATTTCAAGAAAATTAAATTATAAATATCAACATGGATAGTAAACTACAACCTAGAAGTGATGACTATGAACAGGCCAAATTAACTGAAACTATAACAGCAGCAGTTTGTGGCTGTGGAAGGGCAAATGCAGCCATAGCGGCAGTGTGTGGATAGATATGATTTACTGCAATTTAGCAAATGTGACATATATTCCAACCAACAAGAACACTACACTATAGTAATCACTGTCATATTACAATCAACATAAGTAGATATAATGTGAAATCTTAGTTACTAAAGAAAGCATAGATAGCCACAATGTACAACCAGTCAGCTGCACAATGTGATTGAAAATATCCAATACCCGTTTTGGAGTTGAGGTAGCTGAAAATTCATCTTCTGTTCCAAATGTAGACCAACGTTTGTGTTTGACAGAAGATTCAGAAGCCTCATTATTTTCATCCACCAGTGAGGCCAGAGCCGGCTCACTGCCCCTTCTCACTCGTAATCCTGGACCTACACAAAAAGGTTTTTTTAAAAAAACAAAACAAAGCATGAAGATAAACCATGACAGGTAAACTCTTGTAAGCTAAGCATTAGTGGAATGACAAGCATCATTACAATTAATACTAGGAATTTTCTGATAACAATATTTAAGTATTTAAACAAATGGTAAACCCCAAATGCATTTAATATACCCATAAAAATATTATGATACACCGAAGAAGCATAATATCTGTCACTGCTAAAGATTTTTTGAAGTATTTAGGGCATTAATAATAAAATGCAAGTTTTCATTACAAATCGCTTTAGTAAAGGGATGATGGAGAATGCTAAAATAGTATAAATCTTAAAATTAATAGTTGCTACTGACAGAATACTTAAGCTGCCATCAATCTCACAACTAGATGATGCGTTGATATTGTTCTACTAAATTGCAACAAAAAAAAAGTATTTTATGTTACTACTTACTACTAAATGGACATTAGCAGCAAATTGATCACAAGGTTCTTGCTGCTCTAACTTTGTTCTTTTCAAAGAAATGAAGAGAACATCTACTGAACTTGTATTATATATGTATACAAACACACATGTGAATGCATATTCATAAAAAATAAAATGTATACAAACAAATTTCAATTAATCATAAGCAGAAAAATCTACAGCCACAAGTATAGAATATTTGAACCTCATTAATGATGGTAAGAAAACTTCCTAGCAAAATCATGCATTTCTTTTTCAAGAGCTCCATATTCTATTGTTAAAATACAGTAAAATTCATTTAATCTAGTAACCTGTGATCTGGTACTTCCAATGTACCTTCACCAGCTCAAATTAGTGTAATGTATCACTGCTATGCAGCACTACAGACCAGTCACCTTCCTGCACTTTCCACGTGTGGTGTGTGTGTGTGTGTGTTTAATGTTCTGTCAAATCATTTTATGTTACTTATTTATCCAACAAACATTCATGAATTAATTTATAATATTGTCAAAGAGTATCCATTCAACTAGCTGTGGAATGAAAAGGAATAGAATTTTGCTAACATTAAAACTATGATACAGCTATACTGTGTTTAGTCCTTTTGGTACTGTACATAAGGAAAGTCACCATTTGTTACACATAGAGCTCATTGTTGGGCTACGATAACAGAGTAAATGTATTGAATAAATTAGATATTAGTGGCAAACAAGGAAACTACAGCCGACGTTTTCTTGACTAAGTGACAGATGCAGAAAGTTTTCATACCTGATGGTAAATCATTAGACGTCACTATTACATCATTATCAGTATGAGTGACTGATTTGGCATCCCCATTACTAGCCCCACTGCAGGGCTCAGGTTCAGGACTAGCTGTTCCCACTGAACTTGCACTAGCTCCATCTCCTCCATTATGCTGATGGAGGTGATTTTCATCTTGTTCTTCAAAGACAGCAATCAACTGAAAGCAAAAAAATAAATAAATAACATGTTATCAGCAAAGATTGGTAGTGACATTCTTATTAATAAGAATGATCACTGATTAGTCAAGAGCTTGAGGTTAGGCGTTTGATTATAACTATTTTATAATCAATGAAAATGATTATGCAAATGGAATCCTTCATGTTTCATACAAATAATTTTGAAATAAATTCCGATTAAAACCAAGAACAAACCTGTATGGTCCCAAGTTATCCCCATGTTGAGATAAAATAGGGTAAAAAAGATCCACAAAAAAACAAACAAATAAAAACAATAAGTGTTGCCTTTTCAAATAATTCTGGAGTTAAGAGTGAACAAGCAGGTTTTCAAATTAAATATTTAAAATAATAAATTTGTAATCAAACTCAAAGTAAAGTACTTATTTCACTGAATATTTTTAAGTGAGCAGATAATTCAAAGTAAAAATGCTCGATGAAAATGTAACTGACACTAAATTTTATTATAATTATTGTGCCTTTCATTTTATTTGATAGATAAATTGAAAAATAAGTAAAAATCGAAGTTCACCCAATAATTCTGAATATAATGATTTAGTATCTCAAAGTATGGAAAGGCAAGAAAGCAACTTTTTAGAAAAAATAGATATGCTAAAAAGATTCTGTAGTCAAGAACAAAAGTGACTCATAAATGGAATTATTTTTCCATAGCATGTAAGGGATTTTAGTGTGTTTGCATGCATACATGAACCTACTTTAATCCTTTTCCTATTGTTTTTTAAAAATCTGGTGAAAGTCATCTTATAAGACTCCTTCAGTTGATGGCCATCCATCACTTAACAGCAGCCAGTAGATATCCTCCAATAAACAGTGGCTTACAGATATATTAATATCCACTTTATTCAGGAACTTTTTTAAAAACAATTTATCTGAATTTAACTTTATAATCAATCTATTAAGCCTGCCTTGAGACGAAGCTGCTATAACAAACCAATGGTTACAGCAAATGGTGCTTTCTAATGTTAAAAATTGTATACATTAATTGGTTGGAGTTTCTTTCAATTCCTCTCCCTTCTCACAAGCTTTTTGTTGGGATGCATGCCTAAGTTGTCCTAGCAGGGAAGCAATGAGATTTTTCCCTATAATCAATCATCCATGAAATAAATCCTATAATCTGTTCTAGGAAAGACTGAATTCTAGCTATGCAGGTTATTCACATTATCTCAAATTTGGGGCTGGATGTTTATGATCTCTAGGCAACATAAATCATTGCTTGACAAGTGATTATAATTCAAAGCTTCATCCTTAACACAAAACAACATGGAGTCCACCAATTTGTTCAGGTCTTCAAAAATCATCACAACATGCTAATAGCTATACAAATAACTTTCCAAATGTAAATGCCACTTATCCTTTATTCGGTTAGTAAATATGAGATGTTTTACCTTGTCTGTCCTTGGTTATTCTGTGCTGTGTTAGGAAGCCTAGATTCCCTTTCTTACCCACAATCAGTAGGTCAAAATTAAAGTAACGTATTAGGTAGGACAACAAATAAATATGATAAAAAAGTAGTTATAAACATAAAATTAGTAAAGTGGTTAAAGAAGATAGTAAGTATAACAATAAGTTCAATAAGAGCAAAGTGGGTGGCATAATGATCCAGTGATAGACTACTGGACTACCATGGTTGGGATCACCACTTTATTTTGAAACATAACAGGTTAAAAGCATTAATCCAAAACATTCTTCTGATAAACAAAAAAATGGTACTAAATAGCCTAAAATTAGTGAAACACTTCCAGCTTGCTATGTCCCCAAAAAACACATCAGCTCAGTTCAGTTATCAAACTTTGTGTAATTTCAAGGCAATTTGTAGAAAAGAACTAGGTTGAAAATTACCCAGATTTGCCATTAGCTTAATAGAGTTTTTTTTTGGTTTTATTTTAGTTATTAAATTTTATCTATGACAAAATTTGTAAATGGTTTACAAGTGAGTATGAGGTCATATCATGTTTTTACTTCATTTCTTTAATTGAGAATACTGATTTTTCAGATTAATGCTGCTTTAGAATACCATGGTTCCCATGTTTGAAGGCGAGAGTTTAAATCCTGAGCATGACCGGCTTGGTTTTGTATAGCACCCTAGAAAAATTTCTTCTCACTTTTCTTCACCAGCTTCCTCTAAACACTCTGGTTTCCTCCCACATTTATAACATGAAGAGTTAGTTCTAGTAGGGTTTTCTTAGCGAATATGGTAGAGGTTCTGCAGGTAACTCTTGACTGGGTTGTACTTTGACAACCACTCAAGAGCCTCCAGGTAACTTTCTTGGTCACCAAAGACACCTTCTACCCACCCCTGGTAGCTCATTGCTGCAAAATATCCACAAGACCTCAACCATTTTGAGTTTGACAAGAACAGTAAAGTGGAACAGTAACTTATATAACAAGGACATTATACAAGAGAATATTAACATGAAGAAAGGGGAGGAAACAAATATTAACACAAATACTAAAATGTTTCTCACAAATAGTCTCAAAGAATAAACCATGGAAAATCTTGAGTGTCACTCCTGTTTGTTTATTATCACCAATCAATCTCTCTACATTGCAGCTACCATCAAACAAAACTACTTACATGTTCTCTATCATCAGCCACATCATTAAGGCAGTCATCTGGGTCCAGAATCCCTTCATCACTACTTGTTTTCAAACTCTGTACTGTGATCCAGCTGTTGTTGTCCTAGGAGAGAGAGATAAAGAAAAAAAGTGATTCTTTGTAAGTTCAGATTTTCCAGGTTTCTCATCTACTGGGATGAACTCCAATGGGTCTTTCCGTTGGTGAAACATTTTAATTTTTTGCAGCAAGATACTAGAGGCAAAGATGTAAAATAAATATAGATTAGCAAGATAAAGGTTCCCCCAACCCACCAATTTTTTTTCAATAATTTTAAAATAGAAATAAACAGTAAAAAAATTAATTACTAATCATGAATACATTCAATGTAAGGGAAGAGACACTAATACAAAAACTGAGATTATGTAGTTTTCTATATCTACATACAATACTTTTGTTAAATTATCCATTTAACAAATCAATGACTTATTATAAAAATAAGAAGCAGATGGTCAAGTGTGTCAACCTGCTATGGCTAAGGGCTTGCTTAACTTCCAATGAGGAAGGATCATGAAAATTTGGAAAACTTCCTATAGCTTGGCTTCTTTTCACTCTTCCATACCTATCTGTTGGAAAGAGTTCTCTTTAGATACCCTAATTTCCTTTCCATAGATAAACAAACAAGTTTTAATGGCGACTTTCATTAGGCCAGTCAAAATTAAAGAGCATGAGGCACTTTTGCGTTGCTCGTTAATTCCGGTGCCAGGTGATTTCATTCCTGACCAAGCTACCCAACTAGTGTTTAGGAGAAGGGGAGTCATATCTGAAAGTTTGGTAAACTCACCAATAACATTAAAGCTGATATATACTAAACGTTATCTTTTGAAATAAATATTGCTGCAGTTAGTAATAAGAAATTACCTATACTGCATTATGTAAAACCCACAACTAAAGTAAGTTAAAAGAAATATAGCCTTTATTTACCACTTTTATACATTATAACTTTATAAAGTGAAAATTCTATTTCAACTGTTACACACAAGTTAAAAAACTTGTCACCATTATCCTAAGAAAAATTTTGGTGATTCTCGAGAATCAAAATAAGAGAGATAAGGGAAGGAGAGGGTGGATGAAATTTATCAACTACATTCTATGGTTCAAATAACAGATGTGACCCTTAGCTACTTAAAAATTGTCCATCCAGAGAAAGAGATGAGGATAATAAAAAAACAGATATTCGTGTTAAAGTTTAGATAATAATCTTATTTAAAGTGTGAGTATCTATTTATTACCTGCCAAAGTAACCACATATTTTAAAAAAAGAAAAACTGGATGAAAGATTGATTTTTGTAATATTCAGAGATACTCTTTGAAGCTAGACTCTAGACTTCCTCCATCACTCAGAAGAATCAGGGAACCCAGATCATTTTATACATCTATCTACCTGATGATAACTTGTATCTCAAATAACTGGAAATCTGCAGAACTTAAATTTTTTCTTTTTTTTAAAATTCCAACTGGTTTAGTCAAACTAAAAAAAAAAAAAAATTGTTTCATTTTAAGATTAAGTTATTTGGTAATAAAACCCACTTTTTGAAAACATGATATGCTCTCAAGCATTCACTCGTTTATGATACCTGTCTGATAAGGGCAATGGAAAGTCAGACAAAATTCCAGGAAAAACATGTCCTCTATTAAAATGGAAGGCAATTAACAAAACAAATTCAAACCAAGCCAGTAGCCCTAAGTAGAACTCTGCATTCTTAGAGCAATCAGGGGAGGTAAACAGCACTTTGTAGATAAATCATTAAAATCACAAGCAAAAATAAACAAAAAATTGGCTAGAATTACTAGTAGTAGGAGAAGAATAAAGGGGGGAAATGGGAGTCTCCTAGTCCTATACAAATCCTAGCTTCTTCCTGTCACCATGGCATGTGGTTTATCCAAACAAAATTTCTTGCTGAAGCTGTGTGTCAGTGAATGAATGCAAACAGGTTAACAAGGTGAGCAAATGCTAAACAAGAATAAAAGTGAAAACAAAATGACGAAGGTGTCATTGTGGTTACCCTACTTTCTACTGCCCCTCTGCTCTATCTATAACTGACCACTGCGTCTGTATCAGAGTCAGTTTCTGCCATCTCACATCACCAGATGGTTATGTTGAGGTTTTGGCAATTGAGAGATTCTCCATACAAGATATTACTAGACTTTTTGAAAACAGGAAGGCGGCAAACAATAGGCGTGTAAATGTAATAGAAAACACAGGTACCAAAATTTCCAAAAGCCAAAAAAGAAAACGGAAAGTAACATCAATAAAATCTCTAAGAAAACTTTTAAAAGAATATAAAATTTTTTAAAAGCAAAATGAGGAATCAACTTTTCAATATTTATCTTTATTCTTTTACTTGGATAAAAAAAGAAGAATGAAAGAACAAAAATATTTCAGGGAGTTTCTGAAAATAATCAACATTGTACCACCAAAAGCCCCTGAAACCAGCTTGGGAATTTATAAAGTAATTTGCATGTTGTTTTTTTTAATGTAACTATACAAAAATAAACAAATTTCTTCAAAGAAAATATGCCAAATTTAAAAAAAATTAAATTAAGAAAGAACTTATTAACAAAATAATAATAGCATGAAATTAAACTTTTAGAATAACCTCTAACACAGAGTTGTGTGGTTTGATTGCTTAAGTTCAATTTTAAGAACATCTAATTTTTCTTGCATCAAACTATAATCTTTTTGTATATAAACTTTAAGTCCCATCTTTGTCAATTTAAATGCCAGCTATTCTATAAATAATATACACCTTGTAAAGAGAATATTAAAAATATATATCTGAGAGAGAAAGACATACAAATGCTAGACAGACAGATAGAATCTCAAAATAAAAGTGAAAGTAATCCTGCAAAGTTGACTAAGTTTAACTTCCATGTTTGGTCAAAATTTCCATCTGCTGATCATTGCTAGCTATTACACTGCAAAAACTTAAAAGTATAAATCTAACAAAATTGCTTGTTCCTACTAATGATGTTAGAATAAAACTTTACTGAAACATAATAACTAATCATATCCAGTTGAGTTTCATTTGAACATCTTTTATATATGTATATCTTTTAGCAATATTACAACAATAGTCAAACCTTATTAATCGGATTTGTTGGAACACAATTATACAAATCTTTTTTTTTCAACGAGTTAATTTCCCTTAGAGAGAGATATAATCAAAATAAACATAACCAAATCACACAGATACACTTCACATATATTAAACAAAAACTTCAAAATTTTATAGAGATAATTTAAATTTGTTGTTTAATTTTTATCTTGCAGAATAAACAGAAACTATGGGGTAATATCCATTTAACAAAAAAACAGATGCAAATGGTTGATACACTGTAAAAGGATAGCTGTTCTGCTTTGTGACATTTAAATCAAGAAAAAAAAGAAGATAACAAGCAGAACTACTGTACCAAAATATATTATTATTATTTTGCATTTTAAAAAACCCAGAAGTGAGATCTGTACCAGTCCTTCATGGCTTTGAATGCTTTTCATATAAATCATTAGATTCTACATTGTGTTAAGTTCAATCAAACCCCTGTTGTTCAAAATACAATAATCAACTGCTCTGAATGGTTTTTGCCTCCTTAGATGAAACTACAAAGGGTTCTTTCTTGTTTACTATTTTCAGAATTGTCAAAATGTTACAGTGCTCTTATGAAAATCAACATACTCCCTCAACAATCAGACAGCTTGCTCAAAAAAAATATATTTTAGCATATCATTGACTTTGGCCAATGATGTTACCTTCGTTTATTCTATCCAATTGTTAGTAGAATACTGACATTGCAATAACAGTTTGCAATAATGGTAATGGTCACAGAGCTCCATCTATGCCTGCTTCATCATACAATGTTGGATGTTAAAGAGGTTGCTCCTCCCCTCCCTCCATGCAGGTAAAGTTTTGCTGGATGAGTTGTCTTGTATAGTGCACTTTGAATGTTAACACCATCCACTAGATTAATATATCTAGTAGTATATTGTACACCTTTACATTATTCAGATACTAGTGATGTAACTAGCAACAATGTCAACCAGCAAGAGAACTGAAGATCCTTTTATGTATCTAAACTGCTTAGCGAAAAGCACCCATATCATCCATCTCCCTAAATATCTGAGCTATCATGTCATGCCAATGAAATAGTCAAACAGCTTAATTTTATGAGTGCCTGATGTATTATTATTATAAATGTATAAATAGGTATATAAAAAGAGTTCTTAGTAGAGATGCTGATTCAAATTTACTACAAAAAAAATCATATCTGAAGTCAATGAAGTTTCACATGTTATGGAAAAATACAACAAATTTCTCTGTTGAACATCCTTAAATCACAGATCACAGAAACTGTTTCTAGTTACCTAATAAATACAAGTAACAGCTTAGCTTATCACATTAAATCGTTTATTTCATTTCACTTCTTTCATATCAAGTCAGGTTTTATCTACCAACATGATATCACATAAGAGCCTATAACACTGAAAGTCAGTCAATTATTCCACAAACCAAAAATAAAATAACATTCATAATAAATAATATAGTTACATTTTATATAGAAAATGCCATGACCTTTTCTTCACAACAAGAAAAAGGTATCAGTAAATCTAAATGCACAAGGAGAGATGGCCAAATGAAATGAAATATGTGGCACAATATCTTACTTAGCAGCTTTGCCCAGCTGATATCTCAAAATTAATTATTGGATTTAATGTATAACCACCATAAACAACCTTTATCAAAACAATCTCTCACCACATTCATGACAAAATAATAATGCAAATCCTTGGAAGAAATTGAAAACTAAGGCATCACATACATGCACTAATAAATCTTCTGCCGATTTCTCTGGTCGGAAGGTGTGTCAGGGGCTGAAATTCATCGGAGGCTTTTAACACAATACAGCAACAGTGTACTACTGCATAGAAGTGTGTATGAGTGGATCGAGAAGTTTAAAAGTGGCCGGACAAGCATGACACACAAAGAAGGAGCAGGACGCCTGTCAACCTCCACTGACGAGAAGATTCAGCAAGCTCGAGAGATGGTAATGGCGAACCAGTGAGTTATCATCGATGAGGTAGCATTTTCTCTGCAGATTAGTCATGGTTCTGCCTATCAAATCATCCACGACAAGCTCAGCTTCCATAAAGTCTGTGCAAGATGGGTGCCAGCGGATAATTTTTTACTTACCCTCGTACATATATAAAGATGGATTTATCCTAGTATAATAATAACAGTTAATAACCACTCTATACCTTATCTGACAACAGTGGACCATGATAATATTCATAGGATGTGTAACCCTCCCACCAATCATGTAACAAATTCCTTGTACAAGTGAAATGATTTCTGTAAACTGAAAATGTATATTTAATTTTTTTAAAACTATTACAAACCTTGTAATTACAGATTCTCTGTGGTTTGAACTCATCCACCACAGAACTCAGTGCCTAGAAATTAACAAGGTAGCAACCATGATTTGATGGCTGTGTGGTAGGCAACATAGGCATAAGATCAGATCATGGAGAATTCATGATATTACATATGGTGCACATACATATAATGAAGATATCTCAGGTAGCCTCTTAATAAATGTCTTCACTATGGTGCCATTCCAAGTGCTTGATAACACTGTGGTGTTCCAAAGTAATGTTGTTTACTTTGTTATCCAATTTACTTATGCACTAAACTAGTGACTTCTGGGATAAAAATGGTCATGCATTTTAAAGCATATACACACTAAATCTCAATTATATAACTTAAAATTTCACATCATAAAACTGTAAAACAAATAAAATCCCTCTAAAGACAAAAGCAATCACCTCTATTACTACAATAAAATATTACCCAAGTTTCCAAAGTAGAGCAGCATATATCGTTATGTATATAGTAGTAAAAAAGAAAATGGCATCTGTAAACACCTAGTTCATTTGACATTAAATTTAGAATTTAGCTTTCTTTGTGCTTTAATAAAAGCTAACTACCATATTTCTCACTTTTTAAAAATTTTCTATATAAATATTTACCTGCAATTCTGTTAACAAAACAATATACTAAAGAAAGGCAGTTTAACCTTCTGAACATATTTCAAATAGCTCTAGTTCAGTGGACTGCAAAATATACTTGTTAATCTCTTTCAAGAGCAACATCTTTGAATTTTTTAATGGATTTTTATTTTAACTGAAATGGGTTCTCCAAAATCTAAAATGCTTTTTTTTCTTTTTACACCAACCTTTCACCTGTTTTATACAGAGATTACAACAAGAGACAACATCTCCACCTAAGCTACGAAATAAAGGTCATAAGATATAGGCCAGCTAGATCTATCTGCACTTTATAAGAAATGTATGATGAATATTTAGAGATATAAATGAACTAATTTTGACAAAACGATCTGATAACTTGCAATAATTTCTTTTTATTTCCAGAAAATGGTTTCCAAACAAAAATGTGTATTACATGTGTGCACACACGCACACAAACTGATAAAACTGTTTACCATGATCATGCTAGATTTTTATTTTTAAACCACGGAAACCTAGACAGCTAGTGCATAGTTCAAATAAAACCTTTTTTTTTTTTAAAGAAACGGTTTCTTTGAATACTTTATTTATCATTAAACGTTTAACTTTTTATTTTTTTTAAAGCCTGTTGAGGTGTGGGATATCATCCATGAAGGCAAATCCCTGTCTATGGCATGAAACTTATGCAATATGGATTGGTCTGATCACATAAACCACACCTGTAATTTTTGTCAACAATGCACAGATCAGCCAGTTTTTCCTATATTTGTGAGCCCACAGCACCACAGACCCAACACTCCACCTTCTATCTGTCATGGAGTTTCATGGTTAAACAAGTGTATTACTTCTGGTTCTTCTGTCCTTGAAGTAGAACCTGAATTCACCAGACCACATAATAATTAATTCTGCTATAATTATTCAGATAACAAAGAATAAAATGATGCATTTGTTTCAGCTTGTTGTGGGTGGGCAGTACATTTTTTTTTTAAGTTGAATTTCACTAGTAGATACTGGTGTACTTACAGCAGTCTATCTCTGGACCAATGTATCGTCCACCATGTAATTAAGAAAATATACATACACCAAGCTGTATTTTGATTAAATGAATGCATGTAACTAGTTTCTGTCTGTAAGAGCCATGAAAGCAAGTGAGGTTTGATTACTATAAACATGAAAACCAAGAGCACAGAGCTGATCTAAGACAACAGGTAATAAATCTGAACAACAAAGGATATTAGGACAAAAAAAGCAAGTTCAATGTTGCAATTACCCAAGTCAGTAATCCATAGAATTATTGAGAAGTTCAGAAGAACAAAGTGTAATTAATAAGCTAAGAAGTGGTATTTAAGATGAGTGAGAGACAGATTGGAAGATAAGAAAAACTGACAAGCTACATAGCAATTTTTTTCTTCTAAGAGCTGCAGGTGAGTACAGAAGCCATTATTAGTACCCAAACTGCAGAAATGCCAATGCTTGTTTGCAGTAACCATGGCACTAGACACACAGTTGATGAGTTTGCATACAGCTGTAGATGATTATGTTTGAGGAAGAGGAGTCATCCCCAAATAGTAAGAAAAAGACTGCATGATAGTATATTACAAAAAAGTAAGTAAATAAACAGAAAAAATCTACCATCCCTAGGAAAAATAGAGGAAAATAAGTGCAGTTGGCAAAAGAGCAAGTAAAAATGCTCCCTGTTCAGGTGTGTCTTTCTTTTTTTTTTAAAGTGATCAAAATATTCATCAGGTGAAATAAATTAGGTCTGGAAGCAGCCTAGAGAGGAACATGCTAAGTAGTGTATAATACCAACTTTGAAGAGAAGTAATCAAAAGATTCAAGGAATTATAGAAACAAAGATATATTGGAGACAAAAATGTTACCATCAGTAAGAGAACTGTTGGGATTCCATTTATAAATTATTATTATTATTATTCTTTCTTATTAATCCAGCAACTAATCTTAAAATTTTTCACAACCTATAATTATTATTTGTATTTTTAGAAATAAAATTATTAGCTTTTCCCAGTTTGCTTTTCCATGCATGTATTCCAGTGTAGATTGAAATTATGTAAAAACAATTGTTCATTCAATGATTTTTAAACCATATTGTAATCTAGCTAATAAAGTAACAGTTACTACATAAACCAGATAATTGTTTCCCCTTCTTACACATCTGTATATCAAAAGATAGTTGATATTTTCGAAACTTGCCAAAATCTATGTTAAACACAACTTTTTGTGGCTGCAACAAAAAATTCATCACAAACTAAAATGTCATTACAAGACCATGACAGTTATCTTCAAGGAATTAAAAGTTCATTCTAGAAACTAGGCAATAGTTTAATTCTGAACAAGTCTGGGTTTTATAATTATCACAGTCAAGTCAGAATCCACAAAAAAACCATCTTTTTATAACTATTTTATATAAAATATTTGAAATAATTATGGAGACAAAACAAAAAACTGAGCATAAAATGCAAATAGATTATGATAGAATTGAATCTCATACATAAAAATAAAATGCTCCATAGTAGAGTCATTTGTTGATATGATACACTGTGATTGCTTGCATGACAACAAATCAGGAAGTGCCACAAATGCAAAATCACAATAAAAATATAGGCAGTGACATCATTTTAACATGGTGAATACTATGGCTCCTGAGAAGAAAATATCACATGAAAAATGCATAGAAATCAAAGTTTTAGTTATTAAAGGCTACTCCTTGTGGCAGGTTGCAGCCTAAATTCACATTTCAGAAAAAGTTATATGCAAGACTCAGAGAGGATGTGGTACTGTTGACAATAGACACAGCTAAGAAAGTCCAAACTCTCAAAAGTAATTTTAAGTATCTCAAGATATATTCTCTTCATGATAGATGGCAATCCAGTAGAAATCTTGCAAATGATTTAACTTCAAATAAGTATATTAATGTTTCTTTAAGAACAGTAAGATATTAGCACAAATTGGTCTCAATGGATGTGTATCTGCCTGAAAACCTTTGCTGAAGAAAGGCAACCTAACAGCAAGACTGAAATTGGTAGCAGAAATGGAGCAGTGGGATGACCAAACCTGGAAGAAGATGCTCTTTACAGATTAATCCAACTTTGAATAGTTTGGCAATAATCAAGATTAATTTGTTCAAAGGCAGACTGTGAAGCAGTATAACAGTCAATGTACAACAGATACTGTAAAGCTTGGGGGTAAATCAATACAAGTGTGGGCCTGCATATCAGCCATGGGTATTGGAGATTTGCATACAAATCAAAGGTATACTGACAGGTTCTCATCCATCATGCCTTTCCCTCAGAAAAATCTCTCATTGGGCAGGAATTCATCTTCCGACATGACAATGTGGTGAAAAATGAGGTTGCAAAGATGCCTTGGCCTGCACAAAGCCCTGATATGAACATTGCTGAGGCTATATGGAGTTACATGGCTACTGAGAAAAGTCACTGATAACTTTTATAAGGGCATGAAAACAAGGTACCATGCTCTATATAAAGTGGTATATAAAGCAAAGGTAAACATATCAAATAATAATGCATTGTACAATGATTTATTTTGATTTTGTTTATCTTCTGTAATAATGCATTGTGCATATTGTGTTTCTATAATTATTTCCAATAATATGAGTTCTTGAGTAAATTTGTAAATAATACTGTTCTCCTTTAGAATCAACCATCAACAATAAGATCACACACGCACGTGTGATAAACTTTAAGAGATGTTCAAATGAGACCTGACCAGATGATTAAATCGAGTGATTCTATTTCCAGGCAGGTTTCATTTGAATGCCAATAGTATACAATAATCATAAATGACAACCCATTAATTAAAACCGGTCCTGTTTTATCTGAAAATATTCCTATCTCAGTCCATTAGAGATGGATTTTCAAAATAAAATCATAAGGAAAGCCTGAACCAAACATGATCAAATAAGATAGATAATGTTGTTTTATTTATAACAAAAGAGGGCTCCTTACAATCAGTTTTGTTTTCCTTGCTTAAAATAACAGTAAAAATGCTGAAATAGTGTAAACCACTTATTTCATTCTTATGAATGTGCCATTTGTTTAATTTGTTATGATCAGCAAAGGTCAGCTGCTATAGAAAGTAATTTCTGTTGTTGAACCTTTTAAAATGAGATTATATTGTTTCTGAGAAATCCACAGGAAAATGGGGAAAGAGTATCATGGTTTTGAGGTGATCCCATTTTAACTTTCATAGTGTGGTAACTATTGAATAATCAAGTAAAAACAAACAGTATGTATATAATATGTCTGCACCATTTACTTAAAAGAAAAAAAATAAGATTTTGACTTAACTTGTTGATTTATTAAAATTCTTGTGTACAATAAGCATTTAGATAACAAGTCAGAAATAGTTTTTTTTCTAAAAACGATTCATCTCTCTTATTCAAAAATGTCTTGTCCTTATCCTTTAACACCTAAAAATAAAATCTCTCTTCTCATGTACAATTTATTAATTTAACATTATTCCTTTTTTAAATTTTTTTTTTTACTGTACCTAATATTTCAATGGATTATAAGGAGCAAGAAGCACAGTTGTGAATGACAAAAATCATAACTACAATAATTTTTTTTTTTATTATTTACAAATATTTTACAACACTTCAAACAAAGCCTTTGTTAGCAGAAACCTGTCTACCATCTCTTAGATAGCAATCCAATTTTTTTCCTAGCAAACAAAAGCTGAAATCATCCTGCTCCAGAATTATCTGCTCTTGTTACAAATGACCCTGAATCTAATAGATAATAATGGAAGGGAAGAATGAACATACATCCACACATCTTTTGTATCTGGAGAAACCAAGAAGGATAGTAGCACATCCAGGTTGTCAGAATTATTGTTTTCTATGTAAAAAATGACTATACTAACCAGTAAACCATCCTGGCTAAAGCAATCCCAGGGGTGTAAATACCTTATATAAAGGATGTTCAAATGAAACTTGACCAGATAGGATTGCTGTGATTTTATTTTCAGCCAGATGTCATTTAAGAATCCATAGGTGTATCAGATAGCTGATCAGATTCCCATTTCTTCAGCTAATTATACTCCAGCAAACAATAAAAATAAACTGATACCAAAATAATTGTGATGAACACTACTTCTCTTTCCTTCTCAGTTTGATAAGATGGCTATTTATATAAAACAATAATGATTTATTTAATACTGTAATCAGGATGCAAAAAGATAGCATAGAAACAGTAGACATTCATCTACTCAGGTGTGGCAGCCTTCAAAGATAATTTTAAATGGCAATGTTGTTAAGCTTTATGCACACACAACCAACCAATAAATAATAAATATGAATGTCCAAACAAAGATTTTGATTAACCTGCTTTGCACAAGTTTCTAACATTTATATACAAATGTTAATATTCACACAAGATCCATAGTTGAAAAAAAAAACAACCAGAACACCCTAGCAGAAAATACTGGAGTAAACAAAAGTTATTGCTGAAAAACCTATAATCAGCCACATGCAGAAGTCAAAATTGGATACAGGGCCATTCCTTTCCCCCCACCACTTATATTTAATAGGTGAAGGAAAACACCAAGCAAAGCATCATTATTCATTCTCTGTCTCCATCCCTCAGCAAACTTACAGAAAACTGGTGATTCCATCACACACAGGAAATAAAACATTTGACATCTGGTTCAGCTACTAGTACTGTTATTAAAGATAAAATATACTGAATCAACAGTTTTCTTGTGCATATCTTTACTAAGATATTATCTGTTATCTTTGAACAAAAAAAAAAATATATAATGATATCTGCTGTAACACATCCTGATAAAACATTCAAATAATGTATTTCTTTGTACCAGGGACATTTTTTTTTTTAACTTAGTAGATAACTTAAGTCTGAATTATATCAACCATGTCAGTATTAAATCTGCGGCTATCCTAATTTTATTTAAAGGTGAGTCAATCTGTTACATAACAGGACTCAAAGCTAGGTTTTCATCTAACCCCCATCTGCCCAAACCCCCAAAGATTCTACTTAACTGTCATAAGTTGCAGACTGGTAGAAAATTATATTTTTTAACAAATCTACAAATGTATTATAAAAACTCATTCTGATTTGAAATGTTAATGACGTTTTAATGGTTTTATTGGGTAGCCATAATACTAGGGAAATTCAAATAAAAGCTGACTAAAATAGCACTGCTATAATGGCATCCAGACAACTTTCGTCTGAATGCCCCTAGTACATCCTACACCAATTCAGGTGTTTGCCACCATTTGGTTATGCAATAAATGCAGCACTTTTTAAAAATCTTTTTGTGGTGCATGCGTAAGTGGTGCGTGTGAAAGTTCATGTATGATGTGTATCTCCGAGGAGAAGGGAGTGGAGGGTGGTGGCCGAAGCCGTGTAGGGCTGAAACCCGGTGTGCAGCACTTAGCCCTTGCATAAAAGAAAACAAACAAACAAAAGCAGTAATTTGCAATTATAGATGTTACTCTCATTAAGCACCTTTATAGCCGTTTTTCAAAATATTATTTTCATCATCCCTAAAAGAAAAATAGTAAAATAAGTTTAGTGTGCCATTGCATCACACATGGGTGAATTTACTCTCTCCTTTTGCCCACCCTAAGCTGTTTTCATGCTGCCTGTTTCAAAATCTTTAATATTTCATGTTGAGCTAAAGATGAGTCAGTTTATTTCCCACTGAAATGTAAGCTCACAGCACATGTATGCAAATTAAGAATGCCCACCCCCATGACATTATACAATATTTTCCATGCAATGTGACACGAAATCAAGAATTGTTAGAACATTCTGTATAGGGAACATTTTTAGACAATGTTTAAATAGTACAATAATTCATTCTTTCAGATTGCTGAACAAATAAAATCAGAGCTGCAATTGTTCCATGAGTTATCATCTAAGAGTACCATTCAAGTTACAACATAATAAAATGACTCTTAGTATAAAAAAACTCTTTTTTTTAAATATATTTAATTTTTGAGACAAAGCAAATTAATGTGGTTTTTCAGAATTATTGCAGAGTGAATTGTGCACACTGAAAAGATGGTCTGCTATGGATTTTCTCAGGCTTTGTCAGATAATAATAAAAAGTTAAGTATATTATACTGATAAGTACAATCTAACCATATACTAACTGTCTGCACTACACCTATGAAATGGTTGGAATATTATTAGGTAATCTTATATCAAGCACAGACACTAAACTACTTATTCATGATGAGCTAGCCACCTTGACATTTCTGGCACCTCACAGGGAAGGGGATGGATATCAGCTGGCCTGCCTTCTACTTTAAAGACATACTTGAGTGGACAGGAAAGGAAAGCAATGACCTACTGTTGTTTTATAGTTACTGTTAAAAGTGGTAATCAGAAAGTAATCATTGAGAAATCTGTGGTTGAACTTCACATACCATTATCCTAATCTTAGTCCCATACATCAGACCTAAGTATATTTTTGTTTTTTTTATTTATACTTATGCTATTCATCTTCTGAAGCACAGTATGACTTTGCATCATAGGAGTAAAGCTATTCATCTTTAAGTAAACATGAAACTTTGGAGATTCTGAAAGACGAGTTAGTAATTGAGGAATAAAGAGAAAACAAATGTATAGGTATGACAAATATGATACTGGGTAATTTGAGAGCAAGAGAGAAAGGCATTTTTCTTCTTTTTTTAAAGGTGGTGAAAATAATAACTATAAATTTTTATTTATTTGGAGTATAAAGAAAGGTAACTAAGGAAACCAACTTAAACAGGAAAGATAGAGAGAGAGGGAGCATTAATATATTACTTGACATTTAAAGATCTGGGTTATTTTGTTGGTTTTTTTTTTTTTTGTTCACCAAGTTTGGCTAGAAAGCATAGTGCCAGAGTTATCCACTAGAAAACATTTCCTGTCCTGTGCCATGAGAGAGACTGCCACTGACAACTTTGACAGATAAATCCTTACTGAAAATCTTTGATTTCAGATGTGGAAGAAAACAGGATGTGCCTGGAGAAAACCTGCATGACCAGCTGATAGTAAAGAGTAAGAAACCATCACAGACAGATGCTTCATAGTGAAAAAAGAATACTCATCATCAACATGTGCCCTCTCCGATTTGAAAGTTGAGTGTCCTGGATCACCATCCATGATCTAAGATGGTGTACTCACATGGCAGGATCTCAGAATCCTTCCACATCAGCTGCCCTCATAGGAACAAACCTGCCAAAAGTCCCTACTAAAATTCTTGAAAAAAATCAACTACTTAATGTCAAAAAGAGGGTGTTTTTCTTGTATCTTACACTTATAGTTCCTAATGATATAAAAAAGCATTAAAAGATTCCAAAAGCTTCAATCATGTCATATTTTGCTATTTGCAGTATGATTCAGCATTCCTAAGACAGGTCCTGTCATTGACTTTGACATATTTTCATGTTGCTATTGTGGTGACAAGCTGAAAACTAAATCAAGGAAAGATAATTCCCATTTATATTTTGCAAAATGCAGAGTACACTGTATAAACATAAGTGCATTTTGGAAAGTGCAGACAGTGACCAAATGCTGCATTTTTCACTCTATCCATTTCACATTGACATATCTCTCTTAACTATATATATTTTTTTAGACCTCAAAAATTAGTACTTTAGATAGGTGTACATTCACTACATAGACTGAATCATTCATTTAATTGTCAGATGACATGAGCATAACTCATTGCATGAGATAGTTATTCATTTGTATTTTATTTTAGCTGATTTCTCATTTAACAGCTTTCAAAAATCAAGTGATCAATTATGTAAACAAAAATCCTTTAGTAAAGCAAAAGAAGCAGAATTTTTCAGAATTTAAATTCGACCAGTCTACCATTGATTTAAAAAATTAAAAAGTGCACATCTTTAGCAAGAAAATAAATGCAGAAATCAAAACTAAAAAAGTTGATAGTATGAAATCGGATTTGGTTTAGCCAAATAAAAGCAAGAAATCTATCAATCAATGGGACCATTTAGCACAAGAAATTTTGTTAAGGCTTTTGGCTATAAAGCTGAAGTCAACAAACCAGTTAATCAGTTGTTGAAAGGTAAAACATGGCATCACTATTTTGAGCAGCATGAACCAAGAGTCTATTGACAACTGGACTAATAACCATATGAAATCTTTTCTTCAACAACATGAACCTGAGAACATCTTTAATGTAGATTAAACTGGATGTTTCTAGGAAGTTAATGCCAAAAAAATAATAATCATGTTTTCAAAAATGAGTAAACCATGGTAGAAAGTAAAAAAACAGATTAATTACAGTAGATAAGGACCCATCAAAAAGAGTACAAGTCTTAACTTTTTTTCAAGAGTCTCATTCTCAGAACAAATGTAAGACTTGGATTATATCCATTCTGTTTGAAGAGTGATTATGAAAAATGAATTTTAAAAAAAAAAGTTGAATTGTGCACATGAATGGCCCTGCTCACAAAAATCCAAGTTCTCATAAACATAAAACTCATCTGGCTTCCCGCTAACATGATTTTGTAGATGCAGCTTATAAATGACAAAATCATCAATAATTCAAAGTGCATTATTACAAAAGGGTCGTGATAAATTATTTACATGTGATGCTGGGTTTGACACAGATTTGTTTCCATCGTTTTGCATTCTTTGGCTATCTCACCACTATCATGATTTAAAATTGTGAATTTACCAAAGTTTGCAAATAAATTTCCAAAATTGAAAGAGAAGCTATGGAAAGAGTCAGATATCTTCATTTGCATGTGAGCAGATTTCAACATTCCTGCCTCTGTAACTTTTAATGATTACATCAGTGTACATAATGTATTCATCAATAACATTATGCAAATAGCATAGATGCTTGTAGTCCTTGGCTGCATTAAAAAGGAGTGCAATGAGAGGAAGAAGACTGCCCCTCTTTTAGCTGGAGAGACCTGCATTGCTATGGAAGTAATCAAACTGATTTTCCTGAGATGGAATTTTATAAAGTCATTGACTTTCAGGAAAATTTCAAGCCTCAGTGCCTGAACAATAAGTAACAATTATTTCTTTCAAGATAAATAATCTGTTGCAACTATTACAAAAATTACACTTTTTTTTCACCTGCATTTCAATAAATTGTTACTTATTGTTTGAAGAAACTTTCACTTTTACACTGTCCAAAGTAGATTTTAATTAAGTGCATATACAGATAAGCACACAATTTTCTCTGTCCCAGTGTGTGCTTTTGTGTAGTCTAATGTATTTATTTATAACACTTGACAATGATAATGTGTTTTCTCCTTTCTGTAAATTCAAGAGACATCAGTGTTTAGAAGAAACTAAGCACTTTTCTGTTACTGAATCATTTTTTAGTTCAGACATTTATTTATTTAATGAGAGAGAAACAAACAGAAATGGAAACACACACACACACAACAGTTAAACTTGAGCTTTTAATAATCTTAAATAAGTTTACTAGTATAGAGTATAGTATCTTCAATGTATAGTTTAAGTCAGCATTTCTCAGAATGGGCCACAGTACATATCTGCAGAGCCACTGAAAGCAATTAGACCAAAGAGCACCCCGCACACACACGAGCACAAATTTTCACTGTCAGGACTATGATTTCCTTTTTGGTATTGTAAATATTAGCACATTTTCAAACTAGATGATAGTTAATAGTAGGTCCCTGTTCAGTTCTTCAACTGGTTTCTTATGAGTTACTGTGAGTAATATTGTTGCAGCAAGCAACAACCTTCCTGGACCTTGAATCAACATATACATAAGGTATATCAATGTTTGGTGGGCCTCAATTACACATTATTCCATGTCTTTTATTTTTCTTATTTAGACTTTAGAGGGGCCAAGGTGATACAAGGGGTTTTAAAATGGAGGGCATAAAACAAAAAGTTCGAGAAACTCTGGTTTAAGTAATAAAATTTGTTTCTATCCAAGGTATTTAGTCTATTGCATCTTGAGCTTATAGAAAGCAAGAGAATTTTTATTACAGACACTCTCAGCAAACAGTATATGAGGAACATTCAACCTGACTGGATATATTGTGCTGATGCTATTTCAGCTGGGTTTCATTTGAAAGACTTTAGTACTTTTTATTATTGACAGTCATGACTAGCATACCTCAGTATGAAAAGTCATAGAGTAAACTATAGGACATATATAAAGATCTTTATTACCTGTATAACTGATTAGTTATTTTTTACATGTTTTAAAATGAAAAATTGTTAGTGTCATAAACACACAAATCAGTCTGTGACACATATACAAGATGCAAATAATGATTCAATTAACCACAATTCAATTAGAAACAATAAACAGTGCATTTTGTTGGTTTTAACCTAGACAAGAGAGGCAAGGAGTTTTACCTTGATTAAGCCATTCACATTATTCAGTGTTGTAAATATCTTGATAAATGTGTACTAAAGTTGGACTTGTATATTGCTTTGGCAAAATTAACATTCAAATTCCTTCAAACTCTGCTAATGGAAGTGTTTGAATTTGATATTTGTTGCATAATATTAAGCATCAGCAACCAAACAAGTACCTGTATTAGGGATGATGTTTTAAATAAGACTATAATATTCTATTGAAAAATGTTGGAAATTCAGTCAGCCTTTGCCTAAAAGGTGTTTTTTCAAGACAGAAAAATTAGCTACTAAACAAAATACAGAATATAATCTAAATGCAATAAAGACAAACAATCCAGTAAAATGAAGGCACAAACACACATTAATAAATATACATATGAGGCTGCCATTGTTGTGGATTCGCTAATCCAATAATTCATCAAAGTATAAAGGAGGATTTTGATGAAAAAATTTTAACAAAAGATTAAAAATAAAGTTGTTACACTCATTTATTTTCTAGCAGTTATAGCTTAGTACACCTGTAACTGATAAATTGATTTTTGTATGGAGTAAGAAATATTTTATAAGTCCTAGTTATATTACGTCTATCTTAAAAAACCAATCTTGAAGCAAACTTACACTTTATTATTTCTAAATGCAGTCTTTATTTTTGTTTAATTGCTATCTTAGTAAACAGTTTCCAAGAATAAGAATATTTTCATAGATGATTTTTTTGTTTATTTTTAACAAATATCATATTTCTTTTGATCTTCAAATTCACTGCAACCAAGCAGGAACCAGTTTCTTTTTTTAATGTACAGTCATTCAATTTAGCTTTAAAGATGCACAATCAAACAAACAAACAATTATAATATCATGGCAATACACTGACGTCTTCAAGAAGCAACCCTAGTAAAGGAATGTAATGCCACAATTGTCCACCAGAAAGCATTGCCAATCCTGTGCCAGGAGGCCTGGTATTTTAACTTTGGCAGGAAAATCCTTACTAGAACTCTTCACTTTTTTTTAGATGAGGGAGAAAACCCATGCAGCCAGCTAATGAAGAACAACAAGAAATAATGCCAGGGAAAAGCATGTACTATGAGATGGGAGATACAAAATAGTATGCCATTTCCTCATCCAATCTCTCCACCTTTTCATGTAATTCCATAGATGGTCTGGGCCCAATGTCTTAATGCCTGATGATAAATTACATGCTGATGCGAGTAACTGAAATCAGTTAATATGCAGTCATTCACAGGAAAGCTAAAGATGGCAACTAATCACTGGTTATTTAAAAGCTCTACAAGTGAACTTCAGCTCAGAAACATGCCACTTCTATAAAAGAGAAAAGGTAGATGATATATATATATATCTGCTCAGAGCACACAAACAAGTTCAAGCAGTAAGAATAAATATTGTTGTGAAGAATACCTTTAGTTATTACAATTATCTCACTTGGTGTCTAGCCTGTTTTCAGGTTAAGTTGATTAAAGTTTACAAAATCAGGCTAAACTTTAGAAACATCAAAGTTGATTAAATATTAATCATTATTTCAACCAATGCATTATAAATTCATAGAATTATGCATTACTCCATAGTAAAATTTTTGCTATGAGTTAAATTATTTTAAAATCTGAGAAAAGAATGTTGTTGTTTTTTTTTATATACAGGCATTATGAAAGTTGTAAACTATCTTTCTGACTCACTTTATAACTCCAGAAGACATCAAAAGATAGAAACAAACAACCAGTACATAGAAAAAATTTCCACTATGCTTTTATCTAAGCAAGGTTTTCAGAGAAATATTTAAAAGATTTTTGACAACCCTGCTGTTTTTAATCATCCCTAAAAATGTATCAGTTTTGATATTGTTAAAGAATGGATTACATAAAAAAATAATGAACAAATTAGAGATATTATTATAAATCCATCTGCACAGATGTAAAAAAAAATAGAAAGAATGATAATCAAATGATAAATCTTCAGTATTCATCTGCATATCCATGTCTACATAAAGAGCAAAGATGTGACATTTGGTTCTTCAATAATTGATAAGATTAGTTTAGCCTCTAAAAATGTCTAGAATGTTAAAAAAAGAAAGCTTAAAATCAAATTAGGAAACACTTCAGCATTTTTTCCTTTTTCCTTTTAACTACAAGTGAAGCAAGTATCTTTTTTCATATGGAAGATGGTTAAAATTTTCAAATTTTCCTTATAATCTATTCAAACATCTGCTAGTTAATGACAAAAAATTGTACATAAAAACATCTGCATCATACCATTTCCCGTTATCCCCAGCAACATTTCTTTCAAGATATTTTTCAATGGTTAATATAAATGAAAAGCATTGATTGAAAGAGGGAAAAAATTAGACAAACAGGTACAAGATATTTTGCAAAATGATTAACCCAAATAAATATTAGGTTACTACTACTTATTATGCAGTCTTATTTTATCATTTTAATTATAAAAAAGAAAAATTTTACTAAGAAAATTTCAAAATTTCAGCTTACTTCCTTGATTTCTGTTAACAAATCTTTTTTCTAAACAAAGTCTACATATCTTTGTCCTACAATATAATACTCTATCCAATACAAATTCTTTACTGAGGCCAATTAAGGTTAGAATTCTCCACAAAAAAAAAACTCTGATTTTAGAATCTTTTCTATTGATTACACTGGTCAACTAAATTTTTGCTGACTTATATCTGAGACTTGTTTCTGACTAATTTGGGGGTGCTGAACTCAAATATCACATTGGTTTTTGCCTATCACGTCAAGTTTTTGCTCTACAGCATATCACCATTTTCGATCAATCGCCATAAAAAAGTACCCAATTACAATGATTTCCATTATCACCTCAATCCTATTCTTATCATTTTATTTAGAATAGCATTCCAACAATACCATGAATCAATTTTGAGATTTACAAATATATTGGTTAACTAGACATATCAGATCAAAATATTGAAATAGAAAAATATAAATTGATGCTTGAATTGAATGAATTATAGTCAAAAATGGGCACAAACTAATCCAGAGTATTCTTATAATTTATTTAGAATACCGTACAAACAAAACAATGACAGATATTGGTTTATTTACATTAACTGATATCAGTAAATGACACATTCTTCCTTCATGGATTACATTTTTGTTTGTAGGCTTTTCTGGAGTGCTTCATTTCCAGACAGTCATTTAATACTCCAACAGTAGTTGGCTATCATGTGAGTATCCCACCTTCCTTGGTATCACTCCTCCATAGCTTGTATATCTTGATGGAACCTCTCACCTTGCTCATCACTTACGTTACCTAGATTTTCAGGAAATTTATCAAGAGGACTGTTGAGGAAATGAACCTTTGTGCTCATGTTGCAACCAAGACGACGAAAATTCTTAAACAATGTTTGAATAAGATCTTTGTAATTTTCAACTTTTTTGTTTCCCAGAAAATTTTTCACAATAGCCATGAAAGAATTCCATGCTCTTTTCTCCATATCATTCATGGAGCTTGTGAAATGTTGATCGCTCATCGATTTTCTGATTTGTGATCCGTCAAACACACCAGCTTTTATTTTTTCATAACTGAGGCTAGGGAATGTTGTGCATATGTACCTAAAACAGTCACCTTCTATGCTCAGAGCTTTAACATACTGCTTCATTAGACCCAGTTTGATGTGGAGAGGAAAGATGATTTTTACCCGATCTACTAGTGGTTGGTGTTTGATATTTGGTTCTCTGACATTTAAGCACGTTCTCACCAGCCAGTTCTTCTGAGTCCAATGTTTGTCCTTAGCTCTACTATCCCACAGGCACAAGAAACATGGATATTTTGTGTATCCTCCTTGTTGACCAAGTAAAAAGTTAACAATTTTAAGATCCTGTAGAACAAAAATTTGACATGATAGGCAAAAATCGATTTTATTTTTGAAATCAGCGCCCCAAAATTAGTTAAAAACAGGTGTCAGATCTTTTTTTTAAAATTTTGTGGTGCTTGCGTGAGGGTGCATGTGAAAGTTCTTATATGCTTGTGTATCTCCGAGGAGAAGGGAGTGGAGGTTGGTGGCCGAAGCCATGTGGGGCTGAAACCTGGTGTGGAGCAATCTCCTGTTAAGGCCTAAAAGGCCAGGTTGAGACGCCGAAGCACTTCATGTAGCTGGCCGCCTTGGCGGCCAGAGTTAGGGGCACAAGTGCCCCATGTTAGAGTGACCACTTCCCCAGCCAAAAACCAATCTTGGGAAAAAAGGAACCAGCATGTCAAGTCTGAAAACCAGTCTCGACGCACCTAATCTTCCCAGCCAGATAGGCAGGCCAAAGGCAAAAAGCACCCCTCGCCTCCACTCTTTTCGGGCAGAGGACTTTCCATCTACAAAAGCCACTAAGCAGAGGATCTTAGTCAGCAGAAAAAAAGTGAAAAAAATGTTGGCCAGTGTTATGTTTGATTTTTTTTTCCTTTTGTTTGTATAGTTTTCCCTTTTTCTAAATTTTAATTCAAAAGACAAATTTTTATGCATTTTCAGAAATTTATCAATTGTTTTGAATAAATAACATCACCCCAAAACACATACTTTTGAGTTATTTTTTAATTGCTTTTCTATTTACACATTAAAGTTGTAACAGTTATAATTAATAGCAGAGCCAACTTTGCTGACTCCCACCAACTGAAGTCTGAACAAATTTTCACTTGTTACCGATTTAGTGAGATTTGATGATTGATTAGAATATAAATATTTCTTGGCTACTTCAGGATAGCCTTTATTTAAACACGAAATTTTTCCTGTTGGAATCTCAGAAAGATAAAACCATAGTAACAGCTTAAGAATAAAGTTTTAGCTTTGGCTGTGAATTTCACAATATCTCATATACAATGGGACTACAGCATCAACTTTGAAAAATATTCCTGTTATTGCTGAACCTCAAGGCCTATTTACACATTGCACTTGATGTTAGCCATGTTAGATGCATACAACCATAATTGCATACACATCAATTCATATTGCATGTGTAAATAATATTTTAGGGCATTTCACAAAACAAATGAATGAGATGAACAGAAAAAATAAAAATACAAGTAGCTACACAAAGTGAGTGCATGGAAATGTTGGGACAAATGGATAGTACTAAAAGTTGGTAAGGACTTAGGGATCTGTTAAATACAACCAGACCCTCAGACAAACAGACAAGAGGTGTGTGTGTGTGTTTACATGTGTTTTATAGAAACATAATGCTATAATTTAGATCTGATTTGTATATTTTGAATTAATTTAACTGTTGACTGGTCTTAGAGTCAAACATTTGCCAACATCATTTGACATGAACCTCAGAAAATGTGACTGATGAACATTTAAAATACAAGAAAACATGCAAACATAAACAATTAACAATGGATAAAATAACCAAGGAAGACAATGAGAAAAAAATTTTGATTTTTATCCTTTTTCAAGCCAATAAAAACTACTCTTCCTTCAGAAATCCATCAGTTAAATTATCTGCTTTTTTTTGTGCACCAGCAAAAAGAATAATAAAATGGAAAAGTTGTACCTAATCATTTCCTCTCCCCAAAATGTTTTAAAACAAATAAAAATTGCATAATTATGATATAAGGATTTTGATCAGATCTCAAGCAAATGTTTTATGTTCCAAAGATTGTGGTCCATAAATAAAAAGAAAAAAAGGGGATGCCAAGGTTAGATTGTCTGCAGATGCATAACTTTCAGATAAACTTAACAGTGCACATCACAGACACCAGTAACAATGGAAAGGGGAAAAAAGAACCCTTTGTTTCTTCTGAGACATGATCCTATTTTGGAAATAGACAAACAATCATCTGATTTGATTGTCAAGACTAAAGGTGTAGCCAAAAGGCAATATAATTAACTTTTACAGACCCCTGGACAAACTGTAAGAACAGTGAAATCTGTACAACTTTGTGAAGCGGAATTTTCTTAAAGGAAAAAAAAAAAACCAAGTTATTACAGAATTTGTGAAGTTTCATAGTAGGTTATCTCTCTTGAGATGTGATAGATGTTGATGTAAAATGCCAGTTTTAGAAAGATAATAGAAGTTTAAAGATTCATTTGTACTAAAAATACAAACAATAGAAAATAAACAGTAAACAAAAGAGCTACTAAAGAATATAAACATCTACTGATATCACTATCTAAATACTAAGTTTGGCCTAAAACTACACATTTGGTCTCCTTGTGGTAAACAAATGAACTACTAGGGTAGAGAGCCCAAATTTTTTATTCCTGTGGGGACTGGCTTGGTTTGGAATTCCTCCTTGGCATGGCTGCTTCTTGTTCTTCTTCACCAGTTGACCACAAGGGTTTCCTCTGTGCTATCCTGCCTCTACTCACATCTAAAAAATTAAGGGTTCTAAAAACTTTTACAATGTCACCCTACACTAGTGCTGGTGCAGTGGAGTCTGGGCAGCTGCCAACACCATTGTTCTTCTGACATCTACCAACCTTTTAACTACATTCCTTAATAATGATATTTGACATCATGATATCATCTAATATTCAGGTGTATTTCCTAATATTATACACTGATTCCATTAGTAATCTATAATTTGCTATTTCTCTTTATAATAATATTCATATCATGTGACCTTAACAAATTTATCTCTAACATTTATAATACTTGAATTCCATTGAAAGAAATAATTGTTTTTTTGTTTTTTTTTTAAATTTAGTTATGGAGCTTTTTTTATCGACATGCTTCAGTGATCATTAAGTGGATATAATGTAACTAAATAAAGAAAAGAAATACCAAAAATGTATTTAAAATATTTTCAAAAACAACATTTTTGGAGTTTAATTCAGTTGATGCTTAAAATGACCTGAATAACAAAGCTCTGATTGTAGTTATTTGCCAAAAATCTGTTGTCACATTTGATTCATTTATTCTATAAAAATATACCAGTGTACAGATGAGGATATGAGAAAAATCTGACAAGCAAATGCCTATGCAAAACCAAAAACCTGTGTAATTCTTTTTCCTATACTAGCACCCAGGAAATCCTATGATTATATGACCAGCTGTCTCATCTCTTAAGCAAGTCTCTGCAGCTAATTGACATAAGCTGTCAGCTCCTATCACTTTCCTGGGGTAAATGCTTTTAGTGACATTCCACCACCCTCCAAACTTACCACCAAAAAAGTAGCATGTATATATTATCTCTGTTACCAATAAACATGCACAGAAAAAGAATGCATTGTTTGAAAATGGCTCCTGCTCAAGTTCTTTAATCTAATATTAGTTTCTTATTTGTAATAGTAATACTAATTTATTTTCAATGTATTATTTTTTAAAAATGAGAGAAACACACACATATACACATATAATATTCCTTGTTACTCAACCCATATAAATATCTGCATTATCAGCTGTTGGCACACAAACCTTATGGCACAGCAGCATTCTCTATATTTTATCTATTATTATATACAGTATTACATAGCATACTTTTAAAAAAAGGAAAATTACCTTGAATGTGTAATTCAGAAAGGATCAATTTCTCACAAAAAAGATGTAACTTCAAAGTTAAAAGTTCACAACAAACTTATATAAATTCAGTTTTAATAATAATAATAATTTACATTTAAATATGAAGTTGTGGATATTGTGTGTAATTTAAAACAAAAATTGTTCACATACTATTTCAGAAATTTTTTACCCAGAATGTGATGTTTTATTTTTTTAAATCACAATCAGATTTCGTTGTCTCATCTTAGACTAATCTATAGCATCAATATTATGCTACAATGGGTCTTTTTTTTCACTTATTTTTAAGTTCTTTTATCCAAGCTATTCTTACAAACACACAAACAATAACTATGCAAATACCGGCATTTACTCAATTATCTCTTATGTATTTGATAAAAAGCAAGAATATAAATAGAAAATCGTAAGTTAGTTGTTACTTGAACATGCATAAAGTAAATAAATAAGAACTTAAAACTCAATTGACCTTTTAATTTTATTACAAAATGTATCCACTTTTTTTTCATGAATATATTTTGTATATATATAATAGTTAAAATTTGCTAATGATCAGATGATTATCAGACCATGAATATTAGTATAATTTGCTTTCTGTTCATAACCCTAACTTCCTGCAGTGCATCAAGGTTTGAGTTGCACATGCATATACACACTGCATGCTATCATTTTGGCATTTAAGGTGTGCTTCATTGCCAAATTGATCATTCCTCCATGCTGGTTGATACAGGATGGCAGAACAATGACAAAGATGACATTTGACAACCACAAAACTCACAAGAGGGATTGGTATGCTGGAGACAGGAGCAACTCAAGTCAAATAGCAGATGAATTTAGTGTAAGCCAAAGTGTCATTTCTAAGACCTAGACTTAGCATCAAATGTCTATTAACGCTAACAAACAACATTGTGGAAGCTGATCCAAGTCAAGTAAACATTTCCAGGATTGTTTATTTGGTCTTGCAAACAAGAAAAAAATCATTTCAAGACAGAAACTTGGTTGAAATTTGATTTTCAGAATGCAATAAGTGTCATGTCTCAAAATAAACTGTGTGTGTAATCAACTTCAGATTAATAGTATGCAGCCAGGAAAAACATGTATCTGCATACCACTAATTTCATTATTTAAAATTATGTCACAATTGCCAACATTAAACCATTTATACACATTCCAATTTTGCTCTCCTTATGGTACCTCACAATATCATGGCATCAATGTTGTATCCCTTCCAACATCTACAGTCCTTGTGAATTCAAAATTCATGCTCGCATGCCACAGAAAAAAGGAAAAGTTATGACAATTTTTGCCATTATGTAGAAGTCTGGGTCCACCTTGTTTTAGTATGCACTGTACTTTTAAATTATAAAAAATCATTTTAAAGACAATCTTTAGCCAGACAAGGTGGAACAAGATACAGTGTTCCTGATCTCCAGGCTTTTGCATAAATGCAGCATAGGCAAATTTATTCATTAATGAATCAGACTCTGTTATGTGCTTTTTAAGTTTTTATCTCAGACTCTCAGATTTAGTTTTTTTATTATTAAAAGAACTCTCCCCCCTCTGAAAATCGCTGACATGATGTATGCCCATCTGTAAATGACATGTTCCTTGCATTGTTGTTGTTATATTCTCTTGAAAAAGCAGTGGCCCTGAGGTTGGATAATTCAAATTCGTGTTCTTTCTCATAAAAGTATTTAAAAGGTCTATGGCTGATGACATTGAGCAATGCAAAAATTGTTGCAACAAATTCAACCTGCATTAATCAAAGCTGTAATTTCTTTACAGAAAATATCACTGGCCTCAGCCTTAGTTATGTGACCACTGAATAATGCATATGCATTGTCAGCCTTTTCAGATCCAGAGCTTTTATTGCATTTTTTATAAATTCCACAACAAAGGCAAATTGCTTATTAGCAACAAATTTGTTTCAAGCCAATAGACACCATATCACTTCTCATTTTACATTTATTTTCACCTGATAAGTTTCTGTAAATCTTTTCATTTTTTTCCTAAAACAACTTTTTCAGCTGTTTCATAGTCTTGTTTACTCTTATATTAAGTATGACCACCTCTAGTAAAAGTATTCCATCCTATATGCTACACAGAACATCATCATCTCAAAATATCACCCAAGTGTTCTTTTTCCAAACCTGGATTGTATAGTTACTTTTATGATGATGAAAGTTATATAAATACGTTTGACATTAAAGAATACCATAATTTGTCTACTTTCTCAACTTCACTATCTTCACCCAATGGCCTTTCTCTGCATAGTAACAAACAATGGCATCTGATTTGCTGTGGTTTCTTAATCTCTGTGGAACAGACTAAGCAAAACATGTTCTAGCATTTCACTATCCTATTTTTGAATGGATATTTATAATTATCATTAATAATTTTTTCCAGGCATTCTTAATTATCAGAGACATTAAAATCATCTTTTCTCTAAACTAGCATAAACTCTACTTCTGTTTCAAAATCCATACACTATTAGAAAGTTAAAAACTGAAACTCTATTAACAGAAATAAGTCAGACAAAAACAGTTATCTGAAATTATTTGACTTTAACTCCTTCTCTCAACAAATATAACAACTTGAAGGACCATTGAAATCTGTTCATGGTAAGCTTAATTTATTTTAACTTTTTCTTTACATTGCTTATTCCATAGCCAAAATTCAGCTTTTATTTTTTTTAACACCTTTAGCGTTAATTTCAAGAGAAATTTCAGAAAATTTCCTACTGTGAATAAACCAGAAATTGGGTTTCACATCATAGCTGGGCATAGGATTACATGACATTTGGTTTAAGCAACACAGTTATGAAAGATATACATGAATATTGGGTTGTCATTTTTTTTAACCCTCGTTTTAAAATAGCTCAGAGACAAGATGGTAATCTCCAAAGTATTGATATATATATATGAAGATTTATTTAATTTTTTAATATGGATTGAATAATTTGTGATTATTAATTTTAGTAGAAACTGAATCAAGAGTTGAAACTTCAGTGGCCCTCTATTAATGAAATTTAGGAAAGATGGGACCAAGTCCAGTATCACTTGTAAGAAGATTAATTACACATTTTTTAAATGTTCTTACATGCACAAAGTACTGCTGTGTAAAATTTAAACCATACTATAACAGATGATTAGAATTATATTACATATTAACAACGACACAAAGAAGCTAATATTTCAGATCCATGGGCTGATAGGCAGCAAGTTTTTACCTAGATTTTCCAAAGGACAAAGCTAAACCTTAAACTAGGATAAATCATGTGAACAGCATAATTTACACCATTTAGCAAAGTAGGTGATTTTATCGTCACAAAAGGAAAATGAAAATGTTTAGTTAGTTAGTTAGAGATATCAAAGATATTATTCAAAAACTCTTGTGATCATACATGCAAAAACACAAGTATAAAAAAAAATCAAACCAACAACAACAGATTTCCAAACATGAAGAATAAATATGAAGTTATTGAGTCTTCATTTCTAAGGAGTAAGAAGAGTACACAAGTAAAATGGATAGTGCTAACACATCTACAACATACTGTCTATGGTTCTCAACTAAAATTCTTCTTTAAGACCTCCCACCATTTCCAAACACCACAGTCAGATCTTTAAAAACTTTAATTAATTAGGGGAAAATTGCTCATTCTTATTTTACTCTCCTAACGTGATTGTTCTAGCTATACCAGCTATTTCAAATGAGATTTCTTTAAATAGAAGCACAGTGGAATGTAGAACAGGTGGAAGAACAAAAAGCTATCTATGCTTAACATAATTCACGATATAACATTCTTTAGTGATTACTGATTAAACTTTAAAATTAAAATAAGCTACATTAAACTGTCTATGAAAATAAATACAATGAGATTCTAAACTAGTTCATTTACAAAACCTGAATGTTTACATGCAGCATGTGTATGATATCACAAAGTTTTTGTCTATTTACATTAAACTTGTCAAATACGCCAAATCATGATTCGAAGCTTTATATGTACATAAGTTTTCCACAAATTTTAATAGACAAAAAACTTTTGTACCAGTAAAAAAGATAATAATAAATTAAAATTTCAATTTTATTTTCATAGAATTAATTATTTACTTACTTTTGACAAAAGCCCTTGATATAAACAATTATTGTTAAAAGATATTTAAATTAATTGGAGGAACAAAACCCCTAGAAAAATTGATGATTTTTGGTATATCTTGCAAAAAGTATTAAATAACCAAAAGAAATTACCATCAGATGCTGTGAATTCAGAGACTTAAACTTTAACACAGGAAACACATGAATTAATTAGGACCACACCACCTGCTTGCATGAACCCCACTAATCTACTGGGAACCTGATAACACCAGGCCACAAAGGGATAATATCTACACTGCATTCCTTAGAGCCAGAAACAACAAAGAAATGGACTGGTCAGCCATGTCTCCAAATCTGTCACCCACTGAGCATATTTGGAGTGTCCTTAGTACAAGCACAGAGGTTCAGAAATCTATGCATCTGACTAAAGAATAAACTGTTTATTTGGAAGTTCCTCACACTTTCTGCACTAGTGGAACTATGTACCAAAGTACAATAGAAATGCACCACAAACATTTTTAGTAAATTTTAGTTTACAATGCAGCTAATAATATTGCACTATGACAATTTTATGACTATAATTTTGTTTTCCTGACCATTGAGGATGGCACTTTTAATGTAAACAGATATCAAACTATTTCACTTTCTGATTGGTAGGCTTCTATGTGCTTCAGTAAGAATACAATGTAAATTAGAGTATCCCTGGATTTTTGTGCCCAGCATGCATACACAAGCAAAGGCATTTAAAAATTGTTAGATTCAATGATCCACATTACAAAAAAGACTTTCATAGCTAAACAAAAAGTTCCCTATTTACCTTTGTATTTCTAAAATATAGTAGTAAAATTTAAAAGAGAAAGTCAATGTTTACTTGTTTTCTAGCATTTAAAAATTTTTCTTTGGATTTTGGCCTATGACAAGCCATGGATGTCGGAATATTGGAAAGGATATCCAACTTTTTAATCTAAGTAATCAATTGACAACATGAAAATATGACAGCAAGCTGAAGTTAGTGCATGTTTTTTGTTTTTTTTAAGTAATGATGCCTATTGGGGGTTCTACATTCAATTCTGAATTCACAGAAATGAAGCATCATGAATTCCGATGTAAAATCAAGCATAAATTTATTCTAGCAAAGACACAAGAGCAACTTATTAAAATAACTGTCAGCTCATATTACATACCTCTGTCTAAATGTTAATGGGCCTCATCAGTGATGATTTCCAGTGTTTTATCTCGCAGATTAAAATGCCTTATAAAATAAGTCTATATAAAAAGTTTAAAATACCAAAATTCTGTTTGAAATGCCATGAAGCATCAACTAATAAGCATCCTATGATTAAGCCATAATTCAGAATTAGCTAGAAATCTTATCTAAACATGAACTAAGTCTGATTGCTTGTAATTATATTCACTATTATCACAGCCAAATTTATACATTTAAGTTTTATTAATTATTCCCAATTTAAAGAACTTTCAAAGACTTATGCCTTAAGTAGCAACATGCTTGATTTCCCCAAAATTGTGAAAACATTTCTCTTTTATATCAGTTTTTGTTGAACCCCTATCCTGACTTTTGAGGTCTCAGGATATCTCACAACAGTGGACCAGAAGAGGAAAGGTGTGCATTTTTTGCCTTGGTGACCAAGCAAGTTACTTAAGAGTTACTTAGAAAATCTTACTAAAATTCTTCATTTTTTAGATGTGGAAAAAAACCCACACAGCCAGCTGGTGAGAGAGAGAGAGTTTTAAAAAGCCATGATAGGGAGTATCACCAAATGGAGCCAATTAAAAATGTGATTAGAATTATAGCGCTCAACCATAGCAATCCAATATTTTAACCACTGTACCACACTCTTTTGTCATTTAGATAGAAACAAGAATACTGACATTTCACTATTTCTGAAATGGTTTTAATGGTTATCATAAAAAACCAACAATATTCAATTATTATTAGACACTGAGAACCTCAAATACATGTGTAAAAGCTTTTAAAAGTCAGACTCCTTAATCAGAGGCCAACAGGAGTTCCACCTATCCTAAGCCAATTTTTAGATTAACTAAACTGCTGGAGATCATGCAGAAGAAAGATGTGTTTACTCATCCAAGCTAAAGCCATTTCAATCCCATAACAACACACACACAAGATATCTTCAGATGGTATAATAAATACTTTTAACTTTGGAAGCAAAGGTTCACTGCCAAGAGCAACCACCCTGGGCTAAAATAGAAACTAATCTGTTCATTGTTGTAACCATTTTACAAAACAACTTCGTGCCAGCTAAATGAAGGAAAATTTACATTTAAAAAAAAGATGATGATAATGATTACAAAAAAATTTTAGGCCACTAATAACAGTGCTGTAATGTTGTGGTCTCTCCATAACAACAATCCCAATGTCCTATCTCAATTACAACAAAATATATTTCTTTCACTTCTCTTTTCTGATATTAATAATATAATACTTCATTTATTTAGCAGCATGGTAAAAAATATTGCTCTGTTTGACCCTTAAACATTTTCGATGCAAATAACTGACTTGAGACAGGAAAAGTGTGGTTCATGTTATCTCTATTAACATCAGATACATATTCCATTCATTTATAATTGTCTAAAAATAAAAAAAATATTTTATTATAAATTTGTTATGGAATAAAAGCTCACGGGTTCCCTTCCTTGCTATCTGTAATCCCTAGTTTTCACCAGGTGCTCACTTATAAGACAGGATGAGTCAACCTGGCAGTGCCAACCACATGTAGAAATGAGAAATAAGCACATTTACTACTCAGCTCTCCGCTACTGACTATGAAGCCTATCGACATACTTTTAACTATTACCATTTCATTTAACTTTGCTTGGAAGATCCACATATAGCAGAAGATTTTAAGATTATTTTTTTTTAGAAATTTCCCACATACATAATTAAACATCTGTATGCAATAGAGTCAGTAAGTTATAACATTTTCTATTTACTGACTCTGAGACACTAAGCTATCAGCAGTTAGTGAAATGGGAAAAGGAGGGACCAAACCATTAGCAGATCTCACCATATTACACTAATGTTTATAAACAAATCCTTTAATGAACTTGGGTAATTTTTTTTTTTAATTTTCACAAATTTCATTAATAATAGATATTGGCATTTAAAAAATCTGATCTTATGAGCAACTGTATATACCATGTATAATAATAATACTTGGACTAGTTGATTTAACTCCTTTCCCATCATCATGGATTTAGCTTTGTAATGTGCTTCCCAAATTATTAATGAATGGCTTTGAAATCATTTCTAAACTCCCTGGAAGTCATCTGCTATGCATCTTACATACATACAAATATTGTAGTACTTTGATAAAAAGTTGAGAGTTCAGAGAGAAGGCATCAAAGGGTTAAGAAAACTTGGGAGTTCTGTTTGTTTGTTTGTTCTTTCTTTACTTTAAAAGTGGTAGTTTAATAAAAGAAAAAAGTATCTCTTCTACATGTTTTTAGCTGATCAGAGACACCAGGTGAAGTTATTTTCATTCCTCTTGAGACCAACTGATGTCAGGGAGGTTATGCTATAGTCTTGTACACAGAGGTCAGTGGTTTTCCATATTCCAGCTGATTCCAATCTAGATACTGACACTTGATAAGGCAGGCAGCAGCCAGGAGGAGGAGAAAAGATACTCTTGTTTTGCTTCAATCCACCAACCAACCAACAGTTCCTGCTAATTATTATTACACAGCTGACCACTGTCTGACAACAAGGCTCTTATCTTTACAACACCTGACCTGTTTAAGAACTGTCCAGTACAAAACCATAGAGGAAAGACCACTATTCTCTCCTATTTCAGAATTCTTTGTTCTTCCTGTAAATTTTCACCACAGATTAATTTCTTTCCATAAAAACTTATTGGTTAACAAACTGATTATACTAAAAGGTAGCAAATTTCTAATTGTAGACAGAAGTTTGTCTTGTTTGAGTTAAAAAAATGTTTTGCTATGCCAGTACAATGTTTGTGATGAAGCCAACCTGGTTTGTCCTGTATGTATATGATCATGATGAAAATTTTTTCTGGTTAGCAGCCTTATAACAGAGCAAAATCAGAATATAAAATTAAACAAATATTTAAATTGTAGTGCTTTAAATCAGCATACATATTTTTTTCTGAAAAGATGTTTGGTTCTCTTTTCTTCACCAAATGGATGAGATGCACAGAAAGAGGAGAAAGACAAACAAGCACGAGGGGAAATATTAAATAAAAAGAATCAATCATGTAGTGAAACTAATATCATGATAGCAATTCATTGTTTTTCTCTAATATATTAGCTGAATCTAATTGATTATCTGCAGTGTTTAGCATCAATTAGCTACAGATAAAACGGTTACTACAATAAAATGGAAAATAAAAGAACAGTAAAATATTTTTAACATATTTATGAAGGTAAATATATAGTTTTGAACTTTTTACATACTATTTTGTCATGCACTCAGTCACTAAATACAAGCACATTTTAATTAAGAAATTTAATCCTTTCTAGGACAGCCAAGACCTAATGGAGCAACTTAGCAAAAACCAGCCAAGCAAGCTGACCAGTTAAGATGTAATGAGTTATTTGATGATCACTTTTTCCTTATACTATAGATACTGCAAGCAAAAGGCAAAAGAATGCTATTTCACATTATCACATTCTTCTATTTTTTCACTCAATTTTGTCACAAAAGTGTACCAACCTGTGCAAGCTGGTATACTGACCATATTTAATCCACAATATGCACTAATACTGAATTTTTTCCTCTGATGATACAGAGGATTCAAGTGGTTTCAGATCTCTGATCACTTAGCTGGTCTGACAGTAATTCAGACAAGTCATGAAATGTGTTTCATGTCAACAGCAACATGAGAAAGATAGCCAGGTGATAGGGGTCAAGTGGAGTTCAGATCATTTGCAGCAGATTAATGTCCCAGTGTTTTCCTAGCCCATAGGTTCAAAGATTAGTGTTGCTGATGATATTAATCCAGTGGAGTTCTTCTGTCAATTTATCCAGAAAGATTTTTTCCACCACATGCCAGAGAATGCCAAACAGTATGCTGCACAAATACAGAAAGAGGCAGCCACATGCCACACTAGAACAGATACCACCAAGAAGGTTAAGTTTTCCATGGCAGTAAGCATTACCATGGTCTTTATTCAATTTTATCCTCAACAATTCTTGAAGTACAATGCAAATGTCAGACTGAATGTGATAAGGGTATCAGAGGTCATGACACTAAAGAGATTCAAGAAATTGAATTAGTATTGGCATCTTTGGACAACATCACAACATCTGAGCATTTGATCCTAACAAAGACTGGCAGTTCAAATTTAAACCTCTCCTTTAAGTGGCTATACCCAGAAAGATTTCAGGCTTGGTAATGAAGAGGATCTGAAGGTGTGGCTTCTGATCCAGGAAACTGAGGCCTACCAAGAAAAAAGTTTGCCAGGTGCACCCTGACAACCAAAGCCATCATATCTTAGAAGGGAGAAAAAAAATCTAAATTGCTGTACTCCAGGATAGTCACAAAACCCCTTATGGTAGTGGAGTGGAGACCCACTTCTCTTGCCAGCTCTGCTGTACCAATCCCCTGTACAGAGTTGGATATTTCACAATGACTACAGCAGTGACTGACCACTTCCTGGGAATGAGTGATTTTATTTACATTTTTTAAACTCTCTGCTATAAAATGAATTTTTCCTTTCATTTTCTGTACATATTTCCTCTTCACTTCGACCACTAACCCTGCACTAAGTCATTTATGCTGTTTGAGTCATCTCACGATATTATAAATCCCAAAAGGGGAGGTGAAAGATTATACTAGTAGCTCCATGAACCAAACTTTTCTTAAAGAGGATCACCATAACAATTTTTTTTAAAATCCCTTAACACAGATAAGAGCACTGACTGTTCTCATCTCTCGAGTTTTAGAGTGCCTCCCAGGCTGAACACCAATATACGATATATTTAGGCCAAAAAGGCAATCCAACTTATATAAATGGCTTCCTGCATCTCTTTGAAATATCATCTAACATTTTTTGGGGGGGTGCCAATACATTCCTTAGCATTAACAACTAATTGAAAAAAGTGTCCCTATCAGAAACACCTAACCCTGGTTTGTGTGACAGATACCCAAGTGTATTTATCAGAATGATAGTGGGGGGTAGAACATATATGATGAATATCCCATTTCTTCTTTAATACTGCAGGATGGTGGGTCAAAAAATCATGGAAAATGCAAAAAAACAATAATAAATTATAGTTGTAAAATTTAAAGTCTAGTTAATGGTTGTAATCAGAAAATGCAGCACATTATTATTAAACAAAGATCAGTCTGTGTATATTTAAAATAGTGAAAATCATGAATGAGAATGCCAAATGGGAAGAAAGACAGACAGGGGTCTGAGGACTGTAGACAACCAGGCAAATAAGCTCTACACATCTTGAGCCCTGGCAAGTTTCTGAATTCAAGCAGATTTTTTAGCAATAATAATAGCAAAGGCATAATACACCTATCATGAAAAAAAAACAAATGATTTTACAAAAACAAACTCAGAATAATCACATCCTCTCTCAGTTCCTGTAGATCAGTGGGTCACGGAACCCTGGAAGTTTCAAATTTTTGTCGTATGACTGACTCAAGAAACTGTTCATGAGTATGTATTTGTTTTGTTTATATGTATCGTATTTGCCAGCTTATAAGACGCACTTTTTTCCAGAAAAAAGTATACAAAAATTACCCTGCGTCCAACACGCTGATATCACTGATGGGAGGCCGAGTGCCATAGGTGTAAGGCTTGTCGCTCATGGCAGGCCTCCTGGTTGTCATAGGCCTCTGCAGTAATACACTTGCATCACCGGCCCCCCGCAGCTTCCTGTCACTCTGCCACCCTCATAAGAACATGGACAACACTGCGCTGGCGACAAAGGCCAGAACTCGAACTGTTACCACAGTAGGACTGATGCAATCGAGCCACGATCCCATTGGCAAATCCATTGGGGCCTGCAGCTAAAAGACTCGGACCACAACGCCTGGAGCAGAGCACGTTCCAAGGATTGGACTGAGACTTCAGCCGGACACACACTAGCCAGCTCGATTTTAGGCAGACTTGGGCACCAAACTGTCAATATATTCAAATAAAACTCTTATTTATGTGATTTTTTTTGCTAAATTTATTCTTCGATTTTTTTTTTTCAATTATGGAAGTGTAGCAGGGGGTCACCGGTCTTTTGAGTATTAGAAAAGGTCCAAGAGTCCAAAAAGGTTGGGAACCACTGCTATAGATGTTTTAAAGTATTCTCAATGCTCTAACCACCCTGCATACTTTTTCAGCATGTTTCAGTAACCTAACAATAGCAACAAAATAATACAAAATACGGTCAATTCAAACAGATCTGGCTCAGCAATTTTGTGCAAAGAAGAGTCAATTTCAATAAAGCTTTTGATTAGAGGGAAAATAAACAGGATTCACATAAAATGTGAAAAACTATGGTATAATATTCAGGGATGTTGGATGACTACAGCAAAACTGCTCTGTAACTGACAGCATAAAAATGATGTTTCTATTCATTGTTTTAAAAAATGTATGTAGTTTTGTAAAGAAAAATTAATAACTAAAAAACATCAACAGTTGCTTAGCTAAAGTTAGTTTTTGTTTATTAACTTTAACCTAGTTGTCTCTGGACATGCTGCTAAACCAAATAGGTGGCAATGCATCTTGTCAAGAATCAAATCAGTTCCTGCTGTTCCATTCTACACCACCATGATATCAAAACAAAGGCGATGTCAAACACTGTTCTTGTGGCTGCAAATTGCTGTTAGGGAACATGCTTAATGGTCATTACGAATACATACATTAATGATGTTTTGTACTTCAACTAGCTCCAAAGAGATGTGTCTATACAAATCTTTGAGTAGCAGCAGATTGGTACTGCCGCAGATAAACAGGACTTTACAGAGACCCTCAAAGTGCTCTGATCTTGAAATTATTTGCTCTAAATTATGAAACCCAAAGAGGGATTATATATTACAAGTATAATCACTTATTACATAAACACCTAGGTTGATAAATTAGCATAGCATGGTGTTTGGGTGTAATCATGGCGACCACCATTTCTAGTAGTTTTTACTACACCAGTTAACTCTATATGAGCTTTTTCATGTACTTTGATTTCCTCCCATTTTTTATCACAAGAATTCTTTTAGGTTCTTTCAGCAGACTAAGCAGATTTTTTTTCATTTTCCCAGTCATCTGCTTTTTATTTCCCCCAACTTAACAGCATAACTAGAGAAATACAATAATAACAAAACCAAGTTAAACCCATTGACCTACCTAAAAACGAGACCTTTTAAAATTAAAATTTTATTTAAAAACACCAAGTAGTCTGAAACGAGAGGCAGTCAATTATAAAAAAAATTTAAAAATACAAAAACAGAAAATTGAAATTATTTGTATATCACTTCACTTCCATTCTTCACTTAGATAGTGTCATAAAGTTTTTTAAAAATTTCAATATCTTGATGTATTGTATATCGTATTGACAAATCATTTAGCTCTTTGCTTAACAGCAGAGGGAGATAACTCATAGGTTATAAATCCTAACATAATTTTGAAATTTGCAATTAAAAATTTATTTTTGATTTTAAATTTTGACAAATTCTCTGAGCACATCTGGTTTAGTGAGACAGGTTAAATAGTTGTACAAGTTATCCTTTCCCCTTTTCTCCTGAGAATTTATTCAGGGTTTAAAAAAGAAAGAAAGGTCATGAAAATTAGGGGAAAAACAGATAAACAACAGAGAAAGAGAAGGAAAGTTGTGGTAACACAGGAAATGAAATCCTGACCCATAAACTGCAGGGAGGAAGAAAATGTCAAGAAATATTTCTAATCATTTAGCTTGTTTTAAATTTTTGAAATGAAGAGGTGCTGTGATTTCCCTAAATATTTTCATTGATGGCAGCTGAGTAGAGGTGAGAATAATATCAAAGCTCTCAACAAATACAGCAGTTTCAGCAATGACAAAAGGGTCAAGGAGAAAAGGTCAAGCCAAAAGTTAATTTGTTATGAAAGATTATACCTATAAAATAATGCTTTAAAAAATAAAAAAAGACATGCATACACAGTTTAAAATTGGCACTGTATCAGTTTAATTTACTTGAAAACAAATGATTCTTCCTCATCCCATCAAAAATTATGTATTAATTTATCTGATAAACATTTTTTGTAATGCAATCGACATATGCTTTAATTATTTTTAGATTTAGCCAAATTCAAACAAACAAACAGCCAAAGAAACCATCTCAAAATCTGCAGAATCCATGACAAAAGCATAGCTTCTTGCATGTCCAAGTAAATGAGAGCCTATTAGGTAATCTTGTTTTAAACTATAATTAAAATAACAATGACCAAACAAAAAAAATTGAGCAGATCTGCACTACTGATAAAACTACTCTTCAAAGATGTACATACAAAGACACCTTCCTGTTGTGATCTTTCTTCTAAAATTAATGAACATCTAATAAACACTTATATGGGACTGGCTCAACTATCCTATGAACTCCAATTATGTATATATATATATATATATTTTTTTTTTTTTTTTTTTACTGTAATCCATACTGCCCGGCACTCATAAAAGTCAAAATAAATTTTATAAAAAATAATACTAAAATAGAAGTAAACAGATCCAACCCATACAATTCTCTCTCTTTTAAATTGTCTTATTTTTCTCTGTTTTAAAATTTTTGATTTGTGAGTCATTGCAAAATATAGATTCTCTATCAAAATTCGGGGAAAACAAAATCAGAAAACCCTACTCAGTTATTGGAACAGCCAATAAGGCTGTTATATGAAACACAAGAGCATCAATGTAGGCCGGTCTTGTTACATCATCTAGTTATAACTGATTTTCTGTTTTTGCTGTAATATTTTTGTATGCCTGTATATTTTTACTATATGGTTGTATTACTTGAAAACATTGAGAAAATCCCAACCATATTAAATGGTAAACTATATTGGTTAAGTATGCGTCTCATTGGACGGGGATTCATCTTCCATCATGGCGCTAATCCCAAGCATGCAGCTAACATGGTGAAAAACTATCGGAAACAAAGATGCCTTTGCCTGCACAATGTCCTGATATGAACATCACTGAGATATGAGAAAGTCAAACAGCCAAACATCTTGGATGAATTGTAACAACATTTAACCTGTATAGGGACATGAAAATAAGGTGTCATACTTTATATAAAGCAGAGTTAATATACCAAAAGTTAATGCACTGTGCAACATATTCATTTTGCTTTTGTATATTTTATGTAGTAATGCATGCTTCTCAGTTGCAATTACTTATTATTTGTGCATATTCTTTTTGTTTCCATAATCGTTTCTAGTATTGTATAGTTCTCACATTTTGATAATTTTTGCTGAGTAAACTCAAAATATTTTTATGCATAAGAGAAATTAATTTTTTTAAATTTTGTAAACATTAACTATTTTTTCAAACTAAATTGCAAAGATAAGAAAGGTTGCTTTTAGACATTCTGCATTTTAAAATTTTTATTTGCATTATAATTTTATTTAATTCTTCCTTTCACATTTATAGCCCCAAGATTATATAAATATCACATTACACTAAGATTGCATTTGCAATTTTGATATTCTTAGATTTCATGGATTTTTAGATTGAATGGTACATGTATGTTTGTATATAATATTTGCTGACCCAGCTGAATGTTTTGTAGTAATTATTAAGAAACTATTACTTTTAAAATGTAGAGAAAAATATGGTTTGATATAGATTGACATATTCATTTAGAAAATGTACAAGTATAGAATTTGAGGGCATTCTTTGCACTAGATTATCTCCAAAGTATCAAAATCCCAAAAGAACCTAAATTGCTTTGTTTCATGTTTACTGTAAGATTCTGTTAAGCTGAATTCTTGGAAGTGAAATGTTGCTGAAGCAATGCTGTTTTGTGCTGATTTTTTCTGATGTATTTTTTCACATTAACCAGGATAACGTGGGGATTTTCTTTGGACTCTCCCCTTTCCTCCTACATTTGAAAATGAAGAGTTCTAGCAAAAACTTTTGATAGGTTCATTTATTGTGCTAGTGACTCTTAAATAATTCAGTCTTGGAAGGACGACCTCCCACAACTACTAATGATGTGATGTTCATCCAAGATGTTTGGCTGCTGTTTAACTTTCTCATATCTCAGTGATGTTCATATCAGGACATTGTGCAGGCAAAGGCATCTTTGTAGTGTTCCATCAGCCTCTTTGTTTCAGATTGTTTTTCACCACGTTGGCTGTATGCTTGGAGTTAGTGAGATGATGAAAGATGAATCCCCATCCAACGAGATGCATACTTAACAACCAATATAGTTTACCATCTAATATGGTTGGGATTTTTTCAATATTTTCAAGTATAGTAAAAATATACAGGCATACAAAAATATTACAGCAAAAACAGAAAATCAGCTAAGTTTATTTACCACTGATTGAACTGATCAATGGTCAAAACCATTATTGAGCAGATAAAATTATGTAGTAATGTCTTGCAGATTTACAGAAACAAGATTTCAAGATTCTAGATGCATCGCTATGTATGTACAACATGTGGTATGGAGCAATTTGAGTGTAAACTAAATAAACTAAATGCAAGATGCCACCTCCTGCAAAAAAGGTAAAGCAAAAGATGGGGAAACAGACTGGGCATCATTTAGAAGCGTGGAAAGATCTGCCAGAATATAGTGGTTTGATCCATGCATCGCCAAGTAGTGAAAAGTGCGTGCTTTGTATAACTTATCAGAAAAACAAAGTTGCAGCCTCAGATCAATAACAACCAAAGAATGCATTTGTACTCTCAAAAAATGAGGGAGGAAGAGCAAACAATGGTCATAAGCATTTGTTTTCTGAAGAAACATGATAAAAGATGATAATAAAAGGCAGTCTAACTAAGGCTTACATAGACCCAGTTGTTGAACGATGCAAGACAGGTCCTTTTTCTTTGATGATTGACAAGAACATGCAAAAACAACTGGCTATCCTTTTTTGAGTTTCTGAAGAGAAAGGCAACAAAACCAGGATCTTTGACATGCCACAACTCAATGGTGGAACAGCAGAACTTTACCAAGTAATCAAATCAACATTGGAGTGTGTTTTACAACATTCTGAAATATACATCTCTTAGTGATGTGGGCTGAAAGGTGAAACAGGATTTGAACAACAAATCAGTAGCTTTATTAAGTCACCATAATTACTCTCCCCTACTACATTTAATTACAAAGCATCTCAATTACTTCTGCACCCCTACTGGATTATATATATAACTGTTTAGATTTTTAATCACACTACATTTATTAACCCTTACACACCAGCCATTGTAACATGACAATTTAACTTTTCCTGCCTCTGCTTAAATTCCAAAATTTCTGGAAACAATAGAGACCTATAAAGTCATTGCCATTGCCTACAGGCACAAAACATATTACCCAGTCCATAGTATCTTCTCAATCATCATGAATTACACACCTCTCTCAACTTCTAAGGGTGATACCTCATGTGATATGAAGCATAACCTGACATCTCAAAAAATTTAGAATTTTGGATGATCTGCCATGAGAAGAAATATTCACCATCTGGTGAGGACAGTATAAAAAGAATACCATGTGAGAGGTGATTTGACTGACTCAGAGTGACCATATGGTTGGCGGCGAACAGCGTGGGATGCCACCACCAGCAGCATCCTGTTTACCTGCACATGGTGATAGTTTCATACCAACTTTGGCTGTTTTTGATAGAGGTAAATAAACCAAGACCTTCAGTGAAGTGAGGAAAGATTGCTCCAGACTTGATGGCACCAGCCTCTGTCTTACTTTGCAATCCACCAGGCAAAAACAAAGGTTAATTTTGTATGCAAATCTATCATTTCATAAAGCATGCAGTGATGGGATTTTCAACTCTATACTGTCAGTTAAGGGTTAATATTAATGGATAGCATGCTACTGAAGTTAAATTAATAATGCTTGTAATTACCTTCAGACAGTAATAAGTTTGCTCAATCTGATTCATATGCATTTTTAAGAACTTAGTGATTACTAAAAGGTAGTTTACCAATGTTTACATAATCATCTTTAAGTTTAAGTATACTTATCTTATTCTTTTAAATTTTCAGTGGAGCAGAGATACCTTGGGAAAATCTTATTGGCTGGACCAAGCAACTCTGTCCTGTCTTGACTGCTTGAGAAAAATGTGTTAGCATTGGGTGTATCTTCCATCTTGCCTTTGTGCTAAGTCTGCCAGCAAGAAAATGTCCACAGAGCTCATCATTGGAAAAAGACATCTACTACTTCTTTGAGCACAGGTGAGGTTTGGTTACTGCATAATTTTTATCTTATTTTCTGTTATTTTAAGTCAAGATTGTATTAGACAGTCTTTTATTATCATTCTTTAGATTTGTTCATACCTTTTTTTTGCATTTCAAGCTCCATAAGAAAAGAAAGAGAGAGTACAATACCAATAAAATCTTCAGTGATGTGGACCAGCATGAAATAATGATTACCCTACTCAATGCCTTTCCCAGATGATGATGTGCAACAGGACCATCAATCAGTAACCTTCATTTAAGTGCTAATTTTCCAACCAACCTGTTGTTGAGAAACCAGGCTGAGTGAAAGGCATCTTCATGCTCCATTGACTAAGCTGACTCTTCTCTTCCTAGCCAGTGTTGAACAATAGATTGTTTCAGATAAGTTAAACCTTTTTTTTCTCTTTTCTTTTCCAGAACCAGATGAGGCAAGCATTAATACTTAAGCAGACAATTACATTTTGAAACTGCTTTAGATTATGATTTTAAAGAAATCAATTTGTAAAATCTAATTCTGTTTTCTTTACTTCGGGGTTCAGGCAAATGAAACAAAGACAGATCTCTTGCCTGAACTGGATCATTTATTTTTTAAGTTTTTGGTGAAGTATGGGACCATCTTTGTTGCATCACCTGTCAGGACCTACTTCATCTCACCAGAAATATGACAAGGATTCTTCAAGTTTGACAATAACTGACTCATCATCATTCATTATCAAACCAATTAAAATCATGACCTATCTCTGGATATTCAGTTTTAAAACAAAAGAATCTGAAAATATTATTTCTGCATTAAAGTGATGTCTCAGCCTTCTATGCTGCTGTTGTACAGATGATAAAAAATGTTTGATTTGCTGACAAAGTGTTGCCAGATTTGGTAGTTCTGTAACCCTCCAAGAAAAATTACCTAGACTAAATCAATTTACTTTTGCTTTACTCTCTTGATGACATTTGATGACAATATATAATATGAATAAAATGTATGGCTTACTTTTTTTTCCTGAAAGTTTATATATTTTCAGTTGTAAGACTGGCTGCAAGATTTGCTTTTCAAGTTGATGCTGAGCTGCTGAAAGAGGAGTTAGTTGATTTCCAACTCCTTTCTGATGCTGCTGTCCCCTTGGTAGATAACTAGGTCAAAATTAAAAAAAACTGGACATCTTCTGGTATAAATTGATTACTGTGAACACAATGTTGAACATTTCAAGATTCATGGCAAAGGTATTCTGCTTCGCTGAGCCTTCCCCATACCAATGCAGAACTGTAAGAGCTTCTTCTATGGTCAAAAATATATATACTTAATTCAGAAAAAGAACGAATCCAGATACCTTGACTGCTTTCTTATAGTGTAAGACAAACTGTGACACCCACTGCTTCAAACTGAATATCACACAGAAAATTATGGCAGCAGCCTATGGAGCAACCAATGCTTACAACAAAAAGCATTCATAGGCACATTTGATTTGATGAATGATGATGCTAATGATCGCCCTGACCAGCATGCTAACAAATGATAATAAACTTTGTGACCATTCATCTTGCATTGCATGAAAACCAGTGAATACTCTAAATTAATATAACATTCTATATTCTTTTAGTTTGCTTTTAATACAGATTTGAAAGCTTTAGTATACAGGTTAGTCTTAAAAGGGGTTGACTGGTATGAAAATGTCTACCTGAAGGAATGACATGATGGATGAGAACCTGTCTGAACCTGTCAGTGTGCCTTTGATTTTATGTAATTCTCCAACACCCTTGACTGATGTGTAGTCCCACACTTGTATTGATCCACCTCCAAACTTCACTATCTGTTGTACACCACTCTCTGGTCTGCCTTCAAACAAACTACTATTGATTATTGCTAAACAGTTCAAAGATGGACTCATTTGTAAAAAGCACTTCCAGGTTTGGTCATGTTTCATTTCTGCTGTCCATTTTCAGCTTTGCCATTTGGTTACCTCTTCCCAGAAAAGGTTTTCAGGTTGCTACACAACCAAGAGACCACTTTACACAAATGTGTACCTTACTGCTCTTAAAGAAACATTAACACCAATAATTGCAGCTAGATCATTTGCAAGATCTTTACTGGGTTTTCATCTTCTATCACAGAGAATGTACCTTAATGTACTTAACATCACATTTGGAGACTTTGGGTTTTCTTCCTCAACTGCATCTATTTTCAACAGTACCACTTTTCCTTATCTTCTACAGAATCCTGCATTCAGCTCCTTTTGAAACAAAGTCAGGCTACAACCTGCCATAAAGTAGCCTTCACTAGCTAAAACTTATTTCTATATGCATGCCATGTAATATGTCCTTTCCAGGAGCCCTAACATTCACCACATTACAATGATGTCACTGCCTATACTTTCATCATCATTCTGCAATTGTGGCACGACAACCAGCCACTGTGTATTTTATCAACACACAACTACAGTCTGGAATATTTTATTTTTACACACAAGATATGATTCTTTTTTGTTATTTGCATTTTATGCTCATTTTTTCCTGTTTTAATAATTAGTTCCAATATCATATACATTTAGTGAAATATTTTTGTAATACTACATTTTAGTCAGTCAATGAATTTATTTGTGTGATAACCAAACACTATGACAGAAAGTAAAAAGCTTTTTAGAAGTCATGTATGCTCATTAAATCCTCAAAATTCATCAAATTATGGTGTTTAATAGTACACCTGCTGTGTATAGTGTATTTAGAGATATGGCAAATAAAATTGCCTGAATAGTCATGGTGACTAAATTTTTAGTATGTAAGTGAAAGCAAACTGCATAACAATACATTTCCAGTTTAATTTAATAAGCAAACAATAATATTTGAGAACTAAATGGGAAACTACATACATCTTCAACCTGAATCCTGGTCTATGAAACAGGGAATAAAGTGAGATAAGAGAATACCAGCCCTTCCAGCAAAGGAAAGGCCCCTACCATCGTTAAAATAAGGAAGCCATGCCCCCTCCCTGAGTGGTACTGATTAAGAACAGAGTTTAGATCTACTACTACCACTATTGATCACAAATGTGTGTGTGTGTGTATGGAATAATATGATGTGCCATAGCAGTCAGGTGTAGTGCAGATATAGTAGTAAGTAAATAGAAGTAGCTTGCAGAGAAGAGGGGAGCATCTGATGATTCATTTGAGGCAGATGGCAAGCACCCTCCTGGATTTTTACCTTCCAAGTCACACTTCTGCCAATGTGACACCAGCAGCTTTCACAGCAATACATCAGATTCCGAAACATCTTTGCATTCCTTCAAACCTGCCAATGTCTTTACGACAATGAACATATCAAGTAGAACCAAAGCATTTAAATAGAAAAACAAGAACATCTGGTGTCTTTATTGTAACAGTTCTGTTTTGCTTAGTTAATATAATATTCTATTTTCACTACTTAATAACTGATTACGCTGTTTATCTTACTTTATATTAATCTAATATATTACTCCCAAGATCTTCATCACTACTGTCACCAATTGGAATGTCTTTGCACTTTGAGATTAAAGTTGATGTACCACATGTCAGTCATTTACTTAATTTGTGAGTATAAATCAGTTTGAAAATTACACACAAAATCTCTCTTCCCTGGAGGTTGACTTGTATAACCCATGCTGGCCTTCTGCCATCATCTTGTAACCGCGAAACTAGGAGAGGGGGCAAGATTGAAAGGGCAAGAAAAGAGGGAATGTGCGAGAGTGAGTGAGTGAGTGCATATTCAGGAATGTATGCACAGTTAAAACAATTACTTGGAGCAAGACATGCAATAAACTTTTGCAGTTTATTATCATCAAAATTCAAACCTGATGATGTATTATGCATTATTTTACCAACCTTATCATATCAGAAATAGGTTCCTGCAATACCTGTCATCACAGATATACCAAATTTTACCATTATTTTCATTAACTTAAAACATATGAAAGAAAGAATGCAAGTGTGTAAGCAATGTAGATGAACAGGTTGAAATTAATGTGCGATAACGTGCAATAAACTGATATTAAAGTTTGGTTTTCTTCCTACAATAGGCACGAACACATATTTATATATAACTTGTGTTAAATTAAAAATGAGCATATGGTAGGTAGGGCATTCAGCTGGAGATGTAGCAGCTTAAAGTGCAGCTGATGTTTACATCTGGTGTCAGTGACACCGGAAATAGTAACACTACAAGTGAGTCGGGGGTCACAGGGAGACGATTTCATTTTCATTAGTCTGTCGTCGGTTTGTATACACAGACATAGGTTCGCTTGTCAAGAGACAGGTGTAATACTAACATCAGTTAAAACGTTTGCTAGCCCTGTTATTAATATTCTAGTATAAAGGGCTGTTCGCACAATTGATGGTTGACAAGCAAGACCAGAAAGATCGCTGGTGGACAACATTGTGACAAACACCAACCAACCAATTTAATTCGGTGCCGAGAAACAACAATATATCGTTAACAGAAGTGGACTAGCCATGCAATATGGCGCCGGGAAGAGCTGTTCACCTGGAGTAAAGGAGAGAGATAGAGAGAGGAATAAAGAGTTGACAGCAAAGCTAATTAACGCCAATCGAGTTCGAAAAGTGTTGGGTGCTTGCTTACCTTGCCAGTTGCTTTCTTGTATCTAACGACAGCCTTGTCGATGAGCTCTTTAACGAGTATGTCTCCCTCCCCGCACGGTACTATAACTCGGACAGCATCAAACCTCACCGTAACCTTCATGGGAGCAACGAACAACTGCCAACTGCTACGAGTCTAGTACAAGCCGATACTCTCCGCTTTAAGTCTCGTCCGGTCATGCATCACGTTTATGCAGCAGCAGCAGCAGCAGCAGCAGCCGTATCTACCCCCTCGCTGGGTGGGTTAAGCACCAGGAAATATTCAGGAAGTACTCCGGAGAAATAAATAAAAAAAACCCCCTGTGTTGTAGAGTGGACCAGAGCTTAGCTTAGCTCCGCTTCGCTCGAGTGTAAGCCGACACCTTCAGCGGAAGGGGCCTGTCAAGGAGTTAACGTGAATCCAACAACATCGTCTATGTGTAAAACACCGTCTAAGCGGGAGAGAGAGGAGGAGGGGGGGAGGACAGGAGGATGGCACAACACGCGTGTCTGTCTGGTCAGGTCTCGGCGGATTAATGACGGCAGCATCACACGCGGCTCCCCGTGTCGTTCTCTTCTCCCACGTCGCCAGAACGAGCTACTACTCGGGAATGGTCGGTCACTTAACGATATCTGCCACTGTTATTTACTCAGTCATCACGTCCGCCATCCCACCTTCGACAGAAAAACGACCGTTAAGTGCCGAGCCTCGCTTTGAGATCCGAACCACCTCGACGTTGAGAAATTTAGCGCACCTGATTCCGCGCCCCCCTCCCCTTCTTCTCTAACTCCTGCCTCTGGTTTTAAATGAACAAAAATTTCATTTTTAAGTCTAATGCTGGAAATTGTTATGTAATTTCTCTCTTTTATATTTTATCTGCATACGTAATGTTTCTCCTCCGCTCGGTATCAATATTGAGGACTGTAACCCTGCCCCCGCGGGCCGAGGGGTCAGTCGACTGTCTGCTTGTTTACCTCATCATACGACGAGACCCTATAATGCTTGCGTTTTAGTACTACTGGTGATATTATTATTAGTAGTAGTACACTTGCTATCACTCACAATTAGTACTGATAAATGTAAAAGATATCGGCCAGATTGACGACACCAGACAGTGTGTATCACAGCATCAGTCTGTGATCTTTGAAACTAACCCTAACACGACTTCTGTTTATCCTTCTTATTTTAAATGAATCCCCTTTTTTGAATTTTCAAACTATCTATTTGACTAGTATGCAAATGAGAAATGATATCCCTTCGGATAAGACTGGAACTCGAAAACCCTTAGTGAGTTCCTTATACACCGGTCTACGTGTAAGTTAATACATCGTCTCCCCACAGTGTACAGGAAATTAGTTCGCCTTGAATTTCCAGCATTTTCCTGAGAGCTCGGCAGACTTCGGTGAGGACATCCTGGGGCGGGACGTTTGCTCCTGAAGATGTCCCAGTTTGTATTTCCATAACGAAATGACCGTCATGTTCAAACTGTGTTGGGGAGGAGGAGGGGCTGTAATATCAGACTGAGTGACTATAAGAGAGAGTTGTTTGGAAAATTACTAGCTATGCTCAATTTTTCTATATTTATGTGACTCCTTATTCTGTACTTTACAAATATACAAATACATACAATATACATATATACATCAAATACATATACATACAATACATATATATACATACAAATACATATACAACAATACATATATATATATACATACAAAACATATACGACAAATACATATACAAATACATATACAAATATACATATATATATACAAATACATATATATATACTAAAAATATACATATATACATACAAATACATATATAATATATATAAAAATACATATATATATACATACAAATATACATACAAATATACATATATATACATGCAATATACATATATACAGACAATTACATATATATATACATGCAAATATACATATATACATACAAATATACATATATATACAAATACATATATACATAAAATACATATATATATATACATACAAATATACATATACAGACAAATATACATATATATACAGACATACATATATATAAGACATACAAATACATAGATATATATACAATACGACAAATACATATATATACATACACTATACATATAGATATACATACAAATACATATACATATGCACATACAAATAGACATATACATACAGATACGATATCATACAAATATACAGATATACATACAAATACATATATATATACATACAAATATACATATAGATATACGAATACATAGAGATACATACAAATACATATATACAACAAATAATATATACATACAAATATACATATATATACAGCAAATACATATATATATAGATACATACAAATATACATATATAGATATACATACAATATACATATAGATATACAAATACATATATTACATACAATATACATAGATATACATACAAATACATATATATACATACAAATACATATATATATACATACAAATATACATATATATACATACAAATATACATATATATACATACAAATACATATATATACATACAAATATACATATATATATATATATATACAAATACATATATATACATACAAATATACATAATATACATACAATACAATAGATATATACATACATACAAATACAGATATATACATACAAATATACATATATATATTATATATATACAATACATATATATACATAAAATACATATATATACATACAATACAAATATATATATACATACATACAAATACATATATACATACAAATATACATATATATACATACAATATACATATATACATACAAATATACATATATATACATACAAATACATATATATATACATACAAATATACATATATATATATATATACAATACATATATATACATACAAATATACAATATATACATACAATACAAATATATATATACATACATACAAATGTACATATACATACATACATACAAATATGCATATATATATATATATAACGTTTTCTTGTTAAAGCAGAGATTTCGAAGTCCCCTGTGGTGCTGTTAGTTCTGGCTAATGAGCCCAAGCCAGCAAACTCGGCTCCTGTGGAGAGGTCGTCCATCACGTTCGAACAGCGACGCACTAGCCACTTCGATCTTAATGGTGCGCGAATGGTTCTGGTTTATCGCCTGTTGATCTGATAAACGGCCGGGGTCAGGGGAGGGATGGAGGGGTGGGCCCTGTAGTCTGTGCGAGTTTGTGCTTTATTCGTTCTCGAACCTAAAGCGAAGATGTGGGTCCAGGTGACGTCATCCCCTGGCGCCCGACTTTGTTGACGCCGTGGCTGGCACACCTGGATTCACGAAATGGTATCGACCGCTCCTATCTGAAATCGAATATTTGAAACCTTTTGTTTTTATCAGGTGAATCTGTCACGGGATGACGCTAAAGGAGCCATGTTATCTACGAGAAAATAAAGGTGTGCTAAACTGTTGTTGCGTCCAGAAACTGAATGAGAACCGCGCATGCGTCATACCTGTTTGACGGTGTGAATATGCATGGTGATAGTAAGTATTCTTTAATGTATATTGTTGCATACTGTCCGGCGTTAATAATAATAATAATAATAATAATAATAATAATAATAATAATAATAATAATAATAGAGATGTTGCGAAATGAATTAAATCGTTCATGTTCTGTTGCACTGTTGTGTTGTTCAGGCAGATATCATCAAAATGTTCATGAGCTCTCATTGTCTGTTCTGCAAGCCACTTATTAATCTATCATCACGCTGGACAAAAATAATTAATTAATAACCTTTTATAGACAGTAAATACCTAACTGATTTTATCAACTCACCTGGAGAATGAGCTATACTACTCCATGAAATATCCATCCTTCCAAGAGACTGTTGCGAAAAGAAAGCAACGTGATATATTTATCACGTAACTTTCAAATATTTAGCTTAATTTGTTGTTTACAATTTCTGTGATGGTAAAACGTGGAGTAAAAATACTCTGCTTGGAATCGTATATATCTGCAAATTTCAAGTTATTGGCATATTCAGAATATTCATTTTAAAGGCGGTGCGGTAGTTTGGTGGTTAGTCCGGCCACGTGGGTTTCCTCCGGGCACTTTGGGTTTCTCCCACATTCAAAAAATGAAAAATTCTAGTAAGAATTTTAAGAAGGTTCGACCCCTGGGCACTGGGTTGGTGGCTCTTTCGAGAATACCATTTCTTCCTGGCTATCTTGGATCTTGCAAATGATCCAAGACTGTCCAACGCCGGATCGGGGCTGTCACATGAGGGTGATTCATTTTAGTCATAAAAATATTTAAAGTTTTAAAATATGAATATATTATAAATTTTATTTTTGAATGCAGTAAAATGTCGTTCTAAAACATGATATATTGGGAGTGCATTTATAACTCCTATCAGCGATTGTACCTTCCAGCTTTTCTTTCATTCACTGTTATTTTTTAGATGTACTGAAATAATTAGATGCTTGGATATACGTTCAGCTCTAATTACCGATCATTCCCACGAGATTTTATGTATTAATACATAGTTTACCATACTTTATACTTGTACATACAAAACAGTCGTCTTGATCATCCATGTCACGAGAAAACATGGTGTTGATTGATTCATATTGTTATTTTTTAAATGTGGTTTTAAAAGATAAAGACCGTTTATTTATATCTGTCTGTCATTCTACAAAATGTCTGCGGGAGGAACAAGGGTCCAGCCTACTTCACCGATGGGCAACATTATTGGTTCTAACCTGGCCGGCCGTTTAACACGGAGGCTGGCTGGCTCCGGTGTTGGCTTTAAAAGCTTCATTTAATAATGAGGCGCTGAAACTTCTGCTAGCAGCAGTCTGGCGCCTGGCTCTATTTTGGTTAATGCTGAACCCAGCTTTGTTTCCTTATGTTTTCAGCTCCTTTGTAGATGCCTGGTCCTCTTTTCCTAACAGTAGAGCCACCAGTCCAAGAAGCTTGGTCGGTGAGACCGAGATTCCGATACAATTATCGCAAAAACGTTTCGTATTCATTACAATGTAAAGCAACTCGTCTCTTCTGGCGCGCAGTTTAAGCTACTGACTTCCCAGTAACAACTCATTGCAGACCATGTCGTTCTTGTCAAATCCGGCGGAGTTCGACACTGCAGATTCCTGTGGTCTCTCCATGCCCGAAAGGAGGACTGGCATCTCTTTCCCCTTCATTCTCTTTTGTAGTCTCCTTTACAGAGGAGTTAAAGTTGTCCCTGGCCCTGAGTTTGCAAGATACAGAAACACATTGGCTTCTGAACCCTACGCAACATGTTGATTATCCTCCACTTTCCGTCTTGATTACAAAAGAATCGGTTCAGATGACGTGTTTATATACACATCCCTTTTCTCTTTTGGGGGTTATCCTGTTATTGTTTTTCATTGGCATATTTCCCATTGGTTACCGCCACCACTGGAGCCTCCTTCTCTGAGCACCGGTATAATATTGGGACAGTTGTTTCGCCGATATTCAGATAGAACCAGGCTTAACCTGCTCAATCTCTGCACCACGGAATTTCTAACGCAGTGTAGCAGCCGTGTTCTTCATAATGCCTCCACAATGTTGTTCCCATAATATAACTAGCACTGCGATCGCGGACTTAATCGCTATCACCAGAATCTTTGCGACTTGTACAGAACGGTGCTAACCGCCCGCCTCATTTTGACGTGTTGTCATAGTTGTATTTTTTGCATTTCCAGCTATGTATATCGTAATACACCAGCCGTCTTTGTTCTACCTACCTATTAACCACACACGCTTACATTCTGGTTGAAGACGGCATACATTACTGATCTAAATTCTTTATAAAAACCTAATGTCGGCGGAGGCTAAGTTAAATTGTTGGGCAAAAATAAAACGGCTGTCTGAAATGGTATCGACTCCAGTCTAAAAATTATCAGACAAATTGGCATAGGCAGAAAAGGCTTTAGTAACATGTGACCTCCATTAGACCCAATACAAATTAGTACAGGTCTTGCTATTGACCAAATTAGATGATCCAGCTGTTGTCGCTGAATGTAAACACGTCTCTCTAGGATATCCTGAACATGTTCAATCGGATAGCCCAAACATCGTGCGTGCGAGTGATGTTGTGGACCTGAAGTGTAGTACTGACAACATATGGGCGAGTATTTTTATCTATAAAGATTTCTTTGTTGGGCCAGGGAGGACGAATACAAGCATAATTATTTCATCCCTGTATTTGACACCCGCTATGGCACTTTTTCTAATGATGAAAAGGCCAGTTCTTTGGCCAACTTAGATGTCAGCCCACATCATCAGTTTGCCTCCAAATCAGTCATGTTTGGTAATGACACAGTTATCAAATTGTTCCTAGCTCGTCTCCAGACTCGTCAGTTAAAAGAACTTGACGCCTGCATTTCAGCCTCTAGTTGTGATTTCATATCATCCATTGTATGTGTAGTTGTAGGTGGCGCTGTGTTAGAAGGATACACAGCAGCTGTGTTCTTGACTGCCTACCACTAGCAATGAGGCCTGTTGCAGACTTTCGAAATCCTTAAAGTTAAGGACGACTTTCAAAACAATATTTTTTCCAGTCAAAAATAAAGTCTGTGAATTTCCAATTTGAATGCCTTTGGTGTATTCCCTCGAATGGCCTTGTATCGCTGGCTTCCATGCGCCAGTTGTGCATTGTTCTGGTTTTTGAAGTCACTTTCTCTTAACAAGTTTTTAAAACTTACCTTCTAGAACTACTTTGCTTTATTTGCTGTTTCCAGACTGACCTGACGCTACCTTTTCAGGCCATTTTTGGTTGACCGGTGTGTCACATCAGTTTCCCTCTTATCTGTTACGGGAAAATCTTTCAGGTACTACGGTGTCCACATCTTGGTTCATTATTTGGAAATTGTGATGGCTTTTGTGTACTTTGTTTATCGTTGTCATTCGGTGATAGCCAGGTGTAGGGTGGCTAACTTACAGCATCACCAAGGTGCTATTATTTCTTTGATCTCCTGCCGTTTGACTTGAGATTTCTTTCTTTTTCCTGCTTAGATGGATATTCCTCTGTGTGTCTGACATGTCCGGGATATTTTAGGGTCATCACGGATGAGCTGTTCCGACAGCATCTGTTTCTGTCGACCGAAAAGGTCTTGGATTAAGTTATATTTCTTCACTTTTACTCGATCAGTTTTCTAGCGCAACTGCTCTCCTCCGACATCCGTCGATTTTTCGATCGGTGCCCATGAATACCAAACAAGAAAAACTAAATTCACCTTGACATTAAATGTTAAAGAGAAAAAAAGCAAAACTAACTTTGTTTTTTTGTCTCTTGTTGATTTTTTTACGCTAATAATAAAAAAGTAACGAATTTATTCGTTAGATTACTTTTTTAAAATCATCATTTAACCAAAAGCAAACTACCGGAGAAACGTATGAAGGCAATGATTTTAGAACCTTAAAGAAGTACCCGGATTAAAGGTTGGTTATGTTTTACACTTCAGTCTTCGAAGACGACATAGAAAAGATAAATCAATGAAACAAAAAAGTAATTTAAAATTTGAATAGCAATTACAATTAAAGTTGAATATCAGATGAATTTCGAGCAATACGAAAGATAATGTACGAAATGACGACTAAAAATTTGTAGTAAACAAAAGAATAACCACAAAGTTTGAATTTTTTGCTGGAATAAAACAAGTAAACTTTTCCTTTTGTTTTTCTTAACTAAATTTTCACTGAATCGTATTCCGTTTTACATTAACTTGAAATGGTTTATTAATAATATCCAGGTGTCCGAAACAGCCGTGACCTCTAGAATATTTTTGTTGATGGGACACCGACAATTAAAGGAAAGCGATAAGCGTTCTTCCCACAGAATGCTAGTCAATTATATGCTAAAGTTACAGCGATGTCGGACGATTATCGCATGGCTTTGGGGTTTGCAAAGTCGAAAAACAATGGGCTGCAGGATAATGCGTGATTAATTGTGTTAATGTTCAATAATAAGACAAATGTAAACTGTCGTTTATTTTAAAATGCACGAGATGTTTCTTTCCCAAATTATAAAAATTCTATAAAAGTTTATATTTTTAGTTAATAATTATAATCACATTATTACCATATTTCTAGTTACAAACAGAATTTTTCATTTTTTTTTTACTCAAGGAAAATAAATCAAGAAAAATTAATTTGTTTGTAGTTTTTTTTTTTTAAGGTTAGCTCCCTTAAAAAAGGGCGTGGTACAGTGGTTAAATATCTCCGATATCATTTTGCTAATGAAGTTTATTAAGCATCCAGCTTCGTTTGCAGTAAAAGAAAAAAATTCAATTCAATTTTTATTTTACTTAATTTATCCCAATTGGAAGTGAGAGGAAATCCATGTAGGATGGCTGGCTGGCATAAAAGAGCAAAAGATGCCAAATAGAGATACCAAGATAAGCACACCACATATGACATTATTAATAATAAAGCATAATATCTAGTTGTATTTTTTAAATATAAAAAAATTTTTAAGGATCTGATTTATTTCTATATTACTCTGATATTTTAATGAATTTTGGAAATAGCTTTTGAAAATCATGTTTGCTCTACTGCTCTATGCCATAAGTTGAGCTTAAAGGTAAACAAGAATTACTTTTACTATCCTTAATTGTGTCTTTTTTGCGTTATTGTCTCAGATTGATGAAACTAGCATTACAGATATAGTGACTGCAACTTTACAGTAATATAATTGACAAAAATAAAGTACACAGATTTTCGGAGAACTACAGATTTATTTTTATATAGAGTACCTGAGTTTCACTTGCACTCTACTACCATTTAAATCTATATTGTTCAATACAGGTTGTGTCATAGGACTGTAAAATAATTTATTTATAAGTTGCATATTTTACCATTAATTTTTGCAATCAACAGAGGCACAAAAATGGCCTTAATGATACATCTTGGGCCAAAAATAGTAAGTACTTTGTGGATCAGCAGGTCCTTCCAAGACAGTAATTTGGACAATAAGGTACACAAACATAGTACTTGCCTCATTAATATAACTTTGTAATGACAAACCCATATTGCTCTAGCTCCACATGTTTTTCATTACAAGTGTGCTGATTAAGTATATATACAGTTCAACACAGATATTAATACTTCTAGGCTGATATGTAAATGAACCCCAAGTAGTATAAGTAAGGTAAAAGCTGACATAGTGCAAGGTGAGTTTAGAATATAAATATTTTTTTTTTTTTACTTCCTTGATTAGTAAACTGCTGCCTAATTCATCTCCATTTTCATTTATATGTAAAATTAAAAGTATATCTATAACTAACCTTTTATATTCTCTTTTCTTTTCTTTCAGTTGTTTTTCAGAAATTAATCAGAATTTTAATATAGTTTCTATCTGTGCAACAAAAGAGTTTTCCATATCATACTGTTGATTTGTTCTTTTTTGTAACACAAATTCTGACTTCATAAGAATGATGAAACTACTGTAAAGCCACTGATGATAGTGGATTTCTGGTATCATCATACTAAAAAAAAAACATGAGTTCAGCCAATGTAGCATGTTTGTTGGTAATGGTGATGAGTGGAGTTTAGTTGTTGCTCAATAAATGACTTAGATGGGTGATGACACAGCACAGACAGGTTTTTCTCAAGAACTCCCAATTTTCTGCTTTTTAATAAGAAAAGTTCTTTGTTAGGTATGCTGAAGTCAAATTGTATTGTGCAAAAAATAGTTAAGGATCTATAAAGAGTTCAGGTCATGAGCCAAAATAGTCTGTAAGGCTCAAATTAATATTGGATAAAAAATAAATTTCAACTTTGTATTAAAAATGTATTGTGTCTTTATGTTTTACATTTGATAGATTCATTAGTGAGAAATTTGTATCTATCTATGGTCTTTGTTCTCCAAACAACAGAGGGTCAAACACCTTAAGTATCTACTTACTTCAGCAATGTGTCAGGCCTCTGTTGGTGCATATACTATCCAGTCAGCATGTTTATTCTCTGAATAAATCATTTGATTGTATCCTGGAGGATCCAGTGACAATTCTTTTCTAGTACAGTCTGCAGATCACCCAACATTCTCCACAAATAGTTTTGAAAACTGTAAATGTACACTGTGGCTTATATGTTTTTGTTTTTTTTTTAATTTGTAATTAAAATATTAATTCTTTTTTTTTTAAGTTTACAAAATCTAGTATACTAAGAAATAATGTTCAAATTGTACTCAGGTGGATATCATTTTAGTGATGCTTTTTTAGCCAGATTTCACCTTTAACTTCCTTAGTATATGGTGGATTTAGAATGGATTTTCTTATTTGTTGTTTTTTTTTACATTTGTACTAATGAAACAAACAATTTTTAGCTATAACAGAATTGTGACGTTAATTATAATCTTTAAATATAGTTATCTCCCCTTAATTATATATTGCAGTGGCTTCCAGAAACTGGTAATTTATTTTACTCACTAACAATTTTATTATTAAAAAAATGTTCTGATATAATTACAAGTTAACTAAAATTCTGGACAGATGTCTCCTAGTAGCTGTAGACAGTTGAAAAAATTTTTTTTTTCACGTGTTAGGTCTCCTGTTAAATGTCTAAAATCCAAACTTGGTAGATTTAATATTTTTAATAATTTATCATAACTCAAGAAATGTAAGATCTGGAAAAATTCTAAGAAATCCCTGCTAAGCTCCATAATAAACCAGTATCTTAAAGTCTGCACACCTGTACAGCATGTTTAAAATGTGGACAGAGCAAAAATATCACTAAAGCATCTCTATTTTTATCTTTCATGTGCCAATTAATTACCACTGTCTACCAGCATGCTTAGTTTGTATAGTTTGAATACACTCTTGAGATTTGGAATAATGATTCTGTCCAGGTCCATTCCTGCTTTCCACAGTAAAAGTGAACCACTAAAACACACACATGCACTTGTTTCCTTAATATTTTATTATGCAAGCATTATCAAATGCTTTGCTAAAGTCTAAATAAGGAACATCAATTTGATTTTTACTATCATCTAACTTAATTACATCTTCAAAAATTCTAGAAAATTAGTTAGGCAAGATTTTTTAGCTTGAAACCTATGAAGAAAATCTCTTAAAATTCTATTTAATAAGATGATACTGTAAACTGTCTTTTCAAAGATTCTAAGCTGTGCATGACACAGAGATGATGATGATAAAATTTATTCTACCTGCAAAATTTCACTGATGTGTCTATGCTTTAAATGGCTACTTAAAGAAAAAACATTTTTCTATAGATAGTACATTATGATTGTGTATGCTATTTTTCCAGCAGTGTATACTTTCTTGAGTGAAAACATTTTTTCAGTAACTTCACACGTGTTTGTCCAAAAATGCTTCGTAAATGTTGCTGTAAAATGAGAACACCTGTATAGATTTTTGCCTATATTCATAGTATTGTCAACCACTGTAAATACCTTGAATTGAGGTGATTATTTAGGTTTCTGTTGACCAAAGTACTGTGTTGTTTCTCCACAGATCTGACAGTTGTATGACTTTTTTCCCACCTTTTTGCATGTATTAAGGTTAAACAACTGACAGATTTTCATGCAGAATTTGCATTGATATAGATGTTCTTTTGTGCGTTGTTTGATATGGACATTTAATCAATGCTGGTTACAAAGAATTTTGGACATTATAGCTGCATTATTATGGCTTTTTACCTTACCTGTGTGCACTTTCAGATGTAGTGTGAGAGAATACTTCTAAACTACTTATCCTGGTGTTCAAATTTATAGCTATAGTTTTTTCCCCATTGTGAAGCTTATGTGGTGGAGCTAGCTGATCCTTTTGTGTGAAGGACTTTTTGCAACCATCACATTTGAAGAGCTGGTAATTTGTATAAAGTTGCATGTGTTTTTGAAGTTTATGACTATGCAAGCTCAGTGGCACATTTTCTGTGGGGATTTTCTCATGCACAAGCACACTCCTCATCACACAACCTAACTTTGAAAGATTGCAGGTGAGTCCTAATATGTTTCTGAAGATTTCCATCACTTAATGGCAGTGTACACATCTGTGCTTGTTCTCAACCATATAAATATCAGTTCTGCTTGTTAAGATCTCACTTAGTGGATTTTGTAGATTAACCATTTTGGAACCAACTTACACTTTCTATGAAATGTAGTGAAGATTTACTCTTGTAGCCAACCAAAGCCCTTACGTTTTTTTTAATTTTATAATTGTGAAATAAAATCACCTTCTCATCACCTCTGCTGTGTGGAAAAAATTTTTTTAATAAAAAGAATATAATTATCTGTATATTTTATAATGAATGTGTTGAAAATATGTTGTGTTCTTTACTTTTTACTAAAATTTGTGGAGATACTATCCATGTTTATAAGTTCTTTTACTGCACAGAATTGTTAGTGTAGTGTGAGGGGCACCAAAATTAAATTATAATGATATCAGCTTAAAGCAGCTCTTTCAATCAGGAGGATGTGTTACCATAGCAGTAGGGAATAATTCTAAAGTTTTGAAAAAAGCAAATAAATGCAGTCACAAACAATATCATCAAAAAAAAATGAAAACACAAACACTTACAAAATATGGATATACTGTTTTTGTTTTCTTTTTGTGCCAATGATTTACAGTTTGGATCAAGGGCTCAAATCCTGTAAATAGATTCAACATAGCTAAAAACTATGTTAAGTAGACATAGCCATGAGTGTAGTATATATGCTTAAACTCCTTGCATGTGCAAAAACAAGGTTTATTTTGGGATCAGGACTTGTTGATTTGCAAATGATTTTAATGTAATGTATATTGATATTAAGAAACTTACAAATAAAATTAAAATTAATGAAAGAGCTAATTCTGAAAAATATGGCATTTTAAAATTTGTTTGGTCAGTAAAATAGCAAATGGTGTTTACCACTAAACTATTTAAAATTATTCATTGAGTAGCATGGTGATGCAGAGGTAGACTGCTAAGCCAAGGGCTCAAGATAAAATCTAAGTCAGAACTTGGTTTGGCAAACCTTCTTAGCATAGTCTTTCCTTGCTTTTCTTCATCAGCCAGCCACATAGGTTTCTTACCACACCTAAAAAAGAAATGAAAACTTCTAGTAGATTTTTCCAAGTACTTATGATGGGTGTTCTGTAGGTAACTCCTTAATTTGCTTGCACCTTGACCACTGTTTAAGAGCTCCCAACTGTACCAAAGTAACAAGGTAAATGCCTAGCTTACTACTGTGAGATGTCCTTAGATCTCTGATAGTCAAGACAAAATTTGTCAAGTAGAACTTATTAAAATGAGAAATAGAATGAATTATATTCGCTTATTATGCAGCAGATAATAAATAAGAAAACGTAGTTTCAGAAATGGCTCTTTTATTAACAAAAGTCTTAAATATTAATAGCAGTGTACTTTAGCTGCTAACAAAGGTAACAGATTGCTAGAAATAATTAGCTGAATTATCAAATATAAAACCAAACGCTGTGGACACCACACTTAAGACTGGATGACGAAATACATTAAAAAGAATTGGTCAAACATTTACTAGATTGTTTTCAGGTCTTAATTTAGGTATTCAGAATATTATATTACTAAAATTGGTAGATTTACCTAGTTATTTTCGGAGAAATCTGGTAGGTTTTCAAAATAATGAAGAAGAGTTTCGAGTGTGTGACTATTCACAACTTCTTTCGGCTATCTATAATTTAGAATATCAGGGGCCCTTAAATTGACTTTTTAAAAAAAGCACCAAAAATATAAATAATTGTAAATGAGTGTAAAAATTACCAATGGTAGTTCATAGTTTAAGCGTAGGAACTTGCACAATAGTATAGGTACAGTTATCTCCCTTTACCTGTAATACATAAACTATACAAATTTAACAAATTTAGTTTCTTCAATGTCTGAACGACATTTTTCTATAGGAATTATATTGACTTTCTCAGTTTATTGATAATAAATAATTCGCGTCTCAGTGTAGACAAAAATATAGAATCTGTTTGGAAAAGGCAGAATTTGAAATCTCAGTCTATGAATGAAGAAGGGAGATAATCTATTGACTATTACATCACAATATCTTTTAAAAAAACACTACACAACAGGTGCTCAGACACAGCGAGTCACGAGTATCTAATAATCCAGTTAAAACAAAAAGTAGATTTATTACTTTTAAAAAATTAGTACATGCATTTTACATTTTTTAAAGATTACGTTTGACATCAATAAACTCAGAGAAGCAAGGTTTATGTTTCTTAAAGCTTTACAAAGAATTTTTTAAAACAAAATATTGATGGAACTCTGTGTGACCACTTCAGACGAGTAGGTCTTGCACAATTCATCACATAACATTTCTGGAGAAGGACTTCGACACTAACCGGACATAGATTTAAAGCAGATGTCAGGATTCGCGTCTGATTCTATAAGGATTACAAGTTTTAAATTTTGAGAATTTTATTTCATTGGACACGTTTTTGTTTTTTTTTCTTTTGATGTTACCTCCTCCATTGTTTGTTTCCTTTTAGTTTCTAATTATTTTCTGATTTTTATTTAAGTCTTTGGCCATTAAAATGTATTAAATGGTGGCCGAATAGGTGTGTCATTTTTACGCTATTCGATTGATAAAATAATTAAATTTATTAAAGTCAAGATTGTGTTCTTTCGTTTCTCTGCAAACGCAGCTATCTCCCTTTGACTGCCTACACGTTTTTTGGCAGTAGTTTGTTGTACCCAGTCGAAGATTGATTGAGCGAAATCTGGGTTATTTGTAAACTTAATTATTGCTCAACACACAAATAAATGGAATGATTATTAATAGTACTGATAAAAAGGATAGCAGCAGAACTCATTTTTAAAAGGTATGATGTACCTGTTTGTTTCAAAGATTTATTCTTATAAAACATCGTATTTAAACGTGTTTGAGACAGATCGATATTACAAGCACCTGCTGTCTCGAGACGACCAAACAAGGCGCTGATGAAAGGAATATTTGGAACAGTGTTACAACCTACTACTGGACCAGGCTCAACTTACATGAAAAGACTGGTAGAATCTCATTCAACGAATCGTTCCAAATAAATATTTTCCTTTGAAAAAGAAAAAAAGGAAAAAGTAGTGCATCAAACGTCTTTCGAGACATATAATGTCAGTGTTCAGTGAACACCCTGAGGCCCGCGAACTGCTTGTAAGGCGAACGACTACAATCATTTTGATTTTAAAAAATAAATTAGAAAATATCTAGTTGAGTAATGTACTGTTAAATTTCTGAACTTACGATTTCTGCTAATAATCTTTATACATTAAATTATTTAAAAACTAACAACATTGTGTGTTTTCAACATATCCATTCTCTAGGTGATCCGACTTGTGGAATGGCGATATTTGATTAGAATAAACTTTCGTTATTGCTTTGCCCTTCCTTCGGACGCTTCAATGGGCGGTGGGCGCAGATCTTTAGACAAGGCCCACCTGAAGCAGGTGCTTCTGTTGAAAGTCCATGAAATTTTTCATAGATGTGTTTTGAATAAAAGGGTGGATGGGTCGCTTGCAGTAGTAGAGAGGAGAAAAGGATTCCAGTATAAGTTTCGAGATGTTGGGGGTATCATATGTGACGGAACCTAAAATTCAGCGGCGATAGCAGCCATAACACATTCTCGCACACAAGAGAGCTCCAAAATGAAGACGATAACCCTAACCCCGCACCGTAATAGATCACCATCTCTGCGCAGGCGCAGGACAGTTGCCTTGGTAATTTAACCTGGATGTTAAACTTATCAATAGTGCACTGATCTTCAAATACCACAAACACTTAACTAAATTCACAATCATTCAATTGCACTATTATAATAATATTGGCACCTGTCAAAAAAGTTTATAAAACATCATGTATTGGCACTGAAACTAATTAATCATTGTTCTGACCCAAAGTAAAATTCAGATAATCTTTGTAAAATCACAGTGGCATTAAGCGAAACCATTTTGACACAAAGACTGTCATCAAAAAGACTGATACTTGTTGAAATCATATTGAAATTAGCTAAACTCACAACAGTAATAGATATGGTTGCTAACAGAGTGGCAAGGGACTCGTAAAGCCTTCGTTCTGCCAAAGTATTTATTCAACGGCGGGTTTTAGACATTACTGACCCTAGTGGACAGTGTGATTGTCAGGTGAACAGATCGTTGCACGCATTCGCTACTCTATTACTGAAGAAATGCTTACAACAATCTAGTATATTCTTAAAGTTTGTAATTTTTACGGTAACTGTCGTTAGATCTGCAAGCAAACTGCGATCTGGAAGAGTGAGAAGTTTATCAGTTTTGTAAACGTTGAGAATGACTATGATCTTTCATTCTTAAAATCATTGTAGTGAGGCCCCTTTAAATTCTCTCCAAACTTCCAACACCTTTAATAAAAAGCCGCATCGAGTATCTAAATGTGAGCTGAATGAGGCTTTGAATCTTCAGTTTTGTTTTCAGCATCTCTGAGATTATGTTCGCTCCACTGTCGCCTGAGCACACGACCTATCTCTGTGCTGAGTAGACACGCCAAAATGTTTCCTAGTAAAACCGCACTGGTAATTGATGCGATCGGCTGACAGTACCATACTAACCCTGACTGGTAGGCGGTAAAATCACAATGGCACAGCGAAGTTACAATTACACGACATGTTGATTGCGTCGCGGTGAGTTGACGCTCCTCGGGTTGACAGACAAGTCACCGAGACTATATCAACATCTGGAAGTCGTATTAAAGAACATACATACTCAAGTCATACTGACACCTAAATTTCGTTAACTTATCTTAAGGTCACCTACGCGAAGCTGGAACCCATCAGAACGAGGTCGAGGCTTGATAAGGTGACGCTGAAGCTATCGGAGCGACAGTGTCACCAACACGGTAAACATTGGAAGCACCAAGACGTCCCAACGAAATCGCATCGGTGCTTTGGCTTGTATCAGAAATTAAGCCCCACTTCTTGGTGAATGCCATCGTAGTCAGTACGGCAGAAATTATTTTTTTGTTGTGTGGACGACCTACCTGAGTGCGATCCAACGAACGACGCTGTTGTTTCGCACAGGTGTTGAAGGGAGGAAGGAAGATGAGAAGAGATAATAAGGTTAATGGCTGCTGTATGACTCTTAGCAAAAGTTCTCAGATTGCGCAGCATAAGACCACGAGTTCAAGTGGCAGACAGGTTCCTAGTACGCGAAAAAAGCCATAAAGTTCAGCCCTTGCTGGAAGCTTTTATCTGTTCTTTGTTCCTAGAAGCCGAATAAATTGCTCAGTGTGACGGCAAAACGTATTTGATAACTTTCCGGGGAACCCAGGGAGTCGTGGCAAGAGTGTGCACTTCCCCAGCCATCTGTTCCTGCTCGCACACTACTTCACGCCGGGAACACAGTGGTTTTTTATTTTAAGCTGTAAATGCATGGTTTGTCGGTTGGATTTCTTTGGTCGACATAAATAGCGATCTGTGCACCAACCGTTCACTCGCAAACCGCTTCAATTATTAATAGTCGGAAATATTGTTTACGAATCATAATATTATTTTTTGGTTAGCCGCACAATTGGAAGGAGAGCGATGGAGATAAAGTGCGACAGAAAGTTAAAGTACAGACTAATTTCCAGCTGATCCGATCATGCGACTTTATTCATTAAAATTCGGTAAGACAGGTGTAAGTGCGTGGAATGGGTGTGAATCAGTTAAATTAGGAAAATATTGACTGACCTATACATGTTTATTGTTAGTGGTAATTCTACAGAGAATAATGCCATTTTCGATTTATCTTTAATAAAGTCTTCCTTTGGAACATTTCAAACGTGAAAATTGTTGAAATGGTAAGGTGTTTCAACGGAATTATTTGTCATAACTGATTGTTCGTAAAATTTTGATCACATATTGTCAAATAAATAAATATAATAACTAACTGACTACATTTTTCCGTATCAACAATTCTTGAGACTACCATCCCGTGCTTTTGAGCTTTTTATAAATGATGTAAAACTTAGTGAGGTCGTCAGGAACTCTGCGAGCGCCATAAACCCTGCTACCTGAAATATGGCGGATTCTATGGCTTTCTAGAAAGCTAAGCTATGGTGCAACTCATACCTGCTTGAAAAGTATCGAAAGCTTAAATTTGCCGAAATTCCATTGTAACTAGCGATAATAGAGATAAGTTACGTATATGAGAAGAAAGGTTTTCAGTTATGGAGTAAATTATGAGTTAGTTTATTAACATACGATAACATTGCTATCATGTAACTTAATTCTACTAAATCGTTCTGCTAATGATGACTTTAATGTTAGTAAGTAAACTAAGTCTCTTACTTAAGCCCCCGGGCTCTTTTAGCAACAAATTGCAAACAAAATGATGCTTGAATTGCGCTCGCAAAAAGTGTCTCGTTTGATTTTTAATTTTGAATTTAAAAACGTAAAATCAGGTCTGGCTGCCGAGTATGTAACTCGTTGTTTCCAGTCACACCCAGTAGTGGAGACATCCTTTGCGTTCTTCAAGTGGCTACTGATTAAAAATTTTAAATGGGTGAAGTGAATGCCGTTCATTGTATTATATTATTATATTATAGGAATAAATCGATATTTGATACTAATAGAAAAAATCTTACTTACGAGGTAAAGTAAGTAAATTTACTAGGCTGGATTAGCAATCTATAAAAGATTATATCAGTAGATGCCTAGAGCTTTATTAGGCATGATTTTATCAAAATTTTTAAAAATTATGTCTACCTTTCGTCCTATATTTTTTTTACTACTTCTTTTACCTCTCTCTCCTCTCTCATCTCTCTCCATCTCTCTCTCCTCTCTCCCTCTCTCTCTCTCTCTCTCTCTCTCTCTCTCTCTCTCTCTCCTCTCTCTCTCTCTCTCTCTCTCTCTCTCTCTCCTCAATCTCTCCTCTCCATCTCTCTCTCTCTGATCACCTTTGGCAGAAAATTCGTTCAAACTATTCCCTAACCAATACTTCTGGAATAAAATCAAAGCTACCTTCTGTAGCGGGTATATTCTAAAGAATTCTATGCCTATCGAATCTTTGGAAAGTTGTTGATAGCACCGTCAGCCGGCTTTCCTTTTTTCCTCCCTTTTTATAGACTACGACTGTTCACCTCGCAGCCATATTAAGCTAAAGATGCGTTACCGATAACAAAAACTATGCGTAGCGGCAGAGAATAGCTGGAAGCGACGACCATGTTAAAACGGTGTATTTATTGGTTAATAAAAGATTGGCCAGAGTGGTAAAAGGAAACATCGGCGACACTTCTCATTTTGTATGAAATTATCCGCCTAACAAGAAAAATTACGTATCCGCCTTTCTTTTTCGGAGGACTGATGTTATATATCAGAATTCTTTAGAAAGGAAGACAGCATTCAGACCAGCGACACGCCGGAGGCTATTCTCGATGAGATTTTCTAATAACTAAATATAATAAAAAATTTATTTTAAGAAAGAGAGAAGCAAATCAAAAAGAATCTGGTTATTTTAAGGATAAATACTTTTGCATGTTTTAATACTAACAGTAATTCCACGAACGTTACTGGAACATTAAAGTCTCACCCAGACAGATTCCTTCAGGATTCTTTGGTACCTTTTCATGCAGCCACAAGAATAATATTCGCTCAGCTACCATTAAAAAAGCAACTAAAACACCAAATATCGTAGCTTTTCTTTCATTTTTTTTTTAAAGAACACGAAACAATCAGCAAGGACAAAGGTTAGGATACTTTGTGGTTTGGAAAGATACCGGCATGATTTAGAAAACTAACAAAATAAAAACAGAACATTTCAGAACAATCTTTGATCACTGGAAATATCGTAATATTCTCTTTAAAGATTTCTACGTAATCCCCAACATTGCATCTTTAAGAGTGTAACATTAACATAGTAATGTGTATATTATTTGTCTCCAGTCTTTTAAAGATAAAACATTTCGGCTAGAAAACTAACCGGCAAAGAGATAGACTGTCAACACAAGAGCCTAGAGACTAACTGGGTGGACGATGCTAGACTGTAAACACAAGAACCTAGAGACTAACTGGGTGGACGCTGCTAGGCTGTAAACACAAGAACCTAGAGACTAACTGGGTGGACGCTGCTAGACTGTAAACACAAGAGCTTAGAGACTAACTGGGTGGACGCTGATAGACTGTAAACACAAGAGCTTAGAGACTAACTGGGTGGACGGTGCTAGACTGTAAACACAAGAACCTAGAGACTAACTGGATGGACGCTGCTAGACTGTAAACACAAGAACCTAGAGACTAACTGGGTGGATGCTGTTAGACTGTAAACACAAGAGCCTAGAGACTAACTGGGTGGACGCTGCTAGACTGTAAACACAAGAACCTAGAGACTAACTGGGTGGACGATGCTAGACTGTAAACACAAGAACCTAGAGACTAACTGGATGGACGCTGCTAGGCTGTAAACACAAGAACCTAGAGACTAACTGGGTGGACGCTGCTGGACCGACAACATGAAAGCTCAAAATTACCTTCAGCAGGCTTTCCAAACTGGTAGTGTTTGCGAGAAAATTTGATAATAACGTCTTTTTCATTGTCCTGATTCTGCAGTTTTAAAAAGTATTTAAATGTACTTTTAATTTATTAAAAATATTTCAAAAAGTAAATGGAACTGTTTGCGTTCTATAAGAAAACGTTGTTCCCAATCATGATTTGAAATTCGCGCCCTGTGCTTCGATCGTCAGATGTTACTCGCTGTCGCTGTTCCTGACATGCGCGGACCTGCAATCTTGTTATATCGTCACTCATTAACTTCAAATAGATGTATCAGTGCTCTGTCGGTATTGTACCGGCTTCTGTTTTATGCGTTGTGCAGAAATTATATATTTTTTTACATATATATGTATAAATATTTTGTTTTTGTATTTGCCGTGGATCGTTTGTTGAAAACTGGGAGTGTTAGAATGACTGGTGCTGAAGCACAATATGAGAATTCGGTGCACAGACCTTGTGACAGTGTTAAAAGTTGTTATCCTCATCATCCATCCCAAACTCTCTCACGACATGATCAAGAAAGCGCCGAACTTTCAAAAACCAATATTGCGATGATAATCTGAACGTTGACTCTTCGTTTACCGGGATGATGACGTATCCTCGACCTTTCGCGGAGAAGTGCTTACAAATGCCTCTTCTGTCTCATCGTTCAGAAACAAACCCCTCTGTTCACAACAAGGTGCTCGTTGGTTTGTTTAAGCGGAAATCGACAGAATTAAAAAACGATGTTGATTTTCGTCATCGGTCGCCAATAAGATGGTGTAAAAGTGCTTGAAGCTTCTTACCGAGTAAGTTATAAAGCAGCAAAAGCTGGAGAAGCCTACTCTATTGCGGAAAAAATGAATGCATCACCTTCAAAACACATATTGTCCATTGTATACACAGTGAAAAGTCGAAACACAGACAGTATCGTGACGAACGCAGCATGTGTCTGACGACGATGAGTCGGCCGTTTTGGACAACGTCCGCTCCACGCTCTGCACCTAGACGACTGTGCGCTACTTCAACGATGTTACAGTGGAGAAAATTGTTGCCATTTTTTACCTGAAGTACAACTGGTGAGGATCTCCCTCACCTTAACTCTTATTTTCAAACAAAAAACAAATTGATTGGTCTTGCTGCTTTGGTATTTGTATTAACAGCGCAAAATCAATGGTGAAAATGTGCAGGAATTGCTGCCAGCATAAAAAATGTGTCTGCCAATGCTTTACTGACTAACTGCAGCAATCACAGGCAAGCTCTGGCATCGAAGCGCATCTCTCCCCCGTTAGAGGAAGTGTTTGATATAACGCTGTAGAAAACAGTCATTATGTGAAGAAATTGACAGTCTGATTGTTACCCGGCTAATACACTCAGCAGTTAGATGGTTGTCATGTGGCAAAGTTCTCTCGCGCTTATTCGAACTCAGATGTGAACTCCAAGATTTTTTTCACAATTCATCCCTTTTATCTCTCTGCTAAGGAAACCTTTTATGGTTGCAAAGACTGGCATACTTAGCATATATCTTTTCGCGAATCAGGGAACTCATTTTGTCGTCTCAAGGTGTCAATATATAACAATGCGACTGAATGTTTTAGGACTCTTCAATATTTCCTATCAGAGAATGAACTGAAGTTGGACCACATCGTGAAAGAAAGTATGAAAGAGCGTCTCAGGTTACTTAAAGTGACATTTAGGGAGTATTTTCCACGAATGGCCGAAGACAATAACTGGATTTTCACTTATTTTGAAGAGTCTTTCATTTCAATAGCTAACCAACGACACTTTGGCGGAGAAAGAAAACTTGACAGATATTTCAAGTGATTTGGGGCTGAAACTTTGCTCAAGACTAAATCCCTAATGAACCCAGGGTAGAAAATATCACAACCAACCAATCCAACTTGAGCACACAAACAGTAATATCTCAAATGAAAACGAGGCAAGGCTGGTGATGCTTTGTTGCATTTTCCTGAAAAAAAAAAATCACCCAAAACAATAAAAACCTCAAATATCTTAATGTCATTTCATCTTCTTTCTCAATTTTGTGTTGTTTGCTGGATTTTTTAAAAATATGCTGCTGCTTGTATTACTATTTGTCAGATATACTACGACTTTAACTGTTTGGTACGCAGTTTTTTAGAAAAATAAATTTGTGTAAGATTTTACATAGTAGTTTCAAACTGGTTTATGTTAAGGTGTCCGAGCTGATCTGTGTGACGAGAAGGTTGTACGAAAATAATGGCTTCTAGATTTGCTTTGCAAATATGGCTGCGAAATGTGACGCAATCAAATGTTGGACAAAAATGGCGTCTTTATTTTCTTATACATGGTTTTTTTTATTATCCTGTAATTTTAAACAGTAGTTACACGACCTTTTTAAATCAAAACATATTTGACCTTTGCATCCAATGAATGTATGGTACGCAATTTTTGCAACATATATTTCAAAGCAGACATAAATCTCTTTACACTGAGAGTACACGAATTCAGAACTTTTCCTAGAGCAAGATATTAAAGGAATTTTATTATTATTTATTATTATTATTATTATTATTATTATTATTATTATTTATTATTATTATTATTATTATTATTATTATTAATGCTTACGTAAAATATCCATTTCGCTTCGACTAACTGACAAACTCGTTCTGGTAAGTTAATAACAAGAGTCAATGGGTAGTGCCTATAACGTGGAAAAGTGTTCTTTATCTAACTTGTTTTACCTGTATTTATATTAGAGAAAACTATATAAGCTTAAAAGTTCTGTTACTCAAATATTCTAATATATGCATTTAATATACTAAGTAGTGATAGAAAAACAGGCAATAAAGAAGCAAAAACCGTTAGAAAGTATGTAAATAAAGAAATTTATTCTAGGTTAATAGTAAAATCATAACCCTGAACCATAGATTGTACAGACATGAATAAAGGAGAGAAGAAAGAATTTTAAAACTCTAGTTAGAGATAACAAAATTAATTGTCTCTAATTATTTTCACAAATTCAATTCACAAACCACAAATGTAAATGAAAAGACGATGGTAGTAAAGCGACAAGATTACTCCGTGTTAAATAAGCAGTTATATAGTGCGAGACTCGACACGAGTTGTCGCGGAGTAATATCCAAATCATATGACTAAATAACAGACGTTTTCACTTTCATTTTCAAGCCACTTCCTTGTAATTTGACTGGTAAATTCACCACGTTTTATTTGTCTCATGAGCAAATATCTGAAAGAATTTCCTTATTTTTATAGAGATATTTGTTTCAAGTAGAGTGTCGTAAAAACAATTAGCCTTTGATTCACCCGAGCCGTTGATTTTTAAACGAATTTTCACGATATCTAATAGTATTGGACCTCTTTTTTGGCTAAAATTACGTAATTATTTGGCGCCGTCGGCGGTGTTTATTCAAATCATCGTTTGCTTAAATTATTACTTTTTCATATCTGGCCGTGTTTTTCTTTTTCCTGTCGTCAAACAAACCAAATTACTTCCTCCAAAAAAGTCGATTGGCTTGTCTGTTTGTCATCCACAAGGGAAACAACTCTGGACTCTCCGAGCGCGCTAATTCTGTTTGCAGAGGAAAAAGGCAAATAAATAATGGCAGTATCGTTTTCTGACGCTGCCTCACCTCCGCGCACCTTGTCTCTCGCTTATTGACATTTCTCCTCATTATACTGAATTTCAAAAGGATTTTGAAAATGAGAAATAAAAAACAACAAAACTGAAATAGCTTGCCCTGGCCTGATCGTGTTAGCACTCATTCTCCGAAACTAAACAAGCATTTAATGAAATACGAAATCCTTTTAACTGAAAAAGAATTGATCGCAGAATACCAGAGCTTCAGCAAACAGCGGAGCTTTGATTAACCTGTCTTAGCACTAAACGTGGGGGGCTATGTTAGAACAGGAAACAGAGCAGCTGATATTGCTCTTATCTAATGGTCAGTCTGAAGTGGGCAACTTGAAGTCCTTCCTTTAAAAATTGTTAACTTGCTTTCTAAACCTTTCGTCTGCTCACATGTTTTGAAATACTAAGATGTCACTATTCAATACAATAAATTTACATGGTGCCGCCCACTGTGCTGCCTGCTGAGGTTAAGGACGTGAGTGCGAATCCCGGTCGGCTCAGTTTGCCGCCCTACCCCCCCCCCCTAGCACGCTTTCTTCTCGCTCGCTCTGTAGTAGCCGGCTGCGTGGCTTTCCTTGGGGCTCTCCGGTTTCCTACTACATCTGTAAATAAAAGGCTTTCTCTGTCGAAGTGCCAAGCGGCGCTACGTTCCTTTACCAGGGTTGTCTCCCTTGTAAACATCGTTGTGCGACATACAACCTATCACAGGACCACAGAATTTTGATATAATTCTTGTTGCAATGATTATGTTATAATCTTGGAAAGGTAAGAAATTAAATTATCAAATGAAATTGTTATTAAACAGCTGTCATTCCTACTGCAGCCTGTTTCCGTCTCGCGTCGTGGCTGCTCAATGTCGTAATTCCGTCCATTCGTTTATTCTGTACCGCATTACGGCCTCTCCGCCGGTGTCTTCCTCCACGCCGTCCGCTTTTCGGCGGCTGCCATTTGTTGTATTTAAAATCAGGATTAGTAAAATGTAATTTAATACAGATTATAAATAAGACGAAAGCCGACTCCGCTCCGGGAAGGGTCGTCATTCCCCCACCTTTATTGCTTAACTTTGATGGAGGGATCATTCATTTTGACTGTTTTTCTGTCGTAAAGGAACGGACGGACAGGATGGGGCCGTTACCCGGAAGCCCCGTATGCATGGTTAGAATGCTCTGAACAAGAAAAATTAAAGTAAGAAGAAGAAGAAAGCCCTACACCAGTCGCGCACGTGAAGGTGATCCGGTCGTAAATAATTGAGTACAGTCTATTAAGGCTGTAAATAAGGTGACTTCAAACAATAACTCAGTACCCAAACAATAATACTAATAATGAGCATACTTCTGAAATAACGAAGTCAGCCACCAGCATTAGCATAAGTCTTAATAACGTGGATAATAATATTACTAGATGGCGATACAAATTACTAGGATTTGCCTAACTTGCAATTCGCCTTAGGTAATATCGCGTAAACGGAACACTGTGGAGATAGTGTATCGTTCTGACGTTAGACGGAGACAGTGTAGCACTCCAGTCGTAGAAATTATAGTGCTCATTATATTAGCTGTTGTTCAACGTGAGCATGGAACTATCTCCACCGCCAATCCGACACCAATCCCAGTTAGAATCAATCCCGCTCGAAAATCTAACGTTCAAAAGCATTGACTATATTCTACAAGAGCTAACTACCAAGTCGTTGCTACACACGTTGGCGCACCATAAACGTGGGAGGCCTTGCGAGATTCGCTTTCTAACGACAGTAACACTGCTTTTTGAAAAGGAATCTGAGCCCTGAAACCGATAAATTTTTTGTTATTTTGTTTTTTTATAAAGGATACTCTTACCTATGTTGGACAGTAGTTTTGGCCTTGAAGTGGGAAGTACCGAAACGAAGAATTATAGGAGTTATGAAGAGGGGACGGTGGCATAGCTTGAAGAAGACAAAAGCGATAAGCAGCCATTTAAAAAATGCTAGTTTGATTCATAGTGGGATTCAAGTAAAAAAGAGAAAAAAGCTAACATCTTTGGGTAAATAAGAAGATGCAATATTACAGTTAGATGTATTGTTTCGGTCTTTACTTGATCTCATTCTAAAACAGTCAAATGTGTACTCGTTTTTAATTACAGCTGAACTTTTCCAGATCATAAAATAAGGTTTCAAATAATAATAATAATAATAATAATAATAATAATAATAATAATAATAATAATAATAATAATAATAATAATAATAATAATAATAATAATAATAATATAATAAATAATAATAATAATAATAATAATAATAATAATAAATATAATAATAATAAATAATAATAATAATAATAATAATAATAATAATAACGAACAGCTTATCTAGAAAATTAAGAGTTCTATTAGGGATTTCTCTGCCAAAGTCGAAAGTACTGGGCTTTACGTGGCGCAAGTCTGGCAACACTTTCTAATGGGAAAGTGCGGCCCGACGCCTTCTCTCGCCAGGGTCGCTTCTCCTGAGGCCCCTGTGTAAGGGGGAAAACCGCCAACAGACGAATAGTTTTAGAACAGAAAAATTCTATACTTTGCACATCGTCTCAGGAAAGGTATGATAGATCATTTTTCCATTTGTCCATTCTTGAGGAACCATCTTAATTCCCCCCCCATAATGGACGAACTAGCTGTTTCCAGAACCTTTCAAATGGCCAGGTAAATAAACCTCAAAGCGTAACTCTTTCTCAGCTTCAGCTTTTTAATATGAAATTTTGTTTTTGTTTTTTAAGGAAATGAACCGCGAAGAAACAAAGTTACGAATGCATCATCACGGAGAGCCCGCCGATCAGGATAAAAACAAACAAAAATCTATTGATAAAACGACCGAGAGAATCTGCACCTGTTGTTAATTCTGGAACAGCATTAAATCCATAGGCCAATTAGAAACAAAGATTGCTTTAGTTTGATCAATGAAGAAATTAGTTTGATCGCAGAGAGAGAGAGTAGAACATGCCGGAGGTATCTAAAACAACCGGCTTTGCTTCCAAGAAATGATGGTACGTCCTCGAAAAGACTTTCTGCTGCTGTCGTTAGGGATGATCCTTACCTGCTTTACCAAACAGACAATGTTCGTTCGTCGTTTGGTAGAAAAGAACAAAATTGAAGTTAAGAAATTGCCTATTCGAAAACGCATAAGTAGGGATAGAAAGCGTTTTGTAATTGTAGATAGATTAGTGCGTAGACAAGTCCTCGGTTTTCATTGTATTCCCTTTAGAAACGCCGATTAAAGCAAAGTTTGGAGGGCTAAAGCTCTTTTATATCTGCTGTCAACTCAGAAAACACGTCAGAGTTCCTGAAACAACTTTGTATAAAAATCCCACAACAAGCGAAGACTTTCCATAAGTAAATGGGGGGTTCAGTCCATCCAGTATTGCACTGAAGGAATATTTTGTTAATAGCAGAGGATCGAAACTCGTTTCAGATTCCGTACAGTACGGCTTTAATTTTAAGGGGTATAGAGTATTTTTTTTAATACTTTTATTATGACCGCTTTAAATAAGTAACCGGCTAGAATTAGACGTCGTGGAAAGCCTCTAGTCAGACTGAGCGCTTGCAACCAGCTCCGTCGGATGACTTGCTTTCTTTCAGTGTGAATTAACCACGCAATTTAATAAAACTCTGAAGAAATGGCGTCCCGGTGTGAAGATTTCTAGGGAGGTTGACAAAGGCCCATTAGGGGTCCGCTATTTTTGCCTGAATACGGGCGTAATATTGTAAATAACAAAAAACTAAAAAGAGACCGTGTTTAAGACGGGAAGACTGAAGCGAAAATGCATGACTCATTCTCAGTCAACAGTCATTTTGGTTGATCCTTGATTACAAATGATTCAGAATTAAAGCTGAGCGTTCACGGCTTTGTTGTTATTTTTTAATTTCCACATTATTTTAAAGCTGTGGAAATGTTTTCGCTGTTATTTCTACTAAATAGCGTGTTGTCATTGAAAAGCCAAACAATACAAGAACCCAAATGATCCATTTTCTCTGGCTACCTGCAAAGCGAGAGAGAGAGAGAGGGGGGGGTTGCGCTCTCTCTTTTCGGCTCTCACACCCTCACCGGCGCAAACAATGGCACTCGCTCGGTCGCCATAACGAGAGATACGCATAGCGCCAGAGTTATTGCACAGCACGGCCTGAAGCGCCCCTTATTACGACTCCTGCCATGAAGCGGCCACGCACCGCAAATAATTAATTAAACCGCGTATCGATTGCCGGACCTTTTGGCTCGCCAGGTGGCGGCCGTGTCGGCCGGCTGTGACAGTTGATTGAACTGGGGAAGAGATTGATGGCCGTCTAATGGCATGTTTTTGGAATTAACCACTTGGTCAACCGCTGCTGATAAATAACTGCACGCCTGGAAGCAATCCCAAAGTCGGTCAGACGAGCCAGATCTCATAGATTTTAATTTTTTTCTCTCCTCTTTCTTAAGCATTAGCTTTTAGATTATGTAGCGGCATTTTAATACATTTTCTGAGCTAATAGATAATCCTTTTAAAGGTAACTATTTATTGACGCCTATACGTTCTGAAATTTTTTCTTTTGCTGAGTATTTAGTTATTCATTCATTTTCTTATTTAGTTTTTAAACTAAAGAAAAAACACTCGCAACAGGCGACGTAGATCTTGCAGCAGAAAAACGATTTTAGAAAATAGGCCACATTGTGGTGATGCATGTACTGGCCATTATTTTCCAAATCGCATGATTTTTTATACTCCATTATATAATTTAATGTTTATAAAAATAAATATATTTAAAATCAACAACGTGCAAAATAAATTGTTTTGCTTTGTTGTAATAATAAGAGGGAGGTGGTCTTGTCAGTTTCCCTTGCCTGATCTCTTATCATACGTGCAATTTCAGCAACATTCTATGGATATCAGCAAAATCAAAACTTTATATCACAGTTGCGTTATTCTCGCACTAACGCGCGGAACTCTTCCCACTCTGTGTAGATATAGCGGCGAGTCGTGGCGATTTAGTGAAATGATTACGTTCTCTTGGCAGTCTGGTAGTCCGGGGTTAGGTTCCTGAATTGCTAAGACCGACCGTTCCTTCCGTCGCATAGTTTCGTTTCCCTCTTCTTCACCAGTCTGCCGCACGGAGTTCCTCGGACACCCCCTACATCTGAAAATGAGGGGTTATAGTGGGATTACCCTACCAAAGTCAGAAATTTTGGGCTCGACGTAGCGCAGGATAGGCAAAGCTTTCTAGCGGTCAACCGCAACACTGCGCTATCTTAACAGGGTCGTCTCCCTTGTAAGCCTCCGGTACGAAAATAAGCAACCTTTCTTTTCAAAGATGATTGGTCTATATTGTCACGATATTATAATTATCTTGCCCGCGCGCGCGTCGTATGTAAATGTTTAAACTTGAAAACAACTCAATCAACAAACGTTTCGGGAACAAAAAAAACATTAGACGTGAAAAGGGGCTATATATTCTGAGAAACTTGATACGCGAAAGGGTTAACTAATTCGATCAAACCAGCTGCCTTTAATACTTTAAATCGATCGAAGCCTCACATAACACTCGGCTATTTTCAAGCCAAATATCGGCATTGCATCAGAGGATTTCGGCTCAATGTTTAACTTAAAAGGAAATTTTATTTACTTTTTATTTCTATCTACTATAAAGTAATTTTTTCTGCATTATTATTAAATAATTTATTTCATACGAACGTATTAAAACGCACTGTGCTAGCCGAATACTGTCGCCTAAACAACGATGAACATGAAAACTTCTAGAAAACCAAATGAAAAGAAGTCTAGCCCTTATCGTCCTGAAGACATTCTATGGAGGAACTGAAGTGGTTGTTAACAACAATAGTAATTAAAATATGAAAAACAGAGTGAACCACATAATGGTTTTCTGTTAACGCTGTAGCACCCAAATAGTCTGCATATCGATAGAACTTAATTATTTAATGAATAAATTTATCAATTAAATATATACATTATACTGCAGCATTGGAAATTATAATGGAAACACTCGGTATGTGCACAAGTTAGAGACGTGCAATACATAACACATACACAATGCATGATTAGAGAAAATATACAAAACAAATGATACGTTGTACAGCTGAGCAGTATTTGAGATGTGAGCCCTTTGCTTTATATAGAACATGACACCTCGTTTTCATGCTCCTTATCAGTGCTTGTCTGTATATTGTTGTTCCAAATACCGTTAGAACTTTTACAATACATCCAAGGTGCTTGGTTGTTGTTTGACTCTCTCCTCAGTGATGTTCATATTAAGACTTTGTGCAGGCCAAGGCATCTTTGTCAGCATCCTATCAGCCTCTTTACGTTCTAGATAGCCACATTGGCCGTATGCTTGAAGTCATCCATATGTGGAAGATGAATCCCCACCCAATGAAATGATTTTCTGAGGGAATTTCATGATGAACGAAAACCCGCCTACACCTGTCAGCGTCGGTATATCTTCGCGGTAACCGTAGTACTCTGACTGTTATATTGCTCCCTAGTTTGTCTTCAAACAAGCTGCGCTGATTATTTCCAAACAGTCCAAACTCTAACTTATCTGTAAAGAACACTTTAATTTTTCTGCCCATTTCAGTTCTGTAGTTTGGTTGCCAGTCCTCAGCAAAGGTTTTTCTGGCAGAATATATATCCGTTAAGACTTCTTGGCACTAATATGCACTTTTCTTTCTTGAAAAACGTTGCCATCCATACTTGTAGCTAGGTAAGTCGAAGATCTTCACTTGCTCGTCGTCTATCACGCAGAAAACATTCTCCGAGGTATTTGGAGGGTTTGGGCTTCTTCTTCGACCGCAATTATTGTCAACAGTACCAGCTTCGCGTGTCTCCCTTAGAGTTTTACGTACAGCTCCTTCTGAAATGTGAAGTCGAGCTGAAATCTGCCGCGTGAAGTTAGCTTCACTAGCTGAGACTTTAATTTCTATATGCTTGTATTGTGATATTTCCTTCCTACGAGGCATAGTATTCACCACACATTCACCAGCCTGCAATGATATTTCTGTCTATACCTTTACAGTTATTCCGCAGTTGTAGCACTTTCTGGTCGCTTGCAGGACAACCATTTACAGTGCACTATATAAACTCATGACTGTATCTTGGAAGATTTCATTTGTACACAAGAAATGTGATTTTAATCTCACGTGTTATTCGCATGTATATCCATTTTTTGTTTTGTTTTGTGCACATTATTTCAAATACTGTATGTGTTTCATATAAAATTTGAATTTCAAATAAGTTCATATTTTAATTTTGTGGTCTGCTAGTATATTATAATACAAATAATCTGGTATATAAAAATTCAAATCTGCTTTTAGAATTCTTAAAGAGGATTATTTAAAATGTAGTTTTGTAATAAGTGGTTCTAAATTTATTTTGTAGAGTGCATGCGACATCATGACTTCCAAAGAGATATTTGAAGAAGAAACTTCCTACGAATAGATTTCAGTCATGACCTCCAACCTTAAGAAGCCACCCAAAGACAGCTCAGCTTGCGCCTTCACCATGGATAGTGGAAGTAATTATGTCGCATCTTCGAGCAGCCCAGAGATCATTGTTCTGCTCGGATGCCTCGCTTAGGTACTGGATGCTTTAGTTTAGTTGTTTGTCTGTTTGATAATTCGGTTTTGTCTTTGAACTTAATTTGTAGCATTAGAAAGAACTGAAGTGGCATATTTACAAAACCAGATTTCTTGAAGAATGAACTACTTTAGCCTGATATTTCCAGTTGATCCTCTTGTCACCTGTACTTATTAGAATATAAACGCAGCACGTGTCGGAAATATGCTGGGATAACGTGTCTTTTGACCCTCAGAAAGCATTATTTCAAACATGGCGGAAAAGAACCTGTTGTGGCAGTTTATAGAAATAAACAAACATAAATGGAGGAAAAATAATGCAGTATTAAATGTATATGTGGTAGATAAAAATCCATCTATAAAAGCTTGTCAAATTTTGGGAGGTTTCGCAATGCGTCGTGCGATTGATGGCTCAATTATTGGGAGAGATTTCGAAATGTCTGTTCACTTCCTTACTGACCATTTTAACCCAGTTAACCTCAGACTGTGTGAAGTAATTTTTGTTTAACGATCAATCCTCGTCCCGCCACACTAGGTAAGTCATGTAGTGGTATTTTCACGAAGAACGATTGAATTATTTATCTACCCATTCAATAAATATCCATCAATGGATTGTTCCCTCCTTATCAGTTGCAAGAGAGCTTTATTGCATGGTTGTTGGGCGTATAGCCGAAAGTGTCTGCCTCGACTGAAGTGTTTTCGCGAATGCAATTACACGACCGGTCGGTCGGTCGGTCTGTGTAGAGCCGCTGCCGCAACGCTCGGCCACTCGAGAAAATTGACTCTGGTGATGGACGAGCCACGATGGCCCGAGGTCTATAAATTTTAGGCTGAGTGTCAAAGTCTTTCGGAGTCGAGGGTTACGGGAAAGTGGCTTGTACAGAAAAGACAATGAAAGTATAATTGCATTGTAATCCCGTTAAGGGAGCGGACGGTAAATTGAAGCTGTGAGAACAGTAATGCTATCCAGAACAGCAGCAGTAGATCTGCTCTCCGGCTGATAGAGAAAAGACAAGTGCTAGATACTCCTGAAGTGGTTTAAAACTAAGAAAAATTAAGGTTGTAAGGTACGTCAGAGGAGCAGAAACATCCACAACTTGTACGGACAGAGCTCCTTTACCCTTTAGGTAGGTATCTAGTTTACATTTTAAAAAAAATCTTTTTAGGGTGGGATGGGGTGAGGGCGGCTCCGAAACAGTGACGAACTCTCGGTAACATTCAACCTTCTCATAAGTTATCGAGGAAGCTTCTAACCAGGGCGGTTGGTTGTTTTGAGACCGTTATTTATAACTGTAATTATTCACACTTTCAGCCATTCTAGTAAAGTGTTTTTTATTTCCTTAATGGAAAAGAGATTCTACGAGTAAATTACCCTGACTACTTTAATTGATCACTCCCGAATTCTATTTTCATTTGCTGTTACGCTATCGCATTGCTTTCGATAGTCTAATGAATTTGTAGGTAGGAAAATCCAAGATTTGTTCTGCATCTCCAAGTAATAGTGTACCAGTAGCTTTTATGGAACCGAGTTCACTTCCCGGTCGGGAACTGATTCGGTTTGGCGTGTTTTCTTTAGTCTCTTCCTCATCAGCCGGCCATGTGTGTGTTTTCTCCGGCGTCTGGAAAATAGGTATTCGTAGTAGGGACTTCCTATTGTTTCCCGCATTCGTTGAGGACAGAAACGAGAATCCGCGTCAAGTACTTATTTGCCTATTATTGCTGTAAGGAGTGACGGACCTGCCCATGGGAAGGTAACTGATGAAATGAATGATCCCTTTCTACAATCATGATTAGAGCTACTTTTACAAATTCTTAGAAAAAAACCATTAACTACCACGATTTAAACAACATGGAGCACTATGCAAAACTTTTAGACAACCTCGCAAAATCACCAATATTTGCAATGTTTCCTCTCAGAATAAGAACTGAAATGTAAACAGCAAAGATGACAATTGCTAGTAGACATAAACTAATATTTTTCCGTGAACAACCTGAAAAAGCCAATGCGAAATGCGTAATATTTCAAGGTGTGCCATTCAAGAAATTACCAATAAATTTAAATATATTGGTTCAATTACTGATAGGAAAAGATGTGGATAACCAAGAAAACTATCTACAAAAATTAGCAGTAACTGAAGATACTTCTCTGAGGGATAGATAGTCGTCCATCGAGCAGATAAAGCGAGATCTGGCAGAATTCTCAGAGGTTTAGGTACATGAATCTACAGGACAAAGATCTTTTGAATGAAATAAACTTAAGGGATGTATGGCAATTAAAAACCTCTTTTTTATGTAAAGGGAACAAGGCTAGGCGATTAAAATATGCCACATAGCACCAAGAAATGTAAGATCTAGAAAAATTAGGATCTAAGGAGAAAAGCTGAAGAAGAGCATAAAGAAATTTGTCTGCAGCCTATAGTAAAACTTGGTATAGGTTCTGTTTAGGTTTGGGGTGTATCTAAACCTTGGGTGTTAGAAATTTATTAAGAATAGAAGGGGGGAAAACAGCCATGTACAACCAGATTCTTACTGACCATGTTATTCTTTCAATATTAAGTTGTATTCATATTTCGACATGACAACTATGTAAAACATACTAAAAATGCAAAAGAGAGAGTGGAGTGCTAGATTTATTAGAGTGGCCTACACAAAGCACTAACCATAATATTACTGAACATGTTTGGGATTACTGAGAGAGAATATAAAGAACAGCCCAAAATTAAGGATAAACTCTGGGCAGTGGTTATAGATGCATGGAAAAACTTTCCAGCTGATATTATTTCAAAATTACAAAAATAATTCTCTTAGGATGTATTCAAGCAGTGATGAAAGAAAAGGGTGGATGGACATACTAAATATTAGTTTACATAATCTTTATTTCATTATCTTTCATCTTGTCTACTGTACAATATTCATTTATTCAGTTGTGTCTCATTAGTTTGCTTTATTTATTTATTTCTACAGTCGAATTTATGAATAGAGATATAGATTTTCTAAGATTTGCAAAGTATTGTATATCAAAGATATTAAACCAATTTTCACTTATTATCCGTGTTAAATTATATTACCAGTAGATAAACAAATTAATCGTCTTTTTTGTTATTTTAGGCGAAAATAAAGTTTCGCTATGGATTAAAATAAATAAATAAATAAATAAATAAAATAATCAAAAGTCTGGTAGCGAGAAGAGAAATAATTAGTTTAAAATGTCAAGTCGGGCAGCTAACACCGAAAGGGTTTCGGAATCACTAACCCGTTACAACCACTCAGTACACTTAATGCTGTGACCATGCCTGACCGAATTTTACCAGATGTATGATTTAATTACTATAATACAGGTGCATCTCAAAAAATTAGAATATCGTGGAAGAGTTCATTTTTTTCCGTAATTTAATTCAAACAGTGAAACTTTCATATATTCTAGAATCGTTATACATAAAGTTAAATATTTAAAGCCTTTTTTTGTTTTAATTTTTCTGATTACAGTTTACAGCTCATGAAAATCAAAAATCCACTATCTCAAAATATCAGAATATTTCATAAGATCAATTAAAAAAAGGATTTATAATATAGAAATGTCGAACTTCTGAAAAGTATGTTCATTTATGCACTCAATACTTGGTCGGGGCTCATTTTGCACAAATCACTGAATCAATGTGGCGTGGCATGGAGGCGATCAGCCTGTGACACTGCTGAGGTATTATGGAAGCCCAGGTTGCTTTGATAGCAGCCTTCAGCTCGTCTGTATTGTTGGGTGTGGTGTCTCTCATCTTCTTAACAGTTCAGGTCAGGTGAGTTGGCTGGCCAATCAAGCACAGTAATACCATGGTCAGCAAACCAGTTACTAGTAGTTTTGGCACTGGGCAGCTGCCAAGTCCTGCCGGAAAAGGAAATCAGCATCTCCATAAAGCTTGTCAGCAGACGGAAGCATGAAGTGCTCTAAACTCTCCTGGTAGACGGCTGCGTTGACTTTGGACTTGATAAAACACAGTGGACCAACACCAGCAGTGGCACCCCAAATCATCACCGACTGCGAAAACTTCACACTGGACTTCAAGCAACTTGGATTCTGTGCCTCTCCACTCTTCCTCCAGACTGTGGGACCTTGATTTCCAAATGAAATGCAAAATTTACTTTCATCTGAAAAGAGGACTTTGGACCACTGAGCTACGGTCCAGTTCTTTTTCTCCTCGGCCCAGGTAAGACGCTTCTGACGTTGTCTCTGGTTCAGGAGTGGCTTGACACTAGGAATGCGACACTTGTAGCCCATCTCCTGGTCACATCTATGCGTGGTGGCTCTTGATGCACTGACTCCAGCCTCAGTCCACTCCTTGTGAAGCTCCCCCAAGTTCTTGAATCAGCTTTGATTGACAATCCTCTCAAGGCTGCGGTCATCCCTCTCGCTTGTGCACCTTTTCCCTTCCAGTCAACTTTCCATGAATATACAGCACCCCGCGGACAGCCAGCCCCTTTCAGCAATGACCCTCTGTGGCTTAGGGGGGCAGTGAGTGTCTTCTGGACAACTGTCGAGTCGGCCATCTTCCCCGTGATCGTGGTTGTGGTTGTGTACTGAACCAGACCGAGAGATCCACGGTCGTAATTATGAAAATTAAAATTAAAAAAATGGCTTGAAACGTCTTAGTTCACGTGTAATGAGTCTGGAATATGTACAGTCTCCACTTTCTGAAATAACTGACAGAAAATACTGAACTCTTCCACGAAGTTCTAATGTTTTTGAGAAGCACCTGTACATTGTTCTTGAGACATTCATTTATCGCGACGGGGGAGGGGTTATGGTGGAGCAGTGGGCGGAGCCAGAGATGTCCGTCCGTCCGTCCGTCTGACCGGGCCGCTCCCGACCAGGATTAGACGTTAGCAGCCAACAGCTCCCCCTGTCGGAAAGAACTTTTCTAACGTCCGTCAAAAGTCCAATACAGCGTTTATATTATGGAAGACAGATCTCTCTCTCTCTCTCTCTCTCTCCAATGAATTTATATATCATTATATTAATGGAAAATCTGAAATTTTGTTATACTTGCAAATAAAATTAGATTTTCTTGTTTCGAGTGCATTCTGTTTATTTACATATATTTTGTCACTTCTTTCGAATGCCAGACATCGTCTTTATTCCTTCGCACATATTTTTTTGGTGCGCACCCTCCCCTTCTGATCCCGTTGTAATCAAATTTTGTTCCGGTAGTAAATTTGGAAACTTTTGCTCTCAGTCTGTTCAGTGCACAATGATAAATAGCGGCTGTTAACTTACAATTGTTCTTGGTTGTCTGCTGCTGCGTAGTCTCAAGTTATAGCCTTAGCTGATAGCTGATTCAGAAACTCGTGGCACCTTCACCAATCATCAGTAATAATAAATAGGTATAACTCTGATAAACACAACATATGGAGTTTGATTAAACAATATTTGTATTATTTTTAAAGACAAATGTATAAATTATTCTTAAAAGGGAAGGATTATGGTGTTAAAAGTAAGTGGAAATCGTCTGTTAACAGATTTAATCTCATTTCACTCTGAAAATAAAACTTTAATAAACTTATCTTTTATCACTGATTTCAATGAAATTCCAGTAAATCTAGATTTGTCACACTTTTCAAATGTGTACAGTAACTCTATAGCTCTCCTGTCAAGATGAACACTAGCAGATTCACGTACGTCATAGTTGTGCACAGTGCTTTATAGTATTGGAATGTGCTATTAAATGTATTTATGTGGATCCTAGCACAACTACATTTTCTCTTTGAAAAAGCTTACAAAGACAAGATCGAGGTAGGCGAGACTGTGATATGAAGGTATTTAATTATTTTATATGTATTTGATAACACGCCTATATTCAGGTTTTTAAAGCGAAACGTTTGCATTAAGATTAAAAGAACAACATCCGAGTCTTGGTAGACAAAAACATTTGGCTCATGGCTAAAAACACGCGTTTTAATCTACGAAACGTAGTAACGGAATTCGGTTACTTTCTCATTGTATCAAAGTTTAAAATTTTCTGGTAATGAAATCTTGTTCATTAACTAATTTTATCTGCAGCTATAATTGGTTTCTTGCGGAGACTTTCCTTGGTTAACTGCACATTTTCTGAGCATATTTTAAACATTATGTTATTTGTGTTATCTATCTTTAGAGTATGGTAGCTTTCTATTCACGGGACTACTGAAGACACCGTGTTGTATAATACATGCTGCCTTAATTAGTCTGTCTGCTAAGTCGGACTTCCATGTAACCGAACTGATGAGTGGAAAACGAGAGATAGATAAAAGTCTAATGATATTTATTTGCTCGCGAGCGCACGTTGCAAGCTGGCTAAGTCTTGATGTAAACTTTCCAATGTAAAGTGTACATAAGCTGAACGCACCGGCCGAGTGATCGACTCCCACAGGACCCCTAATTTATCTTTCTTAAGTATGCCTTTCCGGGACTCCATGACAGCTTAAAATCAAATCTGGTGTACTGTTAACTGGGAAAATTGATTAAATCGACTTTCCATGTAAGATTTCCATCTCTTGAGTTTTGTTGTAAAGTGTTAGATAACACGTGCACGAGGTGAGACCGGACAGGAAACGATGCGAAAAACGGAGAGGATAGAATGAGAATAGATGAAAATGGCGGGTTTGTCGTAACTTAAGTATCGCTTTGGAAAATGTACGGAAGTCTCGCTATACCATCAGTCTTATTATATCTTGCAAATTAAGTAGAAAAGCTGGGAGACCGTAAAAAGAAAGCGAGGCAGTCGAGCGAGTTATGTGAAAACAGGTGAAAAGGTAGAGAGAGAGACTTTAAAACTTCTGCTTGTATACCAAAATCTATATCAAATAAAGTCATTCTACATTCCTGAATATTTAAAAGTTTATTTCTTGATGTATTTTTTTAAAATTTACTATTTGATATATCTCTTGATTTTATGTTGTCTTTTTTAAGATGTTTTTAAGAAGCTAATTAAATTACAATGATAGATTTGAGACCAGATACTTGACAGAGTTTCATTATAACATTGGTTCATGATATGTACAATTTTGAAAATAAAGAAATAAACTAATTGGGCATCATTTTAGAAATGTTTGTAAAATAGAGTTGTTTCATACGTGATTTTTGCCAAAGACATTGTACGAAACAGTTTTTATTTTCTAAAACCCTGTTCTGATTTAAATTTTTTGAGAACATCTCATGAAAGGAAAGATTTGCAGCATCAGCCTCTCAAGGTTCAAGCCAGTCAAGAGTTAGTTAGTCTCGGAAATTTCACCGCGAGTATCCGGAAAATCCTATTAGAAGATTTCTATTTAGGTGTGGGAGGAAACCGGAGGATTACAGAAATCCACACAGACAGACGGGATGGTGGTACAGTAGAGCAAGAAGAAAAAATGCTGAGGAAGATCGTTAAACCGAGTGGGATCTCAAACGGGAGCAGAACCCTCCATCCGCTTTCTTAATACCTGATTTTTCTGCACTCATTGTTAGAAATTAGACCAACCCTGACGAATTACAATTAACGCAAACGAAAGACGGACGTGAAAGAAGCAGACCAATCGAGCATTCCAGCCGACCATGGCTAGATGGGTCACTATAAAAAATCAAGGCATTCTTTGCGCAAAACTCGCTACTGTGTTGTTGTTGTTTTTCTGATAGAGTTCACAATTCTATCGAAGGTCTTGTGGATTCTGTTGCACTCTAGAAGTAACGCTGCCTGTAATTGCTGAAGAGTCTGCGGTTCACTAGATGTAAACGTGTGGTTACAAAAAATAAAATCCCCAAAGACAAACACACCCTATGTGTGTGCCAGGGTGACAACAATCCATGCGGCCCGTCGTCTCACCAGCGGGCGCCCACTGCCGTAAGCCGGCGACGAGAATTCTTTGCTATTGTAAATGTAGCAAATTGTGATTTTGATGTGCCCACTGAAAACACTGCTGGCTGTGATATTGTTTCAAAATAGGACGCCTGTCTACTCCCTTGATTGCTACCAAACAGTGTCAGGAGCTGTGAGTCCATTCATGTCATCCACGCACAGTACTGCATCTGTTTTCTTTGCAGTTTGAAAGCAGGTTCTCAGGTAACGTACAGCGGTCTAATGCCGCGAGTGGTAACTTGTCGTGCCCCTCATCTTGGCCGGTTTTTGGTGAAACTGGTCACTCCAAAGCGTTGTGGTGTGGTGGCAGCTTTGGCCAACGTAGCTTCTCGATTACCATTTCGCAACGTTTGTCATGAAATTTCGGCATCCTTTACGCATTCTTGGATTGTATCTGTGCAAGGATGATAAGATATTTATTTTGATACAATATTTTAACATATTACAGCGTTATCTCTAGCAGAAGTGATAAAATCATACTTTGGTATAGGTACTGGCCTCAAAATAAGCCTGGCATAGTGGCTGCTAAACTTGGCAGCAGGGTTTGGGTTTCGTTCTTGGAATTTTATCACATTTTGAAATGGTTTCTAATACTAATTACCCTGGTATGGTTTTTTTGTTTGAATTAAATATAGGCCTATGTTACACAGTTCCGTCATCTGTATGCTGAAAAAACTAAAAGCCTTTTTGAAAACCAAACCTAAGAAGATACATTACATAATATGCTTCGTATGGTACCAGCTTTTATGAAACAAGAATTTACATATAGCACGTACCTGCATAGAACATGGACCTGACTTAATTCCATGTATATCACGACCTTGTGTGATATTAATTATCAGATTTCTTTATATAACACAAATCAATGTAACACCTAGAAAAATCGCGCATAATATTAGTTACGGAGTCTTGCACTAACCATAGTCCGTACAGACCGAAACAGATAACCACCCTCTGCGACAAACGAACTAAATGTAGAACAAAAACACGGAGTTAAATCAAAGAAATTCAAAATACATATAGCACTGGAAATAATAATAGAAACACAAACAGGATACTCACCGATAATAAGTAATTGCAACTGATACACAATGCATGATTAGAGAAAATATACAAAAACAAAAATAATACGTTGTACAGCTGAGCAGTATTTGAGATGTGAGCCCTTTGCTTTATATAGAACATGACACCTCGTTTTCATGCTCCTTCACAGATTATCAGTGCTTGTCTGTATATTGTTGTTCCAAATACCTTTAGAACTTTTACAATTCATCCAAGGTGCTTGGTTGTTGTTTGACTCTCTCCTCAGTGATGTTCATATTAAGACTTTGTGCAGGCCAAGGCATCTTTGTCAGCATCCTATCAGCCTCTTTACGTTCTAGATAGCCACATTGGCCGTATGCTTGAAGTCATTCATATGTGGAAGATGAATCCCCACCCAATGAAATGATTTTCTGAGGGAATTTCATGATGAATGAAAACCCGCCTACACCTGTCAGCGTCGGTATATCTTCGCGGTAACCGTAGTACTCTGACTGTTATATTGCTCCCTAGTTTGTCTTCAAACAAGCTGCGCTGATTATTTCCAAACAATCCAAACTCTAACTTATCTGTAAAGAACACCTTTAATTGTTCTGCCCATTTCAGTTCTGTAGTTTGGTTGCCAGTCCTCAGCAAAGGTTTTTCTGGCAGAATATATATCCGTTAAGACTTCTTGGCACTAATATGCACTTTTCTTTCTTGAAAAACGTTGCCATCCATACTTGTAGCTAGGTAGGTCGAAGATCTTCACTTGCTCGTCGTCTATCACGCAGAAAACATTCTCCGAGGTATTTGGAGGGTTTGGGCTTCTTCTTCGACCGCAATTATTGTCAACAGTACCAGCTTCGCGTGTCTCCCTTAGAGTTTTACGTACAGCTCCTTCTGAAATGCACTTGTAGCACTTTCTGGTCGCTTGCAGGACACCATTTACAATGCACTATATAAACGCATGACTGTACCTTGGAAGATTTCATTTGTACACAAGAAATGTGATTTTAATCTCGTGTTATTCACATTTATATCCATTTTTTTCTATTTCCATGATTCTCTCGCTCTCTCTCTCTCTCTCTCCATCTCTCTCTCTCTCTCTCTCTCTCTCTCTCTCTCTCTCTCTCTCTCCTGCTCTCTCTCGCTCTCCATCTCTCTCTCTCTCTTTTCTCTCTCGCTCCTCTCTCACCGCTCTCTCTCTCTCTCTCCATCTCTCTCCCCCTCTCTCTCGATCTGCTCTCTCTCTCCCCCTCCCTCTCTCCATCCCTCTCTCTCTCCCCTCCCCCTCTCTCCATCTCTCCTCTCGCCCCCCCTCCCCTCTCTCCAGCTCTCCTCTCTCTCATCTCTCTCTCTCCTCCCCCTCCCCTCTCTCCATCCCCCCCGCCCCTCCCTCTCTCTCTCTCTCTCTCTCTCTCTCCTCTCCTCTCTCTCTCTCTCTCTCTCTTTCTCTGTTTAAGGAAAGAAAAACATCATACACTAACAAATAGATGAAAATAACTGTAGAATCTTTAACCAATTCCAAACAAGATAAATTCCAAATATGTCTAGGTTTCCTAAATAATTTACGGTTGGGTAAAAATAATGGTCACGCAAAACTGTCTGTCGATCTTGAATTCCATTACAACTCTAGTACTACAGCGGTAGGTAATGCACTGCAAGAATCCTGGTCCAAGCTCTCTCTCCCAGACACACAAATATGGGTTGTAGTGGAGTTAAGAAGATTGACAATTTAAATTTAGCCGCTTCTATGAACCGACTTAGGTTTGCAGAAATTAAAGTAAACAAAAAAAAAAATGTAAACATATCAAAATTATTTCTCTGTTAGTGAAAACAAAACTGAGGTTGGGAGGTCAGGCCATCAAACGCAGTGGCTGCGGGCGGTGGGATAAACATTGAGAAATCAGCGCGAGAGTAGAACCGCGGTCTTCCGGCGTCTAAATGCTAATTACGAACGCGATCATTCGGTTTTATGTAAGTTAGAGTGAACTAATAACGTTACACAACTTCGTAGAAACCAGAACGCCGAATAACTATCACGCACCTGTAAGAGGCCAAACCTTAAACCGGAACAAAGATAGAACTTTTGAAAACACCTACAGCAGACAGGAAAATGGAATTACTTTTCTACTTCAAATGGAATTACTTACGTCTTTCTTTAAATTTGGAATTCCTCAAGGCGAGAAATAACAAATTCTACAATAAAAGTGAAAATAGAATTAGCACAGTAATTGTTAATAAAAACACTTTGTGTTTAGTTCCACTGTTTGAGCAGAGAGTTGTGTTAATTAGTATATACTAAATACTAAAATAACCTGTATTTAAGTATGAACAAATATTAATCAGATCATAGATTGATAAATAATTACTTGTACTGTATGAGTTTCCTGCCTACACCGTCAAAGAAAGTTTCTGTGATAGTAAACAAACAATCGAGTAAGCTTACTATAGATGTCTTCACGATATAAATCGTCTTAAATCATCTAAATCATTCTTAATGGATGGACACGGGACAAATTTGCTCTAATTCCTTTTTGCGAAAGAGTATATCACCAGCAAGTCAGCAGGTACTGCATCTTTATCAATAGAAAATCAACAATGCGGTTACAATAGCAACGCATTCTATCACGGTAGAAATTTGTTGACGGAAAGAATTATATTGATTTGATTTTCATTATTGTTAAATCATATTAAATGTGGTTTATTATTTTTATGGTTTAAACATGATTAGTAATAATACACGTTTGCGTCGTGTAGATTCAGCTGACATTGAAATTTTCTATCATCACTAACACGGGACTGTGTGTGTGTGTGTGTGTGTAAATTCGTTCAATATGTTGCACGCATAACGGATTTCTCTTGAAAATTGATACAGTATCAACAGACTAGCATTCTATCTGTTAATATTAATAATACTGCTTTTTTATAGCTATGGTCAAAGAGTGTTTTACAATTGGAGGCATGTTTTTGACAACCAATACTCGCTGTCAGTAGCATATCTCTAAAATTATTTATTCCAGATGTTGAGTTATTGCTGAGTCCCCAAGCTCAGCCCTTTCAGTGCCAACAGAACACATTTTTCGAACTGAAAAACTGTCTTGAAAATGTTAAAATGAGATACTGCGAGTTTCATTCGGTTGACACCATGTTTCTGCGAAAGAGATGACTCGCTGTTCACGTTACAACTCTGCACGAGCAGACGGGCTCCTCAGAATAATAGTGATTCTGGTAGGGTGACAGACAGGTAAATTGATATCTTTTGAAAAACTCTTGTGAATCTCAACTCGGATGTCAAAGATAACTATTCTTGAAGAAACGTCTGAAACACACAATGTATGATTCATTGCTAAATCAAACACTTTAAAAAATCCAAGAACATGCGTATTATAAATGAATGTGAAAAAATATACAATCTTAACTAAGACTTAGTTCACGTCATATAAAAATGTATAACGCACATATTAAATATGCATATTGTATAACTTTCGCTTGAATAAATTCTGATGTATTGAGTTGTACAGTTTTTCCACAAATAAAGTGCCCCACTTTCATACTCAAAAATTAACTAATGCGATTATTTACTTAGACCTATCCATATAATATTTCTTTTTTTTTTTGTTATATTGTTCATATTCTCTACATCCCAGTTAATGTCAATCCTCCTACCGCGAATCGACTGCCTGTTATCGGTAAAACAAAGTTCTAGTTCTCCGAGTACAGCTTTGGCCAGTCAGAGTGACCTACACAAAGTCTTCAGCACATCTTATTAGTAGTTTTCACCATTTTGAACTCCATGAACAATCGAGCACTCTTTTCGGATATACAAAGCCTCAGAAGCGCTTTTTAAATCAACTAATTTTATGGCATCGCTCTACCTTTGCGGGTAGAGGGATTTATTATACTAGAGCAGTAGAAAGAAATAGAAAACTTCTTCACCTCGCAAAAGTAAACAAGTTTCGCCATTCTTCACAACAAAGGCCGCACCAGCAGTTCGATAACTCTGATAGAGTTCTTTCTTGAAGTGGGCAAATGGTTACTGATGTCTCCAACGAACTTCGCTTTCTCCTTAAACATCGACGACCTTATGAGTGAAAAGGGGGCCTGTCATGTCAGCTGTAATTTGGTAGTGCAAAGTATTTAGAAATGTGAAGTAAAATAAAACAATAAAATCCTAAAAATAACAAAAATGACAAATTAGGGTGGCGCTTGCAGAGGTAGCCAGGCTCGAAATAAATTCATTAAAATCATATACCGAATGGCGATCGTTAAAATGAATGAGCTTTGAGCGAACGCTGTGTAGGAAATTCTATATCTTTCATGAGATTTACTCGATAGAAAAAAAACGCAAAATAAAAAGTTTTAAAAAGACAAATACTAAAATCAGTTACACAATTGACTGTAGTACATTTATTTCCTACAAAGTTAAGACATGCGTTTTGTACTGAAAATACACTATTCTACAAATAATAAAGTAAAAAAATAACTATTTTGTGGTAATTTTTAATCACGTAATAAACATTATTATTTTGAAAGTATGTAAAATAATATATATAATTTTAAAGATTATACAATAAAACTGGAAATATGACTTTACTTTTGTAGACGATGTATCATCGTAATGTCGTTGATCCCAAGTTTTGTTTTAGTCGACACTTAGGGAGGAATGGACAAAAGGAAAAAATATAGAATTTGCGTATTTTTCATTACCAAAAAAACTTCTCAATAAAATGAATGTAAAAAGTTTAACTTGCTGAACTTTCAGAGAGGAAAGGAGGTCGTTATTGCACACGGACTTAATTATTGTAGCAATAGAATATGGCGTGAAGCTTTATGTATGGCTCAACTCAAATGTTCTCTGTGTACCAGCCAGGCCATTGTTAATTTTCTTAAATTATCTTTAAATATGCCAGAAATTTTTTCTGAAACACCCGTATTAAAAAAAGGAAAAAACTGTAATTTTACTGGCATTAAATGTTCCATTAACCAGTACACGAAAAAATAAATGTAAAAAAAATTAAATTTATACTGAAAGTGGTAGGGGAGATAATCTGTACAGGCTCACAAGAAAACATAAGTATGATATGCACAAATGACTGTGCTTGTGAAGTTCTTTTAAAGATCAAATTAACTCAAAAGATGGGAGTAGCTTTAGGCCCATGGACCCAAATGAACGTCAATTAGAAAGTCGATAACGAATTCTGAGAACTACCTGGCTTTCCACTTGTACAGAGCAAAAGGTTTGTGAAGAGTCCGGTTGACGTAATTGAGTAGCGCCATTTGGCCCTGGATGAAGGCAAGCTGCTTCTGAAGAAAGCCACCTGAATACAATATATAAAACGCGGGCAGCAGCAGCCCCAGTGATGCTGTCAGGTTCAGCGGCTGTTAAGACAAGTGTCAGTATCTCACGGTTCTTTTGGCTGGTTCTAGCAGGAAATGAAATACTCTCAACCAATAATTGTTATTATTAATTGTCGTGTTTCATTTCTTCAATAGTCAGGGTTAAACCAAAAATTGCGTTAACTCTTTTAAATCTGAAAATTTCGAGAAGGATGCAAAATTCGAGGCCGCCGTGGATGGAAATACAGATACGAACGTTTAGATTCAATCTAAAATTAAAGTCAATTCAAACACTTAAAAATAAACAGGTAAACAAAAATCTTTATCTAGTAAATGTGCTTTTTTAGAGCCTTATTCGAGACTTGTTTGTAACACTACCAGTTTTGTTTGCCACATTTAACATAATTATAACGCCTCTACACTAAAAAATGGTTTATTTACAAATAAGAATCAAAGTTCCATCTCATTAAGAGAATAGCTTTCTAAAAATATTATGCAGTTTTTGTTTGTATAATTAAATTTCACAAAAACAAAATAATTCACTGATGATAAGATGTTCTTAAAATATATATATTGCAACGTTATAGTAAAGAAGACAATGTCAAGGTCATTTTCGGGTAAATGTGCCGAGTTAAACTGTCACTATCAGTGTCTTTGTCATCTTTCCAAAAAGCCACCATTGAAATATTTTAGTTAGGAAATTTTAACTAGTTTTTAGCAATGGATTCAATTTAGCTTAAACGAAACTACCAAAATTTAAATTTTGCAGTAAAATTTACATTAAACGTCAAAAGCAGTCGAAAGATTAAATGCTGCATGAAAATGATCGCGAAATTAGCCGGGTTCACAAAATCTTTTCTTGTGGCTACTCATAGTTTTGGAAACGTTGCTCTACTAGAAAGGATTAGCTTAGTAGATGCATTTACATGTTGTAAATTTGTATATTATAATAATACACAGTATTTACTGTGAAAACATATAAAAACCTTGAAGTTAGTTAATGCCTACAAGCGAAAATTCTTGCAGTGGAAACATTTCCAGAACTCGGAAAGTTGTTAATCCTGGTGCAAACTCGGTCAAATAAATCGAGTTTGCCAAAATGGTGTAGATTCGATTTAGCAGACAGTTTTCTTGATTTTTAAGTGATATAACATTTTGAAAATTCGAATTATGAGACTGATATAATTATAGAGTTATGTCTTCCATTAGTTTAATTTGTAATCCAAAAACATACTGTGCAAAAGCTAGTGACAAATTTTAGTTTCTTTCAATTCTACGATTTAAATTTATTATAAATTAAGAATATAACCTTAAAATGCTCTGTCAACACTTCTTGTAATGTTCAACACCATCACAAACCTGGAAATACGTTAATTTTATAATGGAATCTTTTATTTCACCTGTGACATTTCTAATTTTGAGGTGGCAAAGTCGTGAATTTCATCTGTTTTTAATACTCAAGAAATTATTCGACTGGATTTTCGTATCTATTAAATTTAGCGAATTTCTAAAGCCGTAAAAGTCAATTTTATATGCGAAAATATCAAAATTAGTAGGATATTTAAATAGCCTGCAATTGCAGTATCTTCCAAACATTTAATTTTTTTAAGTTTTGAATTTTATATTTTCGTTCACCTGTAACTGAATCATTCAACGATGTTAGGATACACAGATTCACTTCCGCTAGGAAAAAGAGATCTAAGGCTTATCACACTAAGGTTTACTGCTCGTCTGCTGTAAGCAAGAAGTCATTAAGGATTTATTCAAAGGCCTAAAATATACTTTTACGTTAACAGTATCAACAACTACCGCTATTTTTTTTTTATTCTTTAGATAAGACTAATTTCGAACCATGTTGATACTTCAGGTAATTCATAACTGTGTCCTCCAGTAGTGTTAACTGTTTGTCCGCCATATGATGAAGACTGTTAATTACTTTGAAAACCTGTGATCTCTTCTCAAACGCCTAATATCTAAATTAGTTAAATCGGACTTTTTTAACAGTTCTAAAAGTTATGAAATGATGACATTTAACTGACTTTTTACATTTCTTTTGTTTATGCTATTTTCTATAACTGTGTAAAAGGTGAAAAGCATTGTTTTGTTTCTGTTTGTTTTTTTTTAAATTTAAGATTGTTAATAAACATCCACCTCCATCCTTTTCGAAACCATTACCTGCCATATTCCATGGTTATTTTCCAAATTAATTTTAATTTATGCGCATATAAAATTTGCTACATTGAAAGTAGTTGTCTGTTTAATTTGTAATTATGCTAATGGTTTAACAAACTGAACATTCTTAATTAGTGTAAATTTGTAACTTAAGCACGCAAAACTGAATATCGGCCTGTGGAGCTGAGCATCTAGTGCTGAGTCCTGAGCCGAACAATATCTTACCCTGTCTACGTGAAAAGAGCTCTTAATTAGCTCCATCAGCTTGCAAGCCCTTATCGAGAATTTTTTTACGTATGATCGCGATTTTTAAATTTTAAATGAACAAAAATATGAAGATATTTACTTTATTTGAAACTTCGTTAACATTTTTTGTTGTTTTCTCACGCGGGAAATCAAATTTACAGAGCTTTTCTCGTTCATCCCTAAAATGACACTGGTGCACTGACCAGACGAGGGAGAATTAGTCTGTCAGCCTGAGACCGGAAACTAAGAAGGCGCGCGCACGCGCGCACGCACCATGCGGAAAGTGGACCTAAGATGCAAATAAGGGAAATTTCTAAAAACGCAAAGCGAATTAACTGTGGCTTAACTGCAAATGTGGATCTAGTAGACAGGGTGGTTATAGGAAAATTTAAGAAATTTCGTTTCAATACAAGCTCCATAATAATGGTTGGCTGCTAGGAAATGATTGTTGAATATCTAAAGACCGTATAAAAACGTTGAGAGTTAGACACCGTGATAAATTTTAATTGCAAACGCTTAAATTTTAGCTTTGGAAAAAAAAAAGTACATTTCTTGTTCGGCTCTTCTGTGAACAAGAACGAGCTGCCAGTATTGATAATACTGGCAGCTCGCAAGCAATTATTACCATCTGGTGGAGTGCACGGTCCTTTCGACCGTTAAGAGAGAGTCTGCATGGTTACGGTCTCCCCCAAGTCATTATGATCCATTCATGTCTGCCCTGCACTGCGATATGTTCCTGCTCGCCGTTATTGCACCATATAGAAAGAATAACTTTAGCTTTCTTCCTCAGAGCCGCTGTTTAGCAATAAGCTTCGTAAGAACACGATGTGTAAGCGCAGTAGCAAAACAAGCCAAGTCTACTGACGCATCTTAGAAGAACCGTGCATGGCTACTAAGCTACGATACCTTATACAAAGTATCACTGAAGAACACACATCAGTAGGATTTTTAAAATGATTCGTATTATCCCCAACCACAATTCTTTCTCATTATTTTATATTTTAATTATTATTGAAGCGTGTTAAAATATTTTTAAAATTATAATAGCCTAAATAAATTTGCATTGAAAACTCGTTAAGCATCGAACAGGGATTTTATCAGAATTCAAAGCTTCGTTTCATTTGTTTCTTCTTAAATGAATTTCCAATCCAATTCTTAATAAAATTTAATTTTCTCCCTATTAGCGCGCAATCGCAAACGTTTAAAGATCCAAATATTCAAAATTTTTCCGCAACTTAAGTAATTTCTAGACACTTGACCAAATTTTTTCCCAAGTTTACTTTATAAAAAAAATCTTCACAATTTGATCGATAGACGACTTAATCGTTTCTTGTCTCGGGACATTAGAAAACAAGACTGAAGTGAATGTGTGAAACTACTGCATGGAAAACAAAATGAGTAGCAGTCTAATTTAGGAAACTTTTCCGTTTACTTTATCATCACCCGTTCGAGCCTTCTCATCACTGGACGGGGAGGTGACGTCATCGTTTCCGGTACGACTGGTGCCGGAGCTAGGAGTTCTACACGCGCATGCTCACCACTGGCCAGCGGACCAGCAGAGAAGGCCAGGCCATCGTGACTGGTTTTGAAGGCTAGAATTCGAACCCCTGCTAAGACTCTGTTTTAACCCCTGCCGGTTTCCTTTTCAGTTAGTCTCGTCGTTTTGGGTATCAGCAGCAAAGAAGAGGGTGATGAGTGGACAGGGTCCCGACGAAGATAAAGGCTTCATTTTTAAAGCACAAAAACGGCTCATTAACTACACTGTTGTCTGGGGTAACTCTTTTTACCTAACTGACTAATTTACCTTTTATGATTTATTTGGGATAGGGTGACTTTAATTTAGTGCAGTATATTCAAATACAAACATCGGACTTTGTTTTCATCAGTGTTCAATATAATTAAATTAATTTTTTTTCCCTTTTACTCCCCCTTTTATGCTCAGTTTTAGAACTTACGATAGGGATCTTTCGGCTTCCATAAGGCACCCGACTGCCCAGAGCGAGACGATGCCATGGTGTAAATATCTAACAGCGCTGTCCAACTGGCGGCCCTCGATCAAGTTCTCAAAATCTTATGATAACGGAACGTCTACCTACCTACATAATATGCCTCTCTTCCTATCCATTTTTTAAACGTTTTTTCAACATAGTTTTACGTACACTCTGCTTAAACCTTTGCATCACTCGCTATCATGACGTCATCAAATTGGCGTTAGTTGTTACGTTAGCGAATGGATTTCCCCGGAGTTCGCATTCAGTGAGCGCGGTCACCAGTTGTCTTCCATCAAGGTCAGTTTATACTGATGTTTATCCTCAGTTTACTTCCCTAGTCATCCCTTCAAATAACGGCACGACTAAGAGCTCAAATGGATGAATATGTATCTCAAAAACTGTTGAGAGACGTTGTTACTTTTCTCCTTTGTAGATGGAAATCTCGTTCTCTTTCTTGTGATGCAGAAGGGCATGACTAAGCTCGGGGTTTTGAGAGATTTTCATGCATAGTGACTGATGAGGCATGGGCTATGATTTGGATGAAGAATGGGTTTTGTGGGCTACTAAACAAACAAGAATTCACTGTATTTCTCACCAACAGTCATTGTGTGGCAAATCAGTAAAGCAAGATCACGCCATTCCATGTAAGTAGTGGTTAAGATAACAAATTTCATTTGAGGAGGCAACAAGTTTCTTACACATCGCAAGTTTCGCGTAATTTTAGAGGAAATGGAAGCCAGGTACGGAAATCTAATTTTGCATTCCGATATACTTTGGTTTGGCGCGGGAAAATTTCTTAAGCGTTTTTTTAGATGAGAAAATAGATTCCATTATTTCTGAGAAATAAAATTCAGTATTACACTACTGATCTTGAAGAAGAATTAAGTAATTCTGGTTTTTAAAGTGAATTAGCTTTCTTAACGGATATCACAAATCACCTGAATGAATTAAATTTAAAATTGCGAAGAACTCATCAAAATTTCTTTGATTTGTTTGGCTATCTGAAGGGATTCCGAAACAAACTACAATTATTAAAACTTGCTATAGGAAAAAAATTTACCTTACTCACTTTCCTTCATGTGCAGAAATAGCCGAGAAACCGTGTGAAGGTGCAGGTTTTGCAGTTTTAATTACCAGTATAGCGAACATTTTGGAGGAATTTAATTGTCGTTTCTCAGACTTTGAAAATATGACAAATCAGCCTTGTTTACCAATTCTCTCAGTGTAGTGATTGCGAACCAAACCAATCAGTTTCAACTGGAATTGTGTGACCTGCAGTCAAACCCTTTTTTTTTCAGTGGAAGAGCAGAAAATGGTAGGGTCTTCTTCACACTTTTGGCCCAAGAACGATATCCAAAAATTAGAGACTTCGGATTAGAGATGTGCTCTGTGTTTGGAAGTACTTGTGCGAGAGCGACTTTTCCAACACGAAATTTATAAAACCTCGTTACCGTTCTTTCCTAACAGATGAATCCCTGCAAAACTTGCTGAGACTCGCTATAACCAACATAAATGTAGATATATTCAGCTCGGCTAAAGAGAACAATTGTTCTCGGGGATTTCACTAATTTTGTTTCAACAAATTTAGTGTTGGTTGAGAGATGTGTAGTTAATAAAGATGTGAGGTATTGATAATGTCTTTTATTTTAAGATCCCTTGCAATCTTCATTTTAAATTAATTTTAGAGTCCCCCCACAGTGGATACTTCCAGAGATATATGGCCCACGTGATGTTACAAGTTGGACAGTCCTATTCCAGAATATTCCGAATTTTTTTCTATTCAAATTAAGTGTTACATATTTTAGTTATCGAAAGGTGTCATGGATACAGCATCACAAACAACTAAGAGATATGCATGCGAAATTATACTAATAGATTCCCTGCTCGATGTCTACAAACTGTGCATACGCAATACAGAAGATGCTCATGGTAAATAGTGGGATTACTTTTTAAAAAGATATTTTACATACATCGCAGAATAAATTATGTATTAATGCGAAACTTACATTGTTCCGATTATTATGGCAGCTATCTGTGTATTTGTTAGCAGCAAACTTTAAAGAATAAAAAGAAGAAAATTACTTTGGCCGCTCCCGTTATTATCAGTACGAGTAACACAAGTCGGTAAAATTCTTTGCAAACTGAACGAGTAACCGTGGTTAATTAGACGAATGAGTGGCCACGGTTCGTACAAGCGGAGTAGTCAGGTGCCCGTCCACATCCTTCTGACATTTGACTTACGTAAACCCGATCGCCTGTGTTAACTCGTATTAATGCCAGAGGAAGGCTTGTTTCATTCACTTTATCTTATTCTTGTTTGTTTTTCCTTTCATTTAAAATAAATTTAATGAAATTTTCTAAGTTTATTTTTTTCAGGCATATTATTTTCTGCTATTTGACATGAAATTATCCTCTCGGGGTCCATATTTCATCACGGAAGGATTTCTGTTGCAGATAATCTAAGAAACCTTACACTGTGTTTGACGTTGGCATTTTTATTTTTTTTACCTTGCTTGTATTTTCTGTTATGTTGGCTGACGCTATGTTTTCAAATGCGCCTTAATTAACGTTTTTTTTTTGGAATAAAATAACGTGAATAAATTTAATTTATATTTAATGCCATAAATACTTTTTCCTCATTTATTTTTAATGGATAGCACTGATCTCAGACTTAAGATGCTTGATCTTTCGAATACAAAGTGTCAGACATTTATTACGTGCGTGTAAAATGAAAGGCAGTTTAAATAAATAAAGTTACACAACGTGTTTTTAAAAAACCAACATTAACCCTTGATCGATAGCTGGGCATTTATCCTGCTGACGGCGGAAGGCCGAGGGCGCAGCTTCCCGTTGTGGCCGAGAGTCTAAGTTCCATTCCCGTTGGGCAAGGACTCCTCCCTTGACAAATCTACCTACCTTAACATGGTTTCTTCTCTCTTCTGTACCAGTCCCTTGATGTGAGTTTCCTCTCACGGCTAAACATGGGAGTTCTTGTAGGGACTTTCCATTTCCTGCTGAAGACAGAAGCGCCAGACCCCACGAGGCCTGCTGATGTCAAAGCTTGTCAGCGGTAGCCATGGCACTGCCAGCTAGAAGACATGTACGCAGAATTTATTTTGATTTCTTGCACTTAGGGTCGGTTTTATATATTCTTGATTCAATTTAATTCGTCGGAGTTAAAAGTAGATATATCTACTCATTAAAGATTACGGGTGTTCAAAGGAAAATTTTTCATTTCGAGGGATGAATTCATTAACAAAATAGGTGGACTAATGATATGACTGATGTTCAAATGAAGCCCAAGTGAAATAACATCGCCGTGCCAGCGTCCGGCCAGGTTTCACTTGAATGTTCCTAATACTTTTCACATAGATGTGGCTTCAAATAAATCTTATTTTAAAAAATTAAAGGAACGTTCTTTCCAACTAAAAATAAGGAGAATAACCGGTGTTTGTTCGCATCTGCACTGGCGGCTGTAATTGTAGACCGTCAATAAAATAATCCACATATAGTTTTAATAATTAAAAGAAGACAAAAATCGTTCATGGCTTAGCCAGAACTTCAAGGGAATAGAAATGGCCATGCCACTTTTGAGTTCACCTACCCATAATTTATTTCACTTAAATAATTTTATTAGTTAAAAAAAGGGGGCTGATATTCACTGGTACTGGAATTTTAGCTATTTTTAAAAAGAAGTTGAACTTTTCTTTTTTAAATATATCAAAATTCTTTCTCAAATAAAGACCTCACACCTGCACAGCTTGTTCAGAAATCCATACGGCTCTTATGTACGATTAATTACTCCAGACAATTTATTTGACTTGCAGGTGAAATGCATTGCTCTTCACTTCCAAATTTGGGTTAATAATTACCCAAAGATCCTTTTCCGAAAGCATATTACCCACTTTAGTGTTCTCCATATAATAATGGTTATGATTTTTCTGTATTGCTTGCTCGTACGGTTTTGTTATTTTTCATATCCAAGCCTTCCAGTAATAATCTCAATCCTACCCTTTTCGATATCTGGTGTAGCATACAGAATGATGCGTGTGGAATATCTAATTATCTTCTTTTTTTAATAGCTACACACAGCACAGCAGAAACCTAATTGTAAATCATAGAGATATTATAATTTTGGCCAGATTAGAATATTCTTCATAATAAGGAAGAGTAATGTTGACAAAAAATGCGCCAATGAGCGGAGCAAATGTTAGGGAACGGTAATCCATTTACAGTGTTCCCGAAAATATGCAGATATTCAATATTGGAAAAAGAGTATCCATCCTTTAAAAAATTTCTAGCTTCGTTTATGTTTACATTCATTCGAAAAAAACATCTTCTGTAATAGTGAAGTAAACAAGATAACTAATGATTTACAAATGACCCGTTTATTTTATTCTTGGGAAAATATTATCAGCCCCTGCAGTCTTATTCAGAAAATTTTCTTTCAATAGCCATTTTATAATTCACAAGTTTGCTCTACCTCTGATGGCACGCATTACTTTTCTACCCACGAGGTTTTAACTTTCGGTTCTTTTCCTTTTCGAATTGACATGGATCAAGGATGTTCTAATCATTCTTATTACTACTGACTAACTCTTTCTCAAAATTAATTTGTGCAGTTTTGATTACTCTAATTACAATACTTTTAAATTAGTTCCATTGGATATCTAAACAGGCTCCAAGTTGTTATTTCTAGTTATTTTATACATTTTTTCTTCTTTTTCAGAACTGATAATTTTTCAGGTTATACATATTTAAGCTTTCTTCAGTCTTACTAAATTACGTTTTTGGAATAAACATATAGCACCTTTCAGGTAATATTAAGTAAGACGATTACCACTATTATTCATTAGCGTGTTAAAGATGTAAAATAGTTTGCAACTTAATTTCATTAATGTATTTATTTAAACTTACATGATCTCTATTATTTTAATTAAATGTTTAGTGAATTTTTGTGTACATTTTTGGAGAAGGAAAGCTGGTGGTCGGTCACCAGTACTCAGCGATTTATAAATAACATTCTTTTTATGTATGATTTCATCGTCCAAAATAAATGCTTTATTTAACAAAGAATTCTTCCTTGTAAAACCAGAAGTTATTAGCATAGACTATTAGAAAGTAAACTAACAGCTTCACGGGAGATATATATTTATATGTATATATTGAAACTTTAAAGGCAAAAGACCTTTAAATCGAAACATTCTTTTCATTTTCAGTTGTGAGTCTAGAATCCCGGTCGCTGCTGTAAGTATTGGATATGTGCAAATCTGAAATAGGGGGATTTAGCTAATTTATCATTTTTTATTTGTTGTTATCAGGGAGGCGGAAAGTCTTGTTGTACGTCGTATTTTATCCAAAAGAGTGTTATATAGGGGCAAAGAAGAAGGAAGAAAACCCTAACCTAGAGTATTTCGGCTACAGCTTCGCACATCTTCAATTAAATGTAATCTCAGAAAAAAACGGACCAAAAGGATCGCAGAAGTTGTTTGTTCTACCTACCGCCTTCCCAGTCAAGTATCGCGCACTTGTGTTTCTCAAAGTATTATAGGCGAAGATGCAGCTTTAAAATATCTCACAAAATATTATAAATGGTGTTTTTTAATGCTCCGTGAGATCGGAGCCCAACCTTTCTAGTGCGAGGAACTTAAATTCTACAGTTATAGCGGGGTGCGCGTGATATATACATATGAAATCACTCGCAAGTTCAGAAAACGTATTAACAAACAATACCAAGTCCTCTTAAATATATAAATGAGGGCCATTTACGAAAGAATTTTTTTAAATAGTTGCTTTTTAGTTCTATTTATACTTAAACAAATTAAAATATTTTATCTTTCTTAAATTAATTAACGATTTATTTTTATACTATTTTTTTTCTTTTTCCTCATTTTATTTATTTATTTATTAGGTTGGAAGTGAGGGGGGAAGAGACTTTGCGAGTTAGCAGATGGCCTTCCGAGCTGAACGATCCTGGTGTCGTTTGCTGATAGGCCACTTCCTCAGTCGCGACCAGAGAGACCGGGTGTTCCAGGACCCTGACCCGCCCAGCTAACAAGCGCCGTCTGGAGTCCGGTGTGAACGGATGCCGATGCCACGAACGCACCAGGTCCTGCTTGGTTCAGTGGTCCTGATTAGCTCATTAACAAGGAGCTGCTCACCTTGGCCGTTTGCAGACCCTCGCCGATCATCAGTGACATCCACGGAATGAATGTTAACACTTATTTTACTTCCTTTTAACTACGTGCGTGCGTCTACATAATTAAACAAGCAACGCTCTTAATTTTGCCTTCAGAATATCACATTTCTTGTAGTAGCTCACATACAGCAGTAAGCAACAAAAGTCGTTATAATCTCTTAGTCCACACAGTTAGACCAACAGTCGTAAACCAAAGACGCTACCGAAATAAATCGAATTACTTTGTTTTATTTTAAATCTTTGATGCTATTACACTGTAATGACTTATACGAATTAAAACGCCAGGAATTATCTGAGTTGTGCCTTTCGGAGTCTAGCCGCCATACTTTCTTTTTAATCCAGCATTAATTCAAATAAACAAGTAAAAAGGATGATCCCTCCGTCTCACTTTTAATCATTTTTGTTTATAAATAGATTCTCAATAACTTATCGATATTTTTAATGGCAATGCCGAGGTTTGGAGCAATAATCCATGTTCGGAATTCACTTCATCACCTCTTTTACCACCAGACTGATGATAAATTTCCATTATTTTTTTTTCCCTTCTATAATTTGTTTCTGTTTACCAAGAATTCCACGTGGGTGTAACGCTGTTCCTTTTATAATGTCTTGATTGCCTTAACGCCAATCTGGCAACAAAGGCGATATTTATGCTTAATGCGGGTGGACTTTCGAAGAAAAGAACAAAAGATGTATTGTCACAATTGTTTTCTACCATTGCAGTGGCTACTTTGAAACATTTTATTATTCAATCTTAGAAGTAACTCGGCTAATTAAAAAAACAAAAAATGATTGTCTTTTCGTTGAGTACAATAAATTGGAGATATGGACATAAAAAGGAACTCTCCGATCCTACAAAAATCTCGCTGATAGTGCTTGCTTTTGAAACCTACAGAATGTCAACAGACTGACTGTTCCTCCTCTATTTTCTAATCAGTACGACGGCTGTACTCTATTGATTTTCAAATCTATTACACTTATTTATCATCAAAGTTTGCAAACGTTAGGATTATCGAAAAGATTTAGCTGCTGGTCTGACGACCTGTGTAAAAAATTATCCTAAACATACAAGGGATCAACTCTAAAAATTTTTAGAGAAAGTCATCATACCATTTCAGTAAAGTCGTTCGCTCAGTAATGTTAGGTAACGTTTGTGCCATGCATACTGTAGCCATAACTAGATATTAGTACTGTTTGATGGCGTATTTGATGACAACTACCTCCACGAGTTGACTTTAGCGATGTAATACAGAGGTAACCATCATTTAAAAATAGCTTCTCGAGTGCAGCATACGAAAAAAATAACTCTTTTCAAAATTTTACTTTTAATGAAATTGCATTGTTCGAACAAAAACGATGAAAAATCAAATGAGGCCGAACATAAATCATTAATTGCCTTGTTATGACTTCAAGTTTTTTCCTAAAAATATCTGCACATGTTTTGGGCATCACGTTCAGTAACTCAAAATATTGCTTTGTAGGTAGCGCCCTTTTTGTTGCAACTAGTTCAGTAGCTAATCGACATTAGTTGGACTCTTTTCCTTGACTATTCTATGTAGTTCATCCCTTCCAAACACTATGACTTTCAGATCTGGAAATTGAAAGAGGTAAACCATCCTTTTCCGAAGTCGTTTAAGTTCTTTACTAGAAAGATATTGAGTTTTGCAGTGTGCTTCGTATTGTTATCTTGCTGCAGTTGATCGATTACCATGGCAATGGAGAATATTATAACATCATCTTTTTTTTTTTAGTAAAAATCATCATGAAGTCATCAGCTAAACGTCCAACGAAAGATTCTCAAACATTAAAACTTCCACCATCGTGCTCACTTGCAGGTCAAACGCAGCTTCCCTTAAACTTTTTCCGGCCTTTCTTCTGTCTTACTGTCATCGCATAAAACCAAATATTTCAAACCTGTCTGCAGCTGAAGACAGTACATTGCACCAAGGTGTAGGCCTGATGTTCGCTATTTGTCAACTCAACAACCTTTTTTCTGTCCTTTATTGGTAAAGGTAGAAATGTTGACTGAAGCAGAAAAATTGTGGTTTGTAAATAATCCTGTACCTGCCAAGAAAAGGTTTGTTCTAGACTTTCGAACCGGTAACCTCTCTTCTCATTCTGTATTCTTTCTTTCTTTCTTCCTCGGCTTTTTTAGGTTCTTGGCTGACCAAGTTGACCTCATCCTATGAATGGCTGTTCTCATACTAATTCTAATTTCCTCCACATTTTCACGTTAGGAATAACCAACTTTATGAAGGGAATTAATGGAAAATAGTTCTGTTTCGTTTTAGAATTTTTGTTTTTAGGTCCCATTTTCATTTTACAAACAAAACAATAGAGCCATCAATGATGAGGTCCATTAACATTTATACAAAAGCATAGTTTAAGCTAACAATTATTCAAATTAGTAGTAAAAAAACATTATTAGATGATCACAAAATGATAACATGACTAAATTTAGCATTTATAGAAATACCTTCTGTTTCCTTAATTATGTAAAAAGCTTTGAAGTTATTAAAACTAATTGTAATTAATGATATATATGTTCTGATACATGGTTCATCAAATTTTTTCTGCAATAATGCAATCATTAAAGATAAACTGTTGAAAAAGCAGATATGAGCGTTTTCATGTGGTAGGATACTTATTTTGAATACTGTTGTATATAAACCTCTGTGCTACTCGTAATTCAAAGTTCGTTCTATCGAGTAAACGAATAGTTGAATAAATATAAATAACATTTTAAACTGTTAAAACGATATGTATGCAGATTTACTTAGTTGTATGCACGTATTAATTTATCGATCTGGAGCCACGGCCAAAAGTTTTGCATCGACCTATTTCTACATTTTCTCGATAAAGTCATATTAAATTTTCTGAATTTGCATAATAATGTTACGTTATACCGTTTTGTAGTTTTCCACACACTTAACAGAAAAATGTAACAATTTGGAATCAAACGTAGATACACAATTTCCGAAGAAACCTTATAAATGATGAAGACAAGTGGAACTCAGCCGAAAGTAATCAGGAGCAGACTTTTAGAAATGGTCATGGGTAAAAGTGTCGAGTTATATGAGCATGATGTAAAAATATATTTGTTTGTTGTTGTCTGATCCGAGGCTTTAGACTGTCATAGCTGCATGTGACCGATGTGCCAGATTTAAGTGAGAATTATGGGAAGACGTGAGCTCGGTGATTTAATCAACAGCGAGATTATGTCGGTGTTAACGGCACATATGACCTACCTTACCCATCCTTGATGCCATGTTTAATCTTTCTGATAGCAGTTTCTGGAAAGGCGGCAATATGTCACTGGACCAAAACCGCCCGCCCGAGCAACTTGTTGGGATGTGGCAAGAATTTGTCTGAAACGGAGCGGATGAAAATGGAGTGATGCATGTATATATCTATATTCTTTTGCGTTAATTTCAAGGGGGAGGTCGAAAATACTATTTTGGTCAGCACAAGGGGTGATGGAAGAGGATGATCTTTCGTAGAGAGAGATTCTTGCTTACTGCTACTTCAGCAAAAAAATTCTGAAGCGAGCAAAATCGAAAGCTATGTGGAATTGTGATCTACGATATACAGATATCTGCAACATCTTGTTTTGATTTCCAAGTTTAGGGCCTCAATTTAAATATTGGCTCAGTTTGGCCTTGCTGTGATTTCTTCTCGTTTCTATTCACCAGACGTCGCTTAGGTTTCCATCGGATACTTTATTTTTATCATATATTTAAAAATAGTTTTAGTAAGGATTTCCCTGCTGAAGTTGGCTGTGCCGGGCCCGTCGTGGCATAGTATGACCCTGTCTAGCCAGGGTGCTCTTCGCCGTAGAGACTAGCAAACAAACGAAATATTGTCCTGTTAATATCTTGCACCCAGTAATGCACATAAATTGTGATTGTGTTTGACATAATTAAGATCCACATATTAGGATATGATTTTATGGAAAACCAGAGTGCTCTGTTTTCCTACTCATAATCTGTCTAAAAGATAACACAGTTGTAATGAGCATCTTTTCATTATCCACCATATTGCGTTTAACTTACTGCGTGTATCAAGACTCTCACAGATGCGCTACGTTTCGTTCCATTAGATACCTGCTCTCGCGGGTCCCAGAAGACAGGTGTCGTGGTAAAGATGCTCCCTTCGCGTGTCTGAGCCACTCTACGAAAGTTAAGTCAAATAAATGTTGGCAAATATGTTGTTTTTGTAAAATTCCCTGTTATGCGAGATCAATAAACTTTTCTTTTAACCTCATTTTAATTTGTTTACGGTTATTGAAATACTTCGAGATAATATAAAGAAAAGTATTTCGTCCTTAAAGATATATTCATTTTTATGCTGGGGGGATAAACAAACTCTAATTAAAGATGGGAAACTCTGAGAAAAGGAAACAGACCGCGCTTCGGTCGGAACCCTAACCCTGAACCAAATGAAGTCAGGACCTTACTCTCAAAACAGATGTTTCGTTTGCTCGCTTTCTTTTTCTTATTTTACTTTTTAAGATCAAATCTGATTATGGATTCTTTTCCTTTTCAAATTATTTCATTCATTAACTAAATATTTTGTTTTCGAAGATAACTACGTCCTGGGGTGATGTAGCAGCTTCTTGCCTACATCCATATTTACACTGTTCTCGTTTTTCTAACTTGACCAGAGGCGATACCGTCATCTTCATGTATCTGGATGCGTTTAACGCCCAGCAGACATAGCAGAGAGCGCAATGGGGAAGAGGCAGGCTGATTCTAGACATTTGTATACAGCTTGGATTACTCTGGAGAAGCTACTGCATAGCAGTATGTGAACGGGTTATCGGACTTTGATTGCCCTCTCTGACGTTATGGATGGCCGTCTTAATCACGCTGAATTATCTTGACAGAATATTTAGCGAGTAAGGAGAGAAACAGCAGCCGGTTTATCTTTTTTGACGCTCATTTATCAGGTTTTCGTGTGTGCTCTTTTTTCCTATTTGCGTTTAGTTTGCAGCTATATAAAAGATTTACCAGAAAACTAAATATTTCACAGCTTATCATTAAAGATAAAATTACAGATTTAATACAATCAGCCTAAAGTAAATTTTATATGCACATATAAAAATCGTGTTAAATACTAAGATATGTGTTGAAATTCTAGTCATTTTATTGCTTTCCCCCGCTGTTGTTTTAAATTCTTTTTTTTCTTACATATATTTCAGATTATTTGTAATAATAATAATGAAATTGAGTGGCCTAGTACGTTAAATACGGGTAGGGTTTGCACAAGGTATCGGGCACCTTTCCGTCGAAGGATGGTGTCCGGCGGCCTGCCTGCTCCTCGACCCGAGCTAGATTCCAGCAAATGACCGACTTGTCTTGGCATATCCCCGTGGTATAGCCTTTTCTCGCTAATCTTCACCAGCCAGCGGAGCATTCCAGCTTCTTTCCATATCTGAGAATGAAGGACTATAATAAGGCTTCCCCTGCCACGGTCGGCGTAAAACTGGCGAGATTTCCTAACGGATAACTGCAGCGCTGCGTTCCCTCGTCTCCAAGGTCGTCTCTCCTGTAAACATCGGTATTGGACACAGAATCTCTGTATTTTAGTTATCTCCCATTTTGAGGAGGAAATAAGTCGTTATGGACGTATTCCGTATAGGCCTTAATACAATTACATGCAAAAACAGCAGAGTGAATGACTTTGTCCACAGTCATGTAAATCTCAGCCAAAAAAGGGACCTGCAATTAATCGGAATCGTGCGGACTGCTGCAGACTTCACCACGGCTTCGCCCACATTCGAAATATGAACATCATTCTTTCTATATGCAGACGATAATTTGTGATTAGTTTGTCTTAGTAAAGCCTAATTAAATAGTATTAAAGTTGTTGATTTTATTTGAAAAAAGAACATTTCATTCTTCTTGCAGTGGAGATAAGAGCGAGGAGATCGGTGAGGAGAGACAGTGTACATGTCGATCTCTCCCTGCTGCCGCCGCGTCCATCGGAGACGTGTGTTTGGGGGGATGAGTGCGTACCTGGAGACAGACAGCCTGAGTGGATAAATGAAGCAAATTTTATTTAGGAGCTTTGTTTTGTCGAAACTCCTCCAATACAAAGTTTATTTCTCGAGCCCCGGCTTGGACCCCAGAACTCGCTGCAGATCTATTAACAGATCCCCTGAGCAACGTTTAGTTTTCAAAGTTTTGTTTGTATTTTTACAATTAAAATAAAAACAAAAATATGAAAAAATTTGAATGGATTTTTTCTTTATAGTTTTTGATGTTTTTTTTTTTAGAGATGAAATTTGCAGAAGGGGATCTATTTTATAACGTCGCCGACTGCCCGGCTAATGACATCCCTCAGTCCACCGGAAACACGCTATCTCTCGCACTCGGTTAAGTTTTACAGTCCACTCGCCCAGCGCATCCAACTGATATCGCGTTCTGATTTATGCGCGGTTACTTCTCACTAATACAAAAGCTCGATCGTTCTCGATAAGACCACGTGCGACTCCTATTTATTATGCGACAAAATCTCCAGTGCTTGTCAGAAAACGAGATAGGTGAGTGAGCATGATATTCCGGGCGCGAGGCGCATATCAAGAAACCATAGCAGAAGTTCTTGTTCAGCATAAATTAGGGTTCACCGGACTGGTCTACATAGAATCGCGTTCACATCCAGCCTGCGAAGACTGGAGCGCTCACTGCGTTCTTCAGATTCTGGAGAGAAAGAAATCCGAATAAATAACAAAGTAACGAGGTCTGGAGCAGCTGATTTAGGTACAGATAGAAAAACGCGACTTCAGTGTCGTTACGAGTTAATAAGCAGTATAGGAATGAACGATCTCTAGTACTGTTTCATCTCCATCGAAGAAAGGGTCATTCAAAATAAACAAATGCATTTTAATCTTTTTTGGAAGGATTGTTATTCTTAAATATTTTGCAGAGAGTGACAACTAATTTCACAAAACAACAACAAGTAGGCTGCAGAACTCAAAGATATCACCGATAATCTTCGAGACCACAACGTGATGTTCTTGTAAAATAAACCTTTCGTATTTTTCTGATTTAATTTCTAAACATATCTACTGTATTCGTAAATAACTTCCATACTGATAATTAGCTGCTCTGTTATTCTATCCTTGACGTCACCGTTATTTTCCCCTTTTAGATATCAACACTTAGAAATGAAAAATTAGATATTCATCCCTTTCACGTCGTAAGCAGAAACTATGCAGTTGTCTTTAATATTATACGAATTTTATATGAATCATAGCTTAGCAATCACCATCATCGTCACGCAGTAACTGCTGGAACTTCCGCCTTTCAAGATATTCTTTTATTAAAAATTCTTTACAACGACAAAATATCTTTTTAAAAAACAATTTTAATCAATAGAAGAAAATCAACACGTTGTTGTTGTTGTTATTTATTATTATTATTATTATTATTATTATTACAAGAATGTTCGATTCCAATCCTATAATGGTGTCCACTGTTTCCTGTCCTTTACAAGTCTGTCGGCAGTAGATTCCGACGTTTCTTCACTCGATAAAAACCAAAGAATTCCTGTCAGTTAATTAAAGGTCAAACGGCTTTGTGTTTATTGGAGGCTGTTCGATTTATGCCATCACCAACACTTCCTATCCCGGGGCTAAAACGGAAGCTTTCGCACTCATCAGCTACTGCTCATTGCACCGTCTTATCAACGCACAGGAAATTTGACTTTACGCTCATTGCTTCAGAAACCCTACGCCGAAGCAGACCTGCAAGGTGGGCGTTCTTTGTGTTTCGGAGGTAAGAAATACACTGAGGTTTGAGTGTGACTGTAACTCGTGATAATCAGACTAATCTCAGCGTTTACCAAAAAAGAATCAGATCCAAAGCGGCTAGAAATAAACAATTAAGTCATTTTATAAAAGCTTTTTTCTTCAGTTAAACATTTTATGCTCATAAACAGGTTTTTTAGCATTGTGTATATAAAAAAGGTGAACAAGCGAATAGAAGAAATATCTGCTAAATACAGCAAAGACGAGTTTAATAGGTAAACGTGTATTGTAATTCTTCTTTTTATTCGATGTCACTGCTAAATTTCTGATCACAAATTATCAAACGAATATAGAAGATAAATAGTTGAAAATTCTGAATCCTTACGGACCTACACACAACAAAGTCAGCACCATTCTTGCTCAACTGTGAAACGTACAATGTCTTTGATGATCTTTTTTACAGAAAAACTATGGCGTCTCTCAGATGTTTTGAAATTTGAAAATTACTCTGAAATCCCATAAAAACCAGTAATAATAGGTAAGTTATTTCACAAAAAAATGTTTAACTTTGAGCACGTTTAATAACAGATTTCGTTGTTCCATTAGTATCGGGAAGACAAACGGAGGTTAGTTTGTTATACCACTAATTCCTAATTAAACGTACAGAAAAGCTATGTTTAATTTAAAATTACTGATGCTGTTAACAATTTACCCATTTAATAATGACTAGCTCAGGTTTTTCCCCTATATTGAATTACAAAGTAGTGTCTTTTATTTAAAAAAGCAAATGACAAGAAGACGACAATAGCTTTTGAGGTTTTGCATTCTTTGTAGCTGTGAAAAAATCTACAGCGGTCAAACACAGAGCAGTTAATCAATCAGAACAACTCCCCCATCTGGTCTGAGAGAACTCAAAGAATTCATTTTCATCCAAATAAACGTTTACCATCATTGACAGAAACAAGTAAGGGCCTTAAAATAAAGGATGTTTAGATTTCCTTTTTTAAACACGAAAAGAATATACTCAAATTATAAGAAAGTTCCACACGGCTGAAAAAATTCAGTTTACTTTTTTATATTTTTCTACATCCGGGTAAATACGTAACCTAATCTTCTTCTCGGTGTTCCATTTTTAACTAAGCTGTATACGGACTCAGCGAAAGCTCATTTATTTCCATAATTTAATGTTTCATTCCTATTTAAAGATTATACTCCCTAATTTCTTTTATCATTTCTATTAGCCTTTTTTTAAACCCCAAATTTTTGTATTCTACTTTTTCTTTTTTTTTTCTTCTTATGACAGTTTCAGAAAATTTCCAATCATCAGCGAGTTCCATCGCTCTCCCGGGTGGCGAATTAGGCGATCATTAAAAACCCAAATCACATCAGAAGTCCAGCCTGTTGTTTGACGTCTGATAATTCTCATTTTCTAGCGAATGGATGAATGAGAGGTTTTCCCCTATTTATAAGAGTCCTGTAGCTCGGACTGACGTCGGATACGTGTTTTCAGTCTCAAAAAAAAAAGATTACCGTACACTATGGCACGCGACAATCAGCGAGATCTATTATTCGCCATCCCCTGCAGTTAATCATGCCCCTTTAAACTTCTGCCCCAACATCTCTCTGTAAGTGTACAAAAAAGGCTACTACTAATTCACGTGGTGTCTGACTAAGGAAAGCTGGCAGAAAGAAGGCGAAGTATTCTGAAAAGAACTCACGCGGAACTGGCTGGTGAAGTGAAAAACTTCATGAACCCCTTCCAAGATTCATTAGGGTCCGTCCACAGCTTTGCTCCTCGTCTGCTGAAATCCAGTCAACTGGCGGGGGTACAGACTGCCCGCTACGTTCAAGAAGTTTCCCGTACAGTGGTCGATAAAAACATGAAACGAATTAATGTCGAACAGAGGACATTGGCGCTATCAAAAGACGACGTTCGCACTAAGGAAGAGAGATGGCAGAGCACCAAGATGCTCTGGAGAATAGATGATTACTTTGAGAGGTTGTTCTTGGATTGCAGTGATTTGAGAAAGCATTTAGAGAAATGACGAGTTAACTTTGCTTATGCAGTAAATGAGATGCTCGTAGAGCCTTAATGGGGTCTAGTAGAGAACAGGCGAGACACCAAACACAGCATTAAATATTAAAATTGTATAAATGGCCGCCTAAAAGCAGTCTTAAGGAGGTCCATTAGATGTTAAAGTTATATAAATAATCATCTAGGTGGCGCGGTAGAGAACAGGGGAGACGACTCCGGTCGTTCCAAGCGGGATTTATCTGTAGATAGCTATTAATTACTGCGCACAGAGATTCTGTATAACAAAACACTACATCTGTTATCTATTAATTTCCGCGCCAATAAGGGCACAACTCGTACATACATTACTTATTTTTTTAAAATAAAAAGCATGAATTAAAAAAAAAAACGATATCTCAGCTTTTTCATCAAACCGAGAACTTTTTCGCCAACACCTTCATTTGCGAAGTCCCACATCTGGCGTGAAATTGCTGAAAGTCATTAAAGTGGTGGCTCACTCCTGTAACAACGTTACGCCATAAAACCCCCGGATCAGATTAAACGGAAAGCCAGGCTGGGTTATTTTGTTTCGTCAGTCAAAAGTTCATCGGAATTATCTAATTTTTCAGACGATGTCTTGATTAGAAAAAGTATTTCCATGAATAGTAAATTATGACTGACGTAAAACGTTGTCAGGATTCATCGACCTGTAATTCGTCATAGAAGCCGTCGTATAGGTGGGTGATCCCAAAACTTGGCGCATACGCCTAATCTGACCCGAATCTGTCATAATATTCCGTTAGCCATCTGTCATTTAAGCTCGATGGTTAAAAAAGATCGAAATGTTGTGCAGTATAAATGAAATAATTAGGTTGCGAGGCGTTGGTAAGCCGATGCGCACCATTCAATTAGCAGAGATATTTTGAAAAAGCGCTCTTAGTAGAATATTAATGTGGAAAAACATTTGAAGAATCAAACGTCAACATGATAACGGAGACTACAGATAGCTTTTTAAAATTCAGGTGACAAATTGAAATATTTAAAATGCGTGCAAATTGAAAAGCTTAAAGTGTGATTTAGATTCAGATTTTTCAGTCATGGATAAATGATAAAAAGGATTTCTTTTATGTGAAGATATTGATGATAACGAAACGAGGGGTTGGACACTATTAGAATGGTAACTACGTTAGAAAAAAACAACAGCAAATTTGATTTGAGGGAGCTGTTTCAAAACGTATACTGGATTTTAAAAAATCCATTGTCTCGCGTTTTTGTTCTTTTTCTTTGAGATGGAAGTTTTATGCAAAACCGGAAAGGTAATAACGTAAATAAAGAGAAAATCTTTGTATTTATAATTCCCAATGTGTAGATCACCAAAACAAAAACACGCAAAACATTCTTTTAGACCTTGAATGTTCTGGGTAAAGGGGAATTAAATATCTAATTTTACTTTAATAATAAGTTAAGAATACAAAAACAAATCAATAATAAAAAATCAGATAAGGGTTAAAAAGAAGCAAGATTAAACGAAAATGCGTTAATAACTTCCATTTTATATAAGTACATTATTATTATTAGTTAAGAAAGCAGTAGAAGATATGTTGATATATTTTATTGACGAAGTCTCGGAAAATTCCAGTTGTCTTATAGGATTTTTATATGCTAGTATGGAGAAGCTTAAAAGCAACAGAAGCCATTACAGGAGTAGGTAAGGCAGACGGTGCCAGATTCTCGTCATGTCCGAGCAGCTCTTAAAGAATCAGCGGCAATTAGACAAACAGCCGTGTGATTCAGTGCATTAACGGCCAAACGGACATTGTCCTGGATGCAATAATCTGGGTTAATAGCCTGAAAGGGTCACCGGAGAAACTATTAAGTTGTTCCAGGCCGCTGACTTGCGGGTCAGTGAAGGGTGACGTCTTCGTGCCGAGTTGTGACCGATCACAGATGATTGATAACATGGTAGTCTGCGCGGGACGTCTGGAAAGCAGCGCACGAGCGGCAAAACTCATACAAAATCCAAAACGAGGCTGGCAAGAGAATGGGCTTAATATTTGTATGCGGAGCGCCGTGTAATCAGCGCCGTTTTCAGGATACCGTCATTTCATCTTTCGCCATTGTTGATGATCACGAAAGGGGAAACAACCCAACTTGATGTCCTCGCTTTCCGGGCTGCCACTAAACACCCAACCGGCGCGTTGAACAATACGATATTTCTCCCTTCCGGATGGTTGGACCGGCAGTAAATTTTTCACCAATCTTGACAGCCTGGGTTAATGTAGGAAACATTCATAAGTATTATTCAAACTTTCCCGATTCATTGAAGGACCTTGACACCTGAAAATTTCATTTGGGATCACACCATAAAATATGGTGTTGAATCAACTGCTGAAGAGTATAAATAAATACATCAATCACCCCAGGCACACACAGTTGAGTCCTTTCAAAACAAGAACATTAATGATGAAGATAACGGTGATATGTGAGAAAAAGACAAAAAAATGTAAACTTCAAATGTGGTATCCATTCGTCAATAAAATAGATTTTCTAGATTTCTAATTGTTTTTATGTATCTAATAATTGTCTTACAGTAAAACAAAAGAATAACTAAAATCTGAAACAGTATGAGGTATAGTTTTCTATACTCGGCATATAGATCCAGAGACATCGAAGTTTGGCTAATATTTTACCAAGATCATTACGAGTGACCAAAAAGGTACACATAGCAAAACCCAATCTGACAAATGTTTGCTTTCACGTAGCAGTTTGTAAATCCCCCCCTACGATCGTCTAAATGAATTGCCTGATGTGTAAATACATGAATTTCGAAATCCATTACGCCTTTATGAGCTTGGGTAGGATGTAGCCGACTTTAAAAGCAAAGACTTTAGTTCACAAACGCATGTTACGGGACCAGAAATCTCTTGCAGTAGATCAGTCACAAAATGGCTTCAGACATGTCGAGTCCTGAAAAGTGCAACGTTGCACATCAGTTACTCGTCGGCTGACTCTCTACACGCCACTACCGGTAGAGTTCTTCGTCGTTGTGAAGTTCGTGATAAACGGATGATCAAAGGAATGGTTGCTTCTACTACAATATGGAGTAGTTAGACAGTCATCCAGATCCAACTTCGAGTATATAGTTAAATAATCAAAAGCATGAAGCAGAATCACGAGCCAGACCCGTATGTTGTTCTCCCATTGAGTTCTCTCCATCGCAATACTCAATTGAACTTGACAGTCTTCAAATCGTTGAACAATAGTTCAGTTATAGCAAATGATGTTTTGTGATGAAAGTTGATTTAGTTGGGTTTTTGACATTAGTTTATCCATGTGTGAAAACAAAAGCTACGCTGCTTCCATTTTTGTACAGCACGATGGTAATGTAATGCTGTGAAAAGAAATTATGGCTAGCAAAAGGATAAATAAATCTGATCCTTATTCAGGGTATCCTAAATGATCAAAGGTACCGGACTAGAACTGCCAGATCAAGTGCCTTTTCATCAAAATCTGGCAGCGTGGTCATGTTCTAGGACACTAAATTATCTAGGGCTGCTACCGTGGACTGGTTAACCACTGCCCTTCCATGTCGCCTATACAGTTTTGGCGTGCCCTTAACGCAACAGAGGCAACCAATGGCAGATAGAGTGGTCAGACCTCTTATTTCAAGCATGCTCGGACTATTTGGCTTCACTCAAAACAGATTACGACAATCATGTTGTGACTTTTTAAATTTTAGTTTCTGCCAATCTCTAGTCACTATTTTCTGCCGCGAAACTTTGTGCCCAACGGTTTATTTACTTACTCCTCATAGACATGTTCACTAACATTTGATTCTTGAACTAAGTTGATTAGAAAAAGGCAATACTATATAGTACTGGGTTATTCACTGAATAATTAGCTTTGTTGGTCCTCCCTGCCTCCTCAATTTTATGAAAATGGCTAAATTTAAAATCTGCTAGCCGTTGATTATTTCTTGGTAGAGTTTTCAGCTCTACTGAAGAAAAATATTTAGCAATGGCGAGGTGTGAGTTCTGGAGTCATGCCTGAGCATGAGCAGTTGTCCGTGTAGGTGATAGCGTTGTTAGATGATAATTGGCTTCCTTCGACTTCCACCTCTAAAAACAAAGCTGATAAGAGTTTGAGGGCAAAGTGGGTTTGTTCACTGGATATCTGTCAGATCTTCTAGCGTGACGGTTCTTCTTTTGCCCGCTTTGCTTCTATTTCCTCGCCAGAAAATTGTTTGCTGCACTTTTAATCTATAAAGTGAATTAAAATTTTTAGGCTAAATTTTAAGAGATATTTTTGGATCCAGTTTTAATTATTTTTTTCGTTCTAGATGCAAAACCGTTAATATTTAATCCAGTTTTATTTTAAAAGTTTCTTTTTTATCTACATTTTCCGTTCTATTTGTGGTTTTGAAGCCATACTGAGCAAAGGCTGATGTCACACGCACGGGCCGAAAAAAACTCGGTTTCTTTTGCCTTCTTGCAAGTAGGGTTTGGGCTTACTATTCACAAAGCGCTAACACTGAATGGAACCCTAACCAACCCTGTGACGCCCGATGAAGTGTCTTGTAGATGTTTATGCAGTGACACGTGCGAATCGCAGCCTTTCCTTGCAGAGAGAGAGAGATCCCTGCCAACTTGTCGGTCGGTGGCTGAGCGTCAATGCGAGAACGGCTGACTGCGATGGTGCTGTCGACCAAAGAAAGTGTTCGTTGCTGGTCGGCAGAGGGCGCATAAGATGACGACGCCCGACTGAACAAATGGGGGGGGTTGGCGAACTCAAAAATAATAAAACATAGCAGCAAAATTTAAATACTTGGCATGCGTAAAAGTAGTTGATCAGGCTGCAACGGACCACCAGTTTACTAAAGTAAGTAAACACGTGGATCTGCGATTCGCATGGGACCAAAGGCGAAGTTAGCGGCTGACAGGTCGGGTCATGTGTACCGGGATACTTATTTATCGTTCGTTTTACGACCGTAGACGTGTTAAACCTTCAAAAATCCTGGCTACATATTGCTAAAAAATTATTTTCATTATCGGTCCTGACACGTTTCAATGAAGTTCCGGGTTTTTTGCAGATATCGCAAATGAGAGGGAATGTGTGTGTGTGTGTGGTGTGTGTGTGTGTGTGTGTGTGTGTGTGTGTGTGTGTGTGTCTGCTATTATGACTTACGAAGAAAATATATTCAATACTTTTATTACAAATTATTACAAAAGTGTTTTTTGCTCGTCACACTATTTCAAACATCTACATCTTTCTAATCCGAGTACGAAGGTCGTAAGGTGAGTAATTCATGCACGCTTTTATGTATTCTTTTCATAAAACATTGCGGCAAAATCTGTCTAGAAAACTCTCGTGATGAACATTAATTTTTATTAACTCTTTCTTGTTCGCTTCACGTTTAGACTTTCTGTTGTTAAAGCAGGACGGGAAAGTTTTACACGCTCTGTTAAAACGGTGACAACTACTAAACGCAGGAGTCTGTGGATTTACAATCTCAGACACAATTTTTGAGCTGCTTTCACTTCTTATAAGAAGACGCGTTATCCCTGCAGGTTTCTTGCAGAAATGTGTGGACTATCTGCAGCTATTCCGATTAAACTTTTCTCCATCATAAGTGGGAGAAAAAAGATAATCTTTTCATCAATAAAAGGATGTCGAATCAGCCGACTGCTGAAAAGAATTCTGGAAAATGAGCAAAAGATTTGTATAAGAATTGCTATTCCTCTTTAAAAAAGTTAGTTCCTGCTTATATGAAGTATAATATTCATTGTGCTAACATTTATGTCTATAAACAAACTTTCGGCTATGAAAATATTAAAAGGATGTCTACAAGTAGAAAGAAAAGTTTCATAAATGAAATTTCTTTGACTATTTTTTAAAAACGTTTTGTCTCTAGAATTCCTGGTCTTGTTGTTGTTGTCACAATTATCAAAGTGAAAATGCACACCAGCTTTCTGGTTACAGCTATGAACCTTCGCAAAACTAGTCACCGGACGAAATGCTGTCTAAAATACATTAGTAAAGACCTTAAATGTATCTTTTTAGGAAGCAATTTAAAAGAGCGCTGTGAGTGAAAATGACAGGGACGTGTTAAGATATTAAATAATCCCTAATTTAAAACGTGAACAAGTGCGTTATTTTTATAAATAGCTTTATTTTATATCTTAAAAGTTTGGTGACATTTGGGTATCAAATATTTCCATAATGCTCCTTTTTAATATTCTTGCTACATTTACACTAGGGACATTCAAACGAAACCAGTATCGCTCTAACGGTATCCGGCCGGGTTTCATTTGAACGTTCTCAGCATTGACAAGAACGTAACTTTTCAAGATATTTTTCAGTAAAACAAACTAATATACCGAGGCTTTGACTTCTTTATTTCTTGTTATAACCAAACCTTTATAAATAAATGAAACAGCACCGTACAAATGTTGTTGCTATGACCGTCTTCTTTAGGCTTTATGCAATTTCCGGCCGGTCTATAGAAGTTAAGAGGGCAATTATTTCAAAGACAAATAGGTGTATTTTCTAAAAATAGCGGAGACCAAAGCTAGTTATTAAAGGGTTAAATGGATAAGTTGTTACAGCAACAGTAATTCATAATTAAAATGTGTAGATCAGACCATAATTTACGTCGTATGAAGTCGTGTATAGCTAATCTATATGTTTAATTAGGTACCACTGGTGCTATAACAACTTGGTCCTTACGGTACCCTACACGTTCGCTATGTTCTTCCAAATGAATAGTATAAAACAAATCGAAATTTGCTCAAGGCGAATGAATATATGCTCTGGATAGAAATCATTCCAACATTGAAATGGTGTTATCCGTGGCAATGCAAATAAATGAGAATGCTGGGATGGTTCTTAGGAAGCTGATTATTGACAGCGGATGATGGACCATTCGAAAACACATCAAGGGCCTTGGTGTTCTTTGGAGTCTTCACGGAACGAAGAAAAGCCAATCTGTTAGTGGGTCGGGGGAAAGGTCACACCCACCTTAAAAGCTGGGTGAAAAGCTTAATTAAACGTGATGGCTTTTCTTATTAGAGAAAACAACCGTACACACGTGCTCGAAGAGAAATTTAAATTTTAATAAAAGCCTAATAGAGATTTTAAAACGAACAACCAAAGTTTGTAAATATCATTGCAGGACATTTAATATAGCAGAACAATTTCTGGAAAAAAAAACTTTTGGGTCTTCTGTTTGACACAACAGATAACATGGTGCCAGCATCCACAGTGTTGGTATTCGCCGATATTAAGTTGGCGCCCAAATGCAGCAGTGTAATAATTTACTTTATACCCACAGGATCCCTCAAGTATTAATCTCTAAGGATTCTGGTATCACTGAATACAACGGTGTAGGAAAAAGAAAAGAAGTAAATTTTGTTATGTTTCTCTGCTGGTTTTTGCTTATAAAAAAATAAAGAGCATACGCGGCAAGATCATCCTAAATATTTTAGAGTTTTGTTCGCACGTTAGATAATGATAAATTAAAATTAGATTGACTAGAGATAGTCTTCACTTTAAACCAACAGGTTTCCTCTGTCATACAAACACAAGCAATGTTACTTCAGGTATCGTTAAACCTAATAATTATTGTACATCTTAATTAACACTTTACACGATCTACTAATGCACATCTCTTTTCATTGCAGCCAAGAAAGTAAAACCGCATATTTCAGTACCTCGATGTTTTCCAGAGGAGTGAAATCAAGTCCGCCCCGAGAAGAATATTTATCCATATCCCTTATAGAGGACCTGCATTTGACGGTTACATACGCATCATGATATCTAGCATCAGCTCGCCTCGTTTACTCAACCATATTTTCTTTTTTATTTTTTATTTTGTTACTTCGTGTGAAACCGCGAGAAAAAACAACATATGTCAGCGGCCATGCTGATCAAATTACGGATCCTTTTAATACAGAATGAAAATAAAACTTAATTTTCTTGGAGAGAGAGATTTGAGGTTTGTTGTTCTAGGGAGACATGTGGAGAAGCGATCTCTGGTGGAATCTAGTGTGCTCGACAACCAAGCAGCGGGACCGCTGTTGACTTTAGCTCCATGTTGCCAGGCAACACAGCAGTTGGGGTCTAATCTATCATGCGCAGCCATCTTGTCTGTCTTGATTGATTGTCTGTCTATCTGTCTATCTGCAGAGATCCGTTACCAGGGGGTGGCTCCGTTTCCCTTTATAAATTACCAGTGCGTCTGCCAACACTGGTTCTGCGAAAAGCATTCTGGTTGCTAAATGCCACTGGAAATCAGTACTGTGTGTGATACTTCTGCTCGAGCCTCTTACAGCCAAATCTAACTCTTATCTTCAGATTCTACATACTGAGATGTATAGAACAGCATGATACCATTTTCTACAAAATCGAAGGCAACAATACAGCAGAATCAACGGTTTTTTAAAGATTATATTGATTTTCTTTTGTATTTTATGATTTACGCGAAGAAGTTCTATTATTGAATTTTATTTCTGGTTGACTGGTTGAAGACATTCCAACTTCGTTTTAAATTTTACCTGCATTTTGAAGCATTACCTGCTGGTCCCATTTTTTTTACTTATACATTACAAAATCGTTTTGAATTTCATATCTTAGCTTTTCTCCGATATTTTAGTTGAAACTACAAAAATGGCCAATAAGAACATTGTTAAATATCTAGAGGATCCTAGGAATGCAAAATATATACAATAAATAGCAGAATTAATTTGTTAATTAATTACCAAGATCTCTTAGGAGTGATTAATAATAATAATAATAATAATAATAATAATAATAATAATAATAATAATAATAATAATAATAATAATTTGAATAGACTAGACAGATATCATTATCAAAGACAAGAAACAGAAGACTTGCCTGCTAATAGATGCGGCGATACCATCAGAAATAAGTATATCCATTAAGGAAACAGAATCTGTCAAAACAGAAAGATCTCAAGATAAAAATTGCCAAAATATGAGAGATGAAAACATAAACAGGTAACAAGTAATGACAAGGAAAGTCAGAAAGATTCCTGGCAAAATTTACATTGCAAAGTGACCCGCTTGAAAACATATTCTTTCTATCATCCATGTTAGGACTTGGATCCGGTGGAACAAAAATAAGTAAATAATAATAATAATAATAATATTAATAATAATAATATTAATAATAATAATAATAATAATAATATTTTGATGAGTAGAATATACTTGTTGTTGTGAGAATTCAAAATCTCGTCAATAAATTTTTCTTTATTTCATAAAATACCATAATAGTTTCCCTGCTTTCTTATAATAATAGAAGTATTATTACAAGAAAGTTATTTGCCTAAATCGTAGGAATTTGGTAAATTAATATTTTACAGTATTTAAAATATGCATAGTCGACGTCACGATCTCAGACTCAATTACGCCACACAAAAGTTTGGGTGGGTCAAAGCTGAGCGCGTCACCATGGTTACTGCGGCCGCTATTAGTTAGTTCTCTTCGTGTTTCTGGGTGCGTGGGGTGTTATTATCCTGTCTGCTTGTGCGCAAGAGCGAGGCTTTTGATCAGTCGCTGATCCAGTAGGTTAACCATTGGATCACCGTGCCGTCCTGAAAATAGTGGTTTTACGGTATCATAAAATATGGTAAAAGAAGATATTAAATATAATGAATACATAAAACATCAAAATACTCAACGAGTACAGTAACTTAGTAATAAGAGTTTTCTCAATACTAAATCAAATATAGTTCAAAAATAATTTTAAAATAAAAGTGTCAGTATTAAATAAGAGTGAATAAAATATCGCAATACAAAAGGATAAATACATTATAGGCGCAGAATTAAAGATGCAACCCTGGATTTGTTTGTCGTAAACATCCATTAAGTAATAAATAATAAATCTTCCCAAGACTTGCCCACTATGGACCATATGACTTCGACAGCAGGGATATCGCGGGTTCGAAGATGACTAGGAAGGAACTCATTCTACGACTTGGTCTTGGCAAATGCTACTATTAGCAATACAGTTGCTGCTGCAAACAAACACAAAAACAACTAGATAAATAAAAAGGCAAGAACAGAAAGCTGAGGATTCATTCCTCACTTAGTTTGTTTTGGTCGGTCGGAAGTTATAAAGAAGGCAGATCACCCAGACGGCAAACGTGGGACGATGCGTATTTCTCATGAGATCGAAAGGTAAAACTGATTTATGACGAATGATTGCACTCTCAAATCATTTCGGATCTAAACATCTAAATTAATACTTGTGATAATATAACACCAGCGTTAGATAAATAATTATCACACGAGCTGAATGAACGAGTCCTGGCTGACTGTCGACGGTAGCGGTGGTGATGACACGTTAGAAGTCGATCTATTATTTATCATAATGGGGGACATGAAGGGGATGTCTCGTGGCAGCGAATAATTACAGAATATAATCGCACCAAGGAACGTAGCGCCGCGGCGCCTCTCAGGGGAGGTTATATTTTGTGTAACGTTTTTGGTTTAATCAGGACAATAGAATATAAGAAACTCTTCATAACAGAAGACCTATTGTGTTCTAAACCATTTCACTAAGACTGACTGTCGAAATGAATAGTTTGCGTGGGAACCGGAACTACGGCGGTCGGTCAGTCGCGACATCCGTGCGGAGAGGCCACCAAAAGAGTACCTTCTAAAAAAGGGGCCGCTTCAGGGTCTTTTGATTACGGAAAATAACTAGAATAAGAACTACCGGATTAAAGAACGAAACATTGAAAAGGGAAAGTATACTTTCGTTTTAATTGTAACTTATGTCGCAATTAACCCATTGAAAAATCAAGCAACGTTCGCCAAAAGCTTCAATTTATTGAGTAAAATGCATATTTATTTGTAGGCAAGGGCGTGTCCGAAATGTACGTATATAATCCTCTACAAAGGTGTGTGCGCGTGTGCATGCGTGCGTGCGTGCGCGTGTGTGGTGTGCGTGTGTGGTGTGCATGCATGTGTGTGCATGTGTGCGTGCGTGTGCGTGTGTGTGTGCCGTGCATGCATGTGTGCGCATGTGTGCGTGCGTGTGCGTGTGTGGTGTGCATGCATGTGTGTGCATGTGTGCGTGCGTGTGCGTGTATGTGTGGTGTTTGCGTGCGTGTGTGCGTGCGTGTGTGTGCATGTGTGCGTGTATGTGTGCGTGCGTGTGCATGTGTGCGTGCGTGCGAGTGTGTGTGTGCGTGTGCGTGCGTGCGTGAGTGTGCATGTGTGCGTGCATGTGTGCGTGTGCATGTGTGTGTGCGTGTGTGTGTGCTGCGTGTGTGCGTGCCTGTGTGCTGTGTGTGTGCATGTGTGCGTGTGCGTGCGTGTGTGTGCATGTGTCGTGTATGTGTGCGTGTGTGTGTGCGTGTGTGCCGTGCATGCATGTGTGTGCATGTGTGCGTGCGTGTGTGCGTGCGTGTGTGCGTGTGCATGTGTGTGTGTGCTGTGTGTGCGCATGTGTGTGTGCGTGTGCGTGTGCATGTGTGTGTGCGTGTGTGTGTGCGTGTGTGCCGTGCATGCATGTATGTGCATGTGTGCGTGCGTGTGTGCGTGCGTGTGCATGTGTGTGTGTGTGGGCGTGTGTGTGCGCGTGTGTGCGCGTAAGTTGAAGGAATAGTTGCCAAAAAGTCAGTCTTTTCCACTGTCGACAGCATCAGCATCAAAACTGACCGACCCGACCCCGTCGTCTTAGCATTTTACCTTTGGCGAAAATGTCACGATGAAAACAAAGTTTTGGTTTTATTGTTGTTGAAAATATGTCGCTTATTTCGAGCTCCCAATAAAAAGGGTCTGCCTAACGTCAGGGAAATGAAATCTTAATTAATTCCCCATCCACACAAAAACACACCGCAGTCCGAAATTAAATTGAAAGTGACGCATTGCAGCAAATGGATTTGGTGGGAGCTAAATGTAAAACCTATCTCCAGACCAGCTCGAAAGTTTAAATTAAAATTATTTCCTGGCTTGAGATAATAAACCTCTTATCTGGAAATAATTGCCGTAACCACTTCGCAGCCTGATCGTATGTGAGCAGCAATATTCCGACGCCAAAATCGACTTAAAATTATTCGTGGAAAGCAGAACGATTTTCCAGTTGCGTGACGACCTCGGCTGTGCGGAATTGTCGCCCGGAATTCAGCCTCGCTTTGAGACTTCTGTCGGCAAGCAATATGAGCAGTAGTTTAGATCACACGCAGATTAGTCGATCTTGGTTCTGCCTTTAAAACCAACAGTTGACTATTTTACTAAAAGGAGTAAAATTCTGTTTTAAAAAATGATTTAATTTTGCATAAAAATAGACATTGAAGCTTTATATGTTTAGCACTGTCAGAAAATTATTACACCGCATTTTTAACATATCTGGAGATGAATTTATGGCACAAAGTATTTAACTCACTGCGTGCCACCAGATGGCTCCACAAGCACTGCTATTTTAAAAATTAGTAATTTTTTTTAAAAGTACCAAAAAAAAAAAGAATTCTATTCTATAAGCACAATTCATTAATTAAAAAATCTACGCTATTTCTTTTATTTTTCTCTGAATCATAAGACAATTATAAGAAAATCTGGCAAAAGTTGTTGCGCTGATTAGCCACAAGTGAAAAGAGTGAGTTGTCAGTCAGTCTGCCAACTAGAGCGATCATGCGCCTTGTGGCTGAAGCTATATTTTCATTCAGGGTAGTGTGCGGAATAAGCACCCCTAGATAGAGCCATGTTGGTGTCAGCTGCTACTGTAAATGTTCAGTGCAAATTTAGACAACATTTTATAAATTCCAGATATTAAATGGATGAAAAGTTGTGATTCAAAAAATATTTGTATCTTTTACTTCTGTGATGTCAAAATTTGATCGATCAATTTCGCCAATGCACGGAATAGTTCAGAAGTGCAGTCTTTGAATTTGGTTTCTAAAAGAGCATCTGAGAAATTGAAAATTAATCTACAAAATGGCTAAAGCGAATGATCATATGAGTAGCCTGAGGCTGCATAGCTTTACATTCCAGAGATCTGTAGCCAGATTACATATATTTTAAATTTACATTAAATAATTGTTAAATTTTAATAGCTAAAACGACTTTCCCCTATTACAGAGGTTGTGCCACACACGAAAAATGTTAATTTTTTAAATTTAAAGTCTATCAACAACAGAAAGTACAACAAGGATAAATTAAAGCGGCTCTTTAAGATAGTTAGTAGTTGAGCACGTGAGCGAGAAGGTTACCTACGAATATAATATAGACTGGCGGCATGTATGGCCAGTAAACTCTGTTAACATATAATCTGGTGGGTGGTAGTCCAGTGGTAGACTTGGCTCTGTTTGACCTCCCTAAGATAGATTTTTCTTCTTGCTCTTTTCCAGCAGCTGCCCTCGAAACATTCTTTAGCGGTTTCCTCCCAATATATAAAATTGAAAAGTTCTAGTAACGTTTTCCAAGTATATATGGTGGAAGTTCCGCGGGCACCTGTTGACTGACCACCTCTCGACAGCCCCCAGTCGTACTCAAGTAATTAACTTGGTCACCAAGGCTTGTGAGACGTCCTGGAGACCTCGAAAGTCGGGGCACCGTTGTCAATGGGACACGAGTACCGTCTCTCTTCTGTTGTACGTGCAAAGCCGACCAAACGTAGGAATTGGTTTTATATGCGCGCAGGAATTTCGTGAAACATATATCCTCGGGGTGTCCCTACCTAGATACAAGTGGACCAAGGAGACATCAGAGATGAAAAGGGCTAGGGGCCTCGTAAACATTTCGAGGAAGCCGGGGCACGGATGCGAAACGAGCTGGCCATCCACGGCCCACCCGGGAACAAGGACATCACCTGTACAAAATGTAATGTTGCCTTGCTCCTGAAAGTGGCTGACAGATTACTCGCTGTAGGTAGTCTTTTTTAGGGAAATTTTTCAGTTTTTTTACTATTTTACGTCAAACAGATGAAAGAAAAAAGGTGTCGATGAAGGCTATGAGTAATTTCACTACATTCATTCGATCTGTCTGCGACGTCCAGCCTCAGAACGCCACACCCTGCCATCTCAACCACCACTGCCCTAAAGTCAGCACGTCTGCTCATCATCGGATCTCTCCAGATATTGTGTAAAAAAAAAAGAGATCCTCTAGCACCAGAAGAATCTTATTTTTGACTGATTTCTTAGGGGATCTCCTGGGAGCACTCAAACCTGACAGATCAAACGAACTTAGAAGGAACGGTATACTAAATGCTTAGCCCGTGATACATTTTGTATGGATGCCATGGTAACCTTCTAAGCTGGATAAATGTGCGAAAACACTCTAGCACAGTTTTTTTTTAAAACTTTCATCAAAATTGAGTTTATTTATTTATTTAAACTTGAAAATAAAACTGTCATAGGCATGCTGGATTTTTTGAAATGTTGAGAATGATAAAATTTGATTTGGTCGCCAAAATCATACAACCTAAGAGAATAATTAACAGTCCCCCTCCCCTGACACTACTCTTGACACGTTAGGGTCAAAATGCATTCCAAATTTGAAAAGGTTTGGATAAAAAACAAAAATGTTACGGATTCCAGAAAGTAATTTCTTAAAATATTTTATTCTGGAAAAATGCAGATAGACCGGGTAAAATTCCAATCTTCCTTTACTTATGTTCACTGTATCTTCCTCTAATGCAACTGAAAATCCACTTACAAATCAAGCGTACATTTATGAGCTAAGGAATATCTTCTATAAAAATTATTCTTTGTTTAACTCCTTAAATAAACCATTCCATTCGAAAATAAAATAGATTTAAAACATATACTTAGATAATTTAAGTAAAACATTTGCTTAGGGTGGTTACTTTTTGTTTTTTGTATACTTTACAATATATTATAATATGCAGACAAGAAGGAAGGAAATGAGGAATTCTTTTAGTGTACTGACCAATAACGAACAATGCAAAACGTTCTCGAGTCATTTCGCAAAGATCAAAAAGGTGTTAATAAATAATTAATCTTAAGGTCTCCTCCAGCCACAAGATTGGCATCTTGCCGAGGGATAATATGAAGAGAAAGAGGGAGCGATTAGGTCCGCCGACAGCGCGGCATGCCTTCATCACCGAGTATGAATAATCGCCACAGTGCACAATGTTGCTAACGCGCTTTCCATAGAGACGGCAAATCTGTCTTTGTCACGTGATCTTCAACCTGGCGGACATGAATTATCGCCCCTTTTCCCCGGTGTGTCAGAGGTCGACTAAACGTAGTAATTACTGAAATGAACCAGTTAGTGAGTCGTCTCGTTACACGACATCTTTATATATATATAATTCAAACTATGTTTTTTGTGCGACGGTTAAATAATTGTTTTAAATCGTAATGTTTGACTGGATTGAACAATCACTGGAACTTTTACAAAAAAATTAGCTAGAAAAAAACAAAACTCTTCTTCCTAAATTATTTTATGGAATTAATGGTGCCAAGATGCTTCAGAAAAGAGTTTATTAACTTTAATGATAAACTGATCGGGGATAATTTCGGTTTACTCCAGTAGACGGTATTTACATGGCATCACCGATCGAAGTCAGCCATTTTGGTTGAGTAATTAGCCAAATACGTTCTCTGGAAATGCTTTACAGCTCGCTGGTCAAATTCTCATATCGGTTCTTGGTTGCAGAAACAACGCTACAAAAGAAAATAAAAATGGTTCACTATCATGTTGCGTGCGGATTGACGGAAAACAAGTACTAGTGCTACACGGGCGTGATACGGACACAAAACGAGAGAAGTCAACTCTCTTGGGTTTGTGCACTAAACCCATGAAAAAATGATTCAGCTGCTGAAGATTGTAAACTATTCTTTTTGGCAAACCTCTGCTCTAACGTTCTGGGTCTTGAAGATATTTCACAGCAGTGAGATTTATAGTGTTGTTAGCCTTGGTAACCGAGCAAGTTACCTGGCTGGTTACGGTTGAGAGCTTTCGAACGAGAGTAAAAGAGCAAGCCAGTCAAGAGATACCCTCGAAACCTCACCATAATTACCAAAAAACTTACTAAAACTCTTCATTGTCACACGTGGAAGAACCCCGCAACCGACTGGCGAAGGAGAGAGAAAAGAAACTATAATAGGGAGGTTTGGAATTTCGTCTCAGCTATCGAGAAATCAATAAATGCTTTAAAGTGCGAAGATGTGTCTTAGTAAAGACCATCTCCCGATTTCAAAGTCAGCAGAAAATAAATAATCTTTTGTACTCAGGGCAGTGAGGAAATACTTGTGGCTAGTATAAGAGAGGGAAGGTTAGCGGATTTGATTTGACTCTTTTACAAAACCACAATTATAGTTTTTTTTTCTTTTTTCTTATGCTTAGTTTTGGAAATGCTGAGAAGATATGTTTGTCATAAAAAGTACATCAATATCAATCATGTTTGATTACCAAAAATATGCAATTTTTAGGAAACTTTTGCTGCATGTGTTTTTGTTATAAAGTTTCTCCTAAAAGTTACTTGGAAGTGAATAAAAGTCAACACAAACAGGATTTTCAAACAGCACGATGACTTCATCTGATTCGTTATTAAATACGAGTAAAAAAAATATTTGGAGTTTGTTATTTCCTTAATGAAGTGAAATATTAAACGTGCCGAGAGCTCGTAGAATTCTTTCCGCTTTTTGTTTTTTTTTTAATTAATTAAGTTTCAATGGATTATTTCTAATCCAAACAAAAATCCTTTAATCCAAGTTTCGACAGTGTTCGTGCTTCGTGATTGAAGCCAGATCACTTCAAAGCCACGCAAAGTAGATGGCGCTCGCTATTGATTCAACAGCGCCACCTACGTTGTCTGTGCGAGTCGAGGCAAGTTCGCTGTGCCTTCGCTTAAAAATGTGTAAAGTGTTTTGTCGTCATCAGTCAGTCGATGGCAGTTTTGCCTCGTGCGCTCTACCGGAGACGACGCTCTGTCACTGCGCCATGTTTTCCTTATCGATCGACCACGGGAGTTCTTCGTTGCCGACCGCAAGACCGACACGCTGCGCAAACAGGCATCGGCAATTCCGCCTGTGCCTAGTGGTTCCGCACCACCAGCCAAACCGTGGGACTTGTGTGACAATAGAGAGAGCGCCGCGTTCGCGATACACAGCGATGTGTGTACGAGTACATCGGAAAGGTCGCTTTTTCTCAGGTAGAAAAAATTGTAATTAAAAAATATGAACAAAACCATATAACCACAGGTGGAAGTCTGTGTTGGTTCTAAAACCACTTTATTTCCTGATATTTACTCAACAATAAGAAAGCTAACAGAACTGATGGAAAACAAAGAGGCGTTTATCATGTCGCGGTACAGCGGCGAATTAACCCTCCACACCGGTCTTTGTAAATGTGTCATTGGTTATGACGAAGAGATGGCGTATATATGGAAGTTATGTTTATCATCTAACAATATTTTCAATTTGCGGACTTTGTTTGCTTTTAATCAGAGTGACAATATGCATCATTATTAAAGGAACTCCGAAGTGAATACAGTTTTAGCGTGTATTACTACTATTACCTGTGATTTGGTCCACCCGACCGCGTGGGATTTCTCCGGTTTCCTCCCATATCTAAAATTCAGGAGCCTTAGTAAGGGTTTGTTGTTTTTTGCTGGCACGTGAGTGGAAAGTAACCTCGCTTGGCCCTCTTCCTTCTAGCTCACTGCTGTGAAGTGTCCTTAGATCTCCACACTCAGCACAAGGTTCACCAAGAAGCAGAAGAACGCTGGGATTGCTGATCATTAATTACCAAAGGTAGATACGAAACAACAGTTGAATATTCTCCATTTGATACTTTGAGAGGATCATCTTGAGTCGTTTATCCTTTTTTGAGATGAAAATAGAAAACTCGTGACGTTAGAACCCATGACAACGCCATAGGGTGCTAAACTACGCGGCAAACAAAGCTGTTCGAGATCTTCCAGAGTGGAAAGCTACAGGGCCGCCTAAACACGTTCGAAATTATTTAGAATATGAATTTACTAAAATTTCCTTGAAATCGGGGAAGTAGGTTAAAAGATGGTTTAATTTATGGAGTAAATCCTTTGCTGACCGACCAGTGTTCCTTCAGTTAATCAAAATTAATAAAGACAGCGAGCCGTGTTTTCTATTAACTAGCAATGATATAGAAAATGTAGTTTATGCCTCTAGGTAGAAAAGAAATAAGTTGGTCTGCTAACATATTAATGAATGAAGAGAAACAGTTAGATTTGCAGATTTAGCTAAGGAAATTATCTCTACTGTTGAAATTAGAAATTAGACGTAACTTCATGAGGGCGAAGAAAAATTAGTAGAGACAAAGAAATAGCACTGTTATTATGCTTTGCTTTGATCATTACTTTTAGATAATAGTTCTATGACCAAAAATGATACAACTCTGTTTGTGGTATCTGGTAGCAAGCCACAAGTAAATTAATTGGGCACATTTAACACTTGAAAATTATCTGTAAAAATCTAACCGTCATTTCTTAATATAATTTGTATACTCTGCGACAAAATAAACCGTAACTACGTTATTTATAATCAATAAAAAAGTTCAGAATGCGAACTCATAAACTTGCCATTTTACCATAACTTCACAGCATAAATATTGCAAAGTCGTACTGTCGTAAAATACGACGTTGACATAAGGGTAAAATATCAGGACTCCAGCTCCCGTTGTATGGATTGATTAAGTAATTGTAATTAGGCATTACAAAGATGCGGTTTAGGTAATTTTATCACCGAAGTTGTATAAGTTAATACGACTGCTGGCAAAATCTCAGAGTGGCCACGTGTCTCATTGTAGAAATATCAAAACATGTACGTAAATGCAGCTAACTCCAAATTATAATAATTTTGTTGATAATAATATTATTTTTCTTTATTTTTAAAATACATTAAGAGGCATTTATTCTGCACCAGGGGCGCAGACAACTGAGCCTATTTATTGCCTTAGACCCTCATCATTGATTTTTAAAAGACTGGCATTTCAACAATGTTTTGAAAGAATGGCAAAAATGTCAGTCAAAACCTGATCAGCCTTAATGTCGATGTTAGACAGATTCAAATCCAGTCTCCCCGAAAGAAAGATTTTAAAAATGGGTCAGGTGGACAACTGTTGCCTCTGTTTAATGAGCTGTTATAATTAACTAAATCATGGTTGTGACATACGATCTCCACACCATATTCTCTATTAATCTACTTACTAGAGACGTTCAATAAAACCAGGCTGAAATAGCATCACTGTAATAGTATCCGGTCGGTTTGATTTCAACGTCCCTTAACTCGATCTTACTGTAATAATGCACGTTATACTGTTTTAAAATTGTTTAAAACTAAAGAATGATTTTTCTATTTATTAAAACTATTAAGAAAACTTGTTTCTTAGAAGTTCAAGTGCAGACGCTAATTCTTCCGCAATGAACGGAGGCGGAGGAAGAGAAGAAGAAACACATCCTTCTCTCGGGATTCTGGGCAGTCCAGTCGGACGGACTCTCCCGCTTGGTTGTTTTTTCGCATGTGAGAAAAAGATATCGGATTAATTATGAATATTTATTCTCAAAATAAAACAGCTGTAGATTTTTTTAAAATCTGTGATATTTTCTGTATTACGATATACTAATTGACGGATTATACTGAACAAGAGAAAGGTTAATGAAATCAAACTAGCTGAAGAAAGGAAAGTCACCTCTTTTAGATAAGATAAAATGAGAAAAACTTTTAAGAGCGGAAATTTTTCTGATGCCAAATTAAACAGTCTAGAGTCATTTGGCCACGTGACCCTTTATCTCTTGGAGGCAGGCAGGGACCACACACGATGACTCCTATTACAGAAGCGAGAGATTTGAGGTGTACAACCGCAGGAGAAAACTGATCATGTTGCGAAAGGTGCCCAGCACAAACCGGAAGCGTCTTGTTTAACTAATCGCTTAGCTGACACGTGTTCAAAATGATGGAGGTGGAATCCCGCAGTTATCTTTGTGCATCTCATCCTTCGAACATATGTCGCTCTGGGAATTTTTGCTCTTGGTTGTTATGGAAACAGCTTAGTAACTATTGGTAATTAGTAGTTCCATTATTCTTCTTCTTTCGGTTAAAAAAAAATTAAATTTGTTTTTTATTAATTTAATACCATGGTTATTTAACAAATAATAATTAAAAGTAAAATGAGAATGTGTGTGTGGTGCATAATGTAAATAATTCAATAATAGTTGGTGAATATGCTGCTGTGTCGTACAGCGGTTCCTACATTGGAAACAACGGAGGGAGAGTACTTCTCTGATTATCCCATGAGAACGTTGCCCATCCTGCATTTCGGGGGATGCGGTTCTTCCAACTTCCACAAGGATATTCCTAGTCGATCTTTTTCATTTTCAGATGTGGAAGAAAATGTGTGAAAAAAAAGCGAAAATAAACCATGCGAGAGATGTTCGTCAAACCGAGGCGACTCCAACCGGGAATCGAACAGTCTGACTACTGAGCGACCGACCGCCGCCTCTTAGTTGGTGATAAGAGATGTAGTTTAGCGCCATTTCCACCCAGAAAAAAGCAATAAAGTATACTTCCTTCAAAAGTTAAAAAATGAACAAAATGACAAAAAAATTACAAAACATTTTTATTAACCAAATGTCCGACCTTGACTTTTCTTTATGTAGCTGTAACCAAAGAAATATGTAAATTAATTTTTCTTTAAGACATTAAAAAACACTGATTTGTGTTCTTATCAATTTTGGTTTTGGTAGATTCAGATTTAGTGTGAAGAATTATTGGTTGGATAGGCCCAGGTGGCAGAATGGCTAAATGTGGACAGAAGTGTGGTGGGATAATTTCAAGTATATGGAGGTATTGTCCGAGGATCAGTTTATGATTGACCACAGATCACAGTCCCAGCAGATGATCACTGTGTCACTTTTGGCTTGGCGAAGCAGAACCTTAGCATCGACCATTCCGATCTGTCTGTAGCCACAATTATACGCAGGAGGTGTGTATGCACAATCCATAGTGTGCATCGACATGACTCGCTAACGTAGACATAACTGGTCGAACAGGTACCGTAAACACGTATCGCTTGGACACCGCATCGCTAGAACTATGTTCTATTTGGTGGAGTCAGTATTTAGCCCATCTGGAGAGAACGTGGATCACTGTGTTGGTGGAGGTGTAATGGTCTGGCAGAAATTTTATTGAGCGGGCGTACAACATTACCAATATCTTTAAGACCAAGCCATTACTCTAGCCAGTACGGTCTCCTGATCTAAATCCTAATGAGAATGTTTAGGATGTTCTCTCCAATCCTCCCCCTTAAGATCACTCCAGAAACCTCTGATGTCAATGCATTTTAATAAACGAAGTAGTTTTGATAATCCACCAATAGAATCTCTCCAGCGTATAGCATGTCAGAAAAGTCGTGGCCCCGGTTTGTTCCACTCCCCGTTTATTCATGTACTTATTTGCCCTCTTCTTGTTACGCTGCCTGAATTCTGCTGGGATTTTTTGATCAAGTCGACTTTTCCATCCCCCCCCAAAAAAGGAAGCTAAAATGTAGAGGTTTCATTAATACCAACTTATTTATTAAAAGATAAAGTGGAATAAAAAACAACCCACAATTTCTAATTTGAGATACACTCAGTGGAGATGGCGCATAGCGACCGACGTGAGACAGGGAGTCAGTCATCCATGGCCGTGGGAGAGCAGCAGGAGCAGCAGCAGCAGCAAGGGTGACAAATTGGCGACACTCAAGTCTGGGCTTCCAGGCTTGTGCGGAATGCTCGTCTGTTTTTACGAGGACTGTTATCTATCCCGTGTATCGACGGTGCTGGTCGGGAATCTGGCAATGACAGGGTTTCATCGAGGTGGAAAGAATATGACACAGAGATAAAGATCGTAAGTAAAATGAGCGAGGGGTGAACGGATAGTGGGTGCCACATCAAGCTTTATAACTTGTTTCCATGGAAACTAACTCCGTGAAATATTTCCGAGGAAAACGCTTTCCACCTTTTGTTTATTTACCATTAAGGGCCATCCCCCCTTTATGAAAATTACTGCTAAGTCTAGGTAAGTTTGAAGTCTACTGATGTGAGTGCTATTTTTGGAAAGCGAGTCATAGATACCCCGCAGCGCGATGCTACTGTTCACTTCTGTGTGTGTGTCGGTGCTCAGGCCTTCAGTCAGCTTCTTACTCGGTCGGAACTGTTCGTTTCCTCAGCCCATGCGAGTTGTTACCGCCCGATTTGTGTAACCAGTGTTGACCGAGATTATATTTGTCATATACGCATAATGTCTTAAATAAGCACAAGACCGTGAGCTCAGGTATCTACTGCAGTGCTATAAATTAGTATATGCATATTGTGTCGTCAGTAAATACGTCAAAGGAAAAGGTGTTGGATGTATTACGTACGCCTTGGGGTTATTTTTAAAACCCTGCCTATCTGTAAATATTTTGATTAAATTTTATTTGCAAAAAAATATTTATATCTTTTCAAATGAGTAAGCTTCTAAATGATTACAATTATTATTCTCATTTAAATTTTTTAAAGCGTAATGTATGTTAAGATATTCGCATCAGTTATGTTTGTCGCTTACGACTGATTCTAATTTCCATTTGAGTCCAGGACTTGCAGTAGACAAAATTATTAATTTCTGTCAGTGTTGACACTTTTTAGTGTATGTTTGCACAAATGTGTTTATACTGTCTCTAGTCACCACCAAATAATAAGAATTTACTGTCTCCAGCTTTTAACAATGCTTCTTAAATTGGCAATAATCAATCGCCTCTGATGTTCGCTTGCCATGTGGAAAGCGTAGATTCAGTTTCCGTGCGCTGTTGGCGCTTCCACGTCGACTCAGTGTGCATTAGAGCATATGAGAAGATCCATGAGTTAGGCAGCCCGTTATCCCATTTTTCTCAAATAAAATCCATGAGTTAGGCAAAAGTAAAGCTGACGGCCCGAAATGAACAATTATTCTCATGTGCATTTTGCGAAAATATGAGTGATGCCACCAGTAAAGTACGCTCACCGTCCCTAATTAAAAAATTTCTTTCTTTGATTAAATCTGGTTCTCAAAAAGTATCAATGACAAACTTTCTCGTTGTTTCAATAAAACAAGTTTTATTTTCTTGTTTTGTGCCAGAGTCAGACAGCAGGTAACAAAGTTGATTATAATTTTGGCTGCCTTCGGCTCTAAGCAATTTCAATAATGATATCGCTAATTCTCTTTACACCTTTGATCTCTCCTACATTCTTATTTTTTTCTTTGTTCGCTTTATTTATTTAATGTTTTTTTTTAAGATAAAAAGTCGCAAGATCAAATGATACGGAAGTTGTAAAAACAGGCCTTTGCGCAAAGTTAATAAAAACATGAAAGCAAATAAATAAAGTGAAAGTAGATATATGAGAAAAAAGTGCGATTCAGCCAGATAAGACAAAGACTGTGATTAAAAATCAGAATAAAGTTGTAAGCTAAATTCTAAGGCATGAGTATCTGTAATCAAAATATTTTAAATGAGAAGCAAATGAGGGTCAGTGTGTGAAGATTAGCTGTTTTATGTTGATTACGATAATTTTCATGATCTAAAGCATAACTTACTGGTCCATTCTATCTGGACAGCTACTGTGGCTGCAGTGATGACTAAAAAATAATGGAACAAAGTAATGAAGATTGACTACTGGTCAAAATATCTCTGTCTAACGGCACAGGAATTTAATTAACTGTACATGCAGGGTTGCTCTAGCATTTCTCGATTAGGAGGCAATGACAACTATGATAATCGTGAGACTTTCTTTTTATATTTCTGCAAGCGCAAAGAATATTTTAAAGCAATGGAAAAAACACCGTTCAATTTTTAAAAAAGAAGTAGAATAATAAGACTTTTTGAGATATTGGGGTGGCACCCGGCAGCATCGGCTCTGTAATGTAGTTTCAGAAAAAAATTATTAAGGATTATTATAAGAACTTTTAGATATGAAACAATTCATTTTGTTCGCTAGCAAAACTAAGGTGATAAAATTATGAAACCAAAGCACATTTCTCTTCGGTTCTTATTTTTTTCGAAACCTTGTAACCTCGTCTTGTAAATGTTCCACTATCGAGGGAAAGATGCTGATAAATTACGAGGTGGTGCAGAGAGATTCTTTAGGTGGCCATATTTCAAGAATTCATTGTATATAGAAAGATTAGAAACGTTAGGTTTATTTAGTTTGAATTTTAAACATTAGCATGAAAAAAATAAAGGTTTTTTAAAAGATTAAGAATTTTGAACATGCATTCAGCAAAAAATTCTTTCCTTTATCTACTGGATGTAGGAGCCGAAGCGAAGGCGGTTAATCTGTACGACATCATACTACTAAATCGAAAGCTTGACAAGTCAACCTCTCTCATGTATTGACATCAACCACATTAAAGACCCCATCAATTAAGCAATAGAAATGATTTTTAAAAAGATATAAAGAACGTCACGGCTGTTGAGAAAGAACCTTCTGCGCCTTGGTGTCGATAGAAGACTGTTTGGAATAAAGGAAGGTGGATTTTGGTGGGAGAAGGCTAAGAATTAAAACTATAAGGTAAAGTCTCACTTCATGAACACAGCTGTTAAGTCTCAAGTTCATCAATATCCTGCGTGGATGCTGTCTATACAAAAGATGTACATATATATTTGCTTATTAAGCGACTCTTTTAATAAAATATAAAGTTCTCAAGAAGGAAAAGTCAATTTTGGAGCAAATGTCTAAAAAAATATTTTAATTTTTACGTTGGAAATAAAAATGTCTTTAATGTGTCGTTTAATATCATACAAAGTCTATGTTTCTCAACACATATCGTGTATAAGAAGAGCTTATGAGGTTTCAATGACTCAGTATAAAACCCGCTGGTATTTGTAACTACAAAAGTGAGATTTTAAAAAATGTAGCTACCTTTAGGGGGTTCAAGATGGCGACCTTTTAAATAAAATAATTATCAAAGTAGTTATTCACTGGAAGCTCATTTCAATCGCTACAAATTTAATGTCAGGCATTTAATTCACATTCCACTGATTTAATTTAATGTTAAAACTTTTATACACAAAAAGACAAAGTTTAAAGGAAACTACATCCATAGTTATTCTTGAAAGTTGAATATATTTTTTAAAAAAACAGTATGGCGTTTAGTTAATACAATTATAACAAAACCACTAAATCATAATAATTTATTACTTGCGTTTTATTAATTATCAGAGCTCCGTAATTGAAAAGTAAAATTAGTAGAGTTGTACATAATGCTGCATTTAAAGACGACGAATCTGTTAATAAACATCCGATCACCTTGATAAATTAAATAAACAATATTGTAATAATTTATCTATATCATTAGTTACAAGATTAATTTAGAAAACTTAGACATGATATTCTTCAAACATTTATGAGGCTGGCTGGAGCTCTCCTGTCAAGAAGTCTACAAACAACTCTTTATGCGTCATAGTTGCCGCACGGCGTTTGTCATACTTGTCTAAGATAGGAGCTGTACAGCGAAATAAGGTCATTAAATCTACCTTCATTTTAAAAGAGCCCCAAAACTCAAGATGGAGATTTCAGTAGTACAGATATAAGAATATTACGTTTATTGTTTTAAACACATCTTATAATATATGATTAGTAATTTTAGCATCCACGTTAACAATGAGCTAATGGCTACTGACTGAGTGATGCTATTTTCCCTGACATTCTTTCTGAGAAAGTTTTCATCAAGAGTAATGCTTAGTGACAAGCCAAATAATCTTCTTTAACTAATAATTATACTTTTAAATGCAGAAATAAACATGGCGGACAAGAATATTTTGATGATTTATTAGAGAAAGCAGCACAAAAAGCTGTAGGAAATATTAAGCAACTTCCAGTTGTATTTTTTGTTTTGTTTTTATTAAAGTGACGTCGCCATGGTTTTAAAGTCTAGATGTCTCTATAAACTTCAGACTAAAACCCAAATCAGTGAATAAGCAAACAATACAGTTTTACTACTTGATCTTGGAATTTTAATGGCTAGAAGTTTTCTAGTGACATATATTCTGTTGGAAAATAAATCAAGCACAACTACTATTACAACAAACGAAACAAAACAAGAACCTAATCTATCCCATAAATCTTTACTCCGCAGGGGGAGGCTGCATTCTACCAGTGAGCATGTAAGCGTTCTAAAGAAAAGAGGCTGTTAAATACCTTCCTTCACCCAATCAATTAAACAGAAAGGATCGACCCATTGTTTGGAACTTTTAGTTTTGAATATTACTACAACTGTATTGGTCAGGGTGTGCACCATGAAATATAGAGATTTTTTTCCGTGAAGATGTTATGCTCGACTTCTAATAATTCCGTACGCTTTATAGCCTTTTCTAGATTCTCTGTTTTACCGTTCTAATGTCTTGACAAATATAAATAATACATTAAACGAATATTATTTTCAAAAAAGTTGCAACTGGCAATGACAAAGATTTCTCGTAAAAACCAAACGTGTGAGGCCTCGAAATAGTGCGGAAATAAAGCAAGACTAATGAGAAATATGATAATAACAAACGAGTTGATGGTCTCAAGACTTCAAGAGATTCAGTGCATGCTACTGGATAAACAATGAGGCTGAAGGGAAATTGTGCCTGGAACTCACAAGACATGGAAAAAAATTCAAATTTATTCACGCTTTTACAACAAAAATAAGAATGATTTTGGCTCAAAACAACCTCTATCATCGACTGAAAGAACTGGATGTGCAGTTGATCTGCATGTAGGATACCCACCTAAAAGAGAAACTAGCCTTCCGAATGAGATGTAATGAATATGCAAAGCAAGATGGAAACAACAGACCAAAGGGGGGTGTTTATAGTTTCATACGAGATCAGTCTAGCTAACTGTAAGGGACATATTCATATCTAAAACCACAAATGCCTGGTTCAAATTGATTTTGGTGGAGGAAAGATAACCTAAAAGAACACGAAACTAAAGATCCACACAGTCTGTATTAGTAAGTGAACCGCGTTTTATCCTTTTGGATATTGCAAATAAATCTTGGTCTACAAAGAAAGTCTTTCTCTAAATGGATTCACAAGACCGTATCATGAGAAGAGATTGTAAAAAGACAGAAGGCGTCACTTTGAAGATGAAATTATAAGGAAAGGACTTCGATAAGATCTTCTTGAAAATTTCCCAGAAAACGACTCTATGGATCAAGACAGGACTACAAGACATAGTGGAACATGAAATCCAAGTGCTTCATGATAAAATGACTAAAGCAATCTTAAAGCTGAAACAACTCGAGGGAGGAGAGCATTAATGACCACAGGAGGGTTTGTGTGCAGTCTTGATTATGTTTAAAAACAAGCTTTTACTAGAAGAATACTTAGCCAAGACGGAAAATTCCAGGGTGAAAAAGAGCAGCTGGAATGTCTGGAGAGAAATGTTCTTGAAGATGACTCTGGAAACTAATAGAAAAGAGGCAAAGAAAAGGAACGAGAATATTAACGACTCGATTACATTTAAGAGAGATGTTCGTGACAGGATTAAATTTTTGCAACCTAAAGAACTTAAGAACACGATCAAACAACCTGAAAAGAAGAGATGCACGGTCCAACGTATCGCCAACAACATGCTGATCCACCTTGGAAAGAAAGGCAGAGCATTCCTGCTGACTCTTTTCAATAGAAGTTGGAAGCATGGATGCCTTCTCACTTGTCGAAGAGAGATAATAGTTTTCCAATGTCTAAAAAAATGGAAAGAACAAGAAGAAAACAGCTAGCTACAGGCCGCTCAGCTCTACATCTGTGTAAAAAAACTTTTAAAAATACAAACAAGTGATTAATATAATGACTCTAACACAAGTTGGATTTAAGAAGGTTAAAAGTATTGCAGATCAGTGCGCTTATTATCCAAGCTGTTGAAGATGCATAGTTTTGCTTTATTTGTTGACCTAAACAAAGTTTACTATGGATTCTTGTGCCAAAGGAGGGTAATCATCTGCAAGAATTTCAGAATTTGAATAGGTGGGAAAATGTACAAATGAATAGTAGCCTACTTAAGATACAGACATTGTAGAGTCCACGTGGACAGTAGGTAGCAACAGCAGAAAGTACAAGCCAAACAAAAAGTACCACAGGGCGACATCTTCTCTCCACTATTGTTTTTGATGGTCATCATTGACCTGACAAAACGCTTACTTAGAAATATCAGAAATGCCTTGTTTTCTAATCATCTAAAAATGAGAATTTTACCAGGTATGTCATTCCAGAAGTTATGAAAAAAAACTTGAAGAGTGGGCATTGTCCATCAGCAAAAATAAAAGTGTCAATCTAGTTCAGTTTGTCAACCAACGTGAAAACACCAACAACCACAGTCAGCAGAAATCCACTTTCCATGAAAAGAAATCCAACATACCCAAAAGTAAACTTTGACGTCAGAATAGTCTGGAAATCGTACTAATTGCCTCAACATGAGAGTAAATCTAGAAACTAGCAACTTCTACTTGAAGAAGAAACCTGAAAACTTTTCTGAAAGTGTACATTGGATATGTGAGACCTGTTCTTAAGTAGGGATGAGCATCACGGTCAGCTGAGAGCCAGGAAACTAGATGTGGTACAAAACTCTTGCCTTTAAATCGCAGATGGATGATTAAAATCCACCCTTACCGTAGACCTGGACGGATCTTGTATCTCCACGATGACAGATATTTATTTTTTGTAAAATATGAATCATTGATATAAATGTACATAGTTGGTTCATCCGAAAAACCTATAGAAGACGAGGATCATTGCCACAGGCGATTGGTGTTCAAATCAGCAGCCATGGAGTATAGCCTTGTTTTAATAGACACTGGGTTTGAAGGAAAGGTTGTGAGCATGTGCAATGATCATTGCTAAACACCATCAAATGCGAATAAAGTCCAGACCACACGTACATCTGAGCCTTTTTTACAGCTCTGAGAGTCTTAAAGAGAAAGGTAAACTTGGTGGTACAATGAGAATAAAGTCGTCAGTAGATTGTCCAAAACTGGAAGCCAGAAGAAGCAGCAGCAGTGAAACCATTTACGATGAAGCATGCTGTCTGGTGACGAGCACTGAAGCGTTTGGAGGATACAGATTGGACAAAGATCAAATTTATGAGTTAGACAGACATGACTGGATAGATCAATGAAACTACGAATAAGTTACTGCGATCTCAGGGAGCAACTATTTAGATAATTTAAAATTGGTAGAGCATTACTGTGGGTGGTGCAAGCGACACGAAGAGACTGTAAATAGCGTTGAGACGATTGAAACTGCTGACAGAAGACTCCACCCTGGGCAGTTGCTTTAAGGTGAGGGGGGGAGAGGCTCACGTCTTTGTCTTACTTCGAAGTCTTGAGTTAAGGCTGACGATAACAACAACAAATCAGCGAATATTTAAAAGCTAAAGGCATCTAAGAGATTACTAAAATTCTCCACGATAAAGATGATCATACTTTGTAAGGCATACATTACATAATTTTTATGCAATAACCAAAACAAAAAAGAAAATCTCTGCTATTATGCCTGGCAAAAGAAAACCGTTCATCATTACAATTTCAGATCCAGCTCTTCTGTTATGAAAGAAATAACAAGTTTACTTAAAAGGAAACTTGCTTTCGTCTTAATTATTTGCTGTTTCCAATTAATTTTGTGTTTAAATTAAAAACAAAGAAACAGATTGGCAACGTTGAGTTGGAGACAAAACAGTTAATTATATTCACTATTTTGCTGGTATTTAGACTTTTAGTAATTTATTAAATAATTTTCTTTAAATATATCTGGAATCCAAAAGAGTTCATTTCCATTTTTTAAAATAAATAATTAGTCTTAAATTTATAGAAAAGAAATTCTTAACAAATTTAAAGTGTGAAAGTTAATCATTAGAGAGATGATTTATCTGGAAACGTATGTAAAAAAGTTCTCTTTTTTTTCTCGAGTGTTAAGCAGAAAAGATTCGGATAACAGTGGTTCTGCAAACAGAAGATTTGCTAACTGCGGCGGAAGGAGTTAATAGTGGCGGCAGCCTTTGAGCGATGGACTTTAAAGTGCAAAGCAAGGACAGAAGTGGTCCAAGAATTCCTCATGTCTTCGAAGAACAAAGGGTCATGTCTGGTGGCACCATTTGTTCCCATGGCAACACCGTCCGTTGTTTGTGATGGGGAGGGGGAAGTTGTCGCAAGACACATTACAACGCATTAAGTCGTGGCTGCGTTATCTCGCCGTCTTCTAAAGAAAATCCGCCTGCCTTACTTCTGCTAACAGCGGGAATCATAGCCACAGGCGAAGAGAGAGAGAGAGAGAGAGAGGAGAGAGAGAGAGAGAGAGAGAGAGCATCATTCTACTTGTGACAAAAAGTACTAATCAGTCACAAGATATTGCAGCGAGTTATGTAGCAAAACGTCAAGAAATGTATTGTTTCGTCTTTTTTTCCCCAAATACATAAAAATATAAAATGATTAACAACAATAAACATTTGCAGTACAAACTAAGACAGCCAGCCCACTATTATTCTAATTTGCAGTCGCCTGAATCATCAGAATGTTTAAGATTTCTTAGCAGTTTTTCTCGTCCCCGAATCCTTTCTTGGAATATTTTATTTTCGTAAATATATGTACGCGTATATTTATTACAAAAAAGGGAGGAAAGCTTGTGATTACACAGAATGCATTAATTAAGTATAGAAGAGAGTGAAAGTGAAAAGGGTTTGTGCCTTCTCAGCTTGGTTTGGTGGTTATGTGAGGGTTCACAGGGAAGAGAAATGGCCATGGATATAATTCTTAAATTGATTAATACAGTTAAATTTTCCGGTATTTATTCCATCCTCTAACAATTCTATTACCAAAACAGCGTTTACATTTCTGATTTCCAGCCGTAACTGATTATTAGCTCATTTTCAGTTATGATTCCTGGTATTAATAACTTAAGATAGCAGAAAAACCTAAGTCTCTCCCTGTCCACTCGCTCAAAATCCCTCATTACTTTGGAAACTCCAACTAAGTTCTTCCTTAAAGATTGAAAAATTAAACGTGGTAGTCTAATATTTTCATTCTCTCAGCATATTCCAAATGCTTCAGGGCAGAAAACATTTGTAGCAAATATCTGCTGAACTCCAGTAAATCAGTAAAGTCTCGATTAAGGACTTCATGCCTACACAAGTATTCGGGATATGGGAAGGCCCAAGGACGTATGCATTATGTTTGATACTCTGCTTAATTACTCCTGCGGTTTATTTAATTTGTAGCTAAAATCTACTGATTTCTTACCTGAGATTTTGGTTTACGCAGACATTTTTTCCGTTATATTTCCCAGTTTGTGCTCCCAATATAATAATAGTAACTATTATTGCCTTTTTGCTCAATTGTACATTTTTACCATTAAGTTCCATTTCCCACTTAAATGACTAATCTAATAGATTTTTTTTTTAAATTTACTATAAAACTATTTCTTTTTACAGTAAAATCACAGGCGTATGTTTTAGCATGATTTGCAAACATCTAAACATTAATGCCTGGCACACAGTAAAATCACTCGTGCAAACAAACAAAAAAAGACAACGGAATCAACTCTGAACCCCGTGACAGTGACACCACATCTAATACTATGCCTTGTCTTATTTTTAAGAAGTTTTCTATCCATATTTGAAATGCACCTCGCAATTAGTTTTTATGTGGGACTTAAACAAAAGCCTCTCTGAAGTCTAAATAAGCAACATCGGCTTTATTTTACCAATCACTAACTTAGTTAAGTCTTCAGGCCATGAAACTCACAACAAGGATTCCTTAAAGTATCATTCTTTGATCAGACGTTTTTGTAAACTGTCTTTCATAAATGATTCTAAACTAACTGACCCATAATTATTACCAGGACCTCTGTTAACGCCCGTTTGCTCTCCACTCAGTAATATCCTTCTGTGCCAACAAAATGGCTCAAAACTCACACAAAACCATCTTGCAGGTTTGCTTGTTTTAAAAAGAACATTCTTGGGAAAATATGTCCCTTAGCCCTAATGATTTCAGCTGAATTCATTTTATTCAAAATCAAATTTTCTGTAATGGTGTTGTGTAGATCTGTTTTTCTCAACGTTTGCTCCACTTAGGTTACATTGAATTTGCTTTTTAAGGTATAAATACTGGGAAAATTAGATCGTTCATCTTGCCACTCTTCTCTGCTTAGCACATACAATCAGTATCATAAGAACTAGCTACAGATTTTTAAAAATTTTCCGTAACTGAATAAGTTCTACAGTTTTCAAAATAAATTTTAAAATGTTTTAAAAGTTAAAACTTCCAAAAATTATCCCAGATTTTCAAAAATCTTTTTTTAAAATCTGGAACACACAAGTAAACAAACTTTTCAACACAAATTATAAACATAATTTGCGATTATTGTAAAGAAACATAATTAGTTTAAGAGTAGATTAGTGTTAATTAGTATGTGCAGATTTATAGTTGAGGTTTTCTGCTAATTTCCGTGCTCTGTTCGCCTCAGTATGGACTAGGAAACTGGCACGAGGGGCTGTCTTTAGTAGGTGCCTTGTGTACAACACGGGGGTTCAAAGAAGTGTCTGTAATGATTTCTACTACTAAGATGAAAGAAATGACTCAATTTTAAATGAATTCATAAAATGGCTCTCGGTTAAAATAATTTATGTTAATAATAAAAATAATGGTTTGAAATACAGTTTTTGCTGTTTTGGTCAGCATTTGCAAATCTCATCATAAGAAAACAGATTTGGCATTAACTACAGTGGCTCATTTACAAAGTAAATCAAAGATAAAGTGAGCGGTAATCTTTCGAGAATTATACGTACAATAAATAATTATAAGCTTACATCTTTTCTTATCCTCAGGGGAAATAATTCTGGTTAGGGAGCTTAGCCGCGGTTGTCCGCTTGGAAATGCTGCCAGTCCAAGTCACGTGGGACTCAGCTCTTCCGCTAACTACAGAAACTCTTAACAGACCTTTTCATTTTCTTTTTATAAATGGGAGAAAACCGGAGTGTGAGAAGAAATCTTGCTTGAAAAATACGCCAAAGCGAGAAGGTCCCAGTCAAGATTCGAATTCGGACTCTTAATCTTGCTATTCCAGTAGTGTAACCACTGGACTTCGGCACCGCCTGTATAGAGGCGATTGATACAAGGCCGCGTACTCACAAACTTTAAAAACCCTCATAAGGTAAATTTTTCTATCGTGTATGGTACTATACAGGTTATTATTTTTATATTATTATTATTATTATTATTATTATTATATTATTATTATTATTATTATTATTATATATTTTATTATTATTATTATTATTATGGTTATAGTAGTCGTAGTAGTAGTAGTAGTGGTGGTGGTGGTGGTAGTAGGACATTTTCCTTTCCCCTTTGTGGCTTGACAAAAAATTGAAAACAGCCCTTGTTTCCCTTTTATTCGTTCTGTTATGTGCGAAATTACAAGAGATGCAATATTTCTTTGTGCGTATCTCTCGCTCGATCCGAGAAAAATCAGAAAGAGATCTTTGTTCAGGGGCAAACAACGCAAGTTTAGAAAAATTTGTTAATTAATTAACAATCTAAGGCGCGGAGAATCTCAGACGAGCATTTGTTTTAAAGTAAGTAGACAAGAGAATGCTGCGGGTGGGAAAATATGGCGACCTATCACGTGACGATTCGAGAAAAGTAAGCCTTTTTATTTTTGTCTTTTGCTGAACGTGCAACAGGACCAGGGACATCATTAGTTAAACAGCAAGGATCGCATCGATAGAAAATGGAATCGAGTGATCATTTCATTATACTGCCTGTTCCTTACTTTAGCAGAATTTATATTGGAATTTGTTAGCATGTCTGAGAAACAACCCTGGCAGAAACAGGAAGCCCTTCGTTCGTGAAGCTCGTGGACACAGAATGTGATATATTATAACTGTTAAGAAGATAGAAATCGCTTGCAAATTCCTGACCCTTAAAAAAAAAACAGTATTAAAGATTGTTTCAAGGAGATTTGTGAGTTTTTTCGGTAGTCAGACAAACATTGAAATCAATTTAATATACACCAATTTGCTTGCTGTTTCACTTCAGCAGCCTCATCGTTTCGGGAAATGACGTAACCAATCAGCTCACGTGACTCCGACTTTTCTGTTTGACCGTTTTCCATCTTTAAACAGCCTTTATAGTATCCATGTGAGGGCACCAAAAGCCGAGGAAGCACAAATTAATGACGATTCTACAGTCCACTTTTAACTTTGATGATAAACAGAATATAGCAATATTAATAACTAATAATCTGCTGGGAATTTTTGAGTGGGAGGAATATGGAATGTCAGAAAGAAATAAAAAAGAACCGAAGGGTCTTCTCGGTATTATTATTGCGACAGATTGTCAACATTTGGGCACAAGTAGATTTGAAACATGAAATCATGGAAAATGTGAGAACTAAAGAAAACTAACGCGATGTCCGCACTCTAGTTTGACGAAGCGAAGTGCAGTGCAACATGTTTTTGCATCAATCGGGCTGTAAACGTTAGCGTATCACGCGCCGGTCGCTCGCACCGCCCACTGTTAATTAGCAGAGGAGTTCTGTTTGTAGCACGGCCGGCTGTTCTGCAAACAAGCGAGCGTGATTGACTCGGTCAAGCGGAGCCGCCACCGGGAAGTAAACCGGTTGTTCTTCTAGTCTTTTCTGTCTTTCGCAGATTAAAACGTCGCTTGCGGCTGCTGAGAAATGTAACGTCATTACCGCAGTTGTCCATGGCAACGCTCTAGGCGATCGTTTTTATTATGACTCTGGGTTTTCGAACGACCAGCTGATCCCAACAACAAAGACGCATTCACGTAAAACAAACGTCAGCAGCGTTTAGAGTTTTGTCTTTAAGTGGTCGTAGACAGAGAATACAGGTAAATGTGCGCGGATAAAAAAATAACCCAAATAGCGACGTCTGTGGCACCGCGATTCTCTCCGTCAGGGACGGCGAAACTTTCTATTTGCTAATTCGTTTTCCTCTCCGCCTTTCCAGGTTATCAGAGATTTACGTCGTCATAGAAGGCCATTCGCTCTCTGTGTGTGTGTGGCAAAGACTCAATGCTGCCTCTCTTCTCGCACTAAAAATGAAAGAAATTATAAATTTTTTGTTACTTTCCTGCCCAGTTGAGCCTCCCACGTCCTTTTTTCCCCATCATTACTTTTCTCTACTCTTCTGTACAGAAGACCTTTGCACTACAGAAGCTCCTGAAGTTGATTGACTAATTGATACGTTCTGACGGTTTGTACAGTTCTTCTTTGCAGGTGTTACTTGTCAAACGTTAGCGGCTAAGAGTGGTGTTCATCCGACAAAACAGAATCTGGCATCTAGCTACTCAAATACTAATTAACCGTAACTACGTTCGCTTCCAGGCAAGATTCGTTTCCATGGATTTTGCGAACGGAAATGGCTGTCGAGAAGGATAAATGAGGAAAGATTTCGAGAGAGCGCCATCGATGACGTCAGAATGATCTGTAGCTGTTCTGGGTGCTCGTTCGAAAAATGTTTCAGCAAGTTAAGCATTGCCAATTCTAATTGTAATGGCACTGCTCACTATCTGTCAAATAGAACAAGGTCCATATATATTGGCATGCATCATGCAAATAAGCCGGCTGTGTCAGAAGCCGAAGCCGGAACTCCACGTAGACACAGGTAGACCGGGCTGGCCGCTAAATAGCTTGAAAGATCTTTAATTAACTAACTAAGAAACAAAGACGCAAATATTTATAATGCAGAAAAATATTAAACAAGATTAAATACATCTATCCATCGATAATTATAGCAATGCTCGCTGATTTAGGAAATTAATTGATTAACAGTTCTTAAGAGCTAAATTAACTTTCTCCTCTCCTTTTGTTTAATTCTGATTTTGTGCCAATCATTCCTCGTTTGGACGCCCACTCGCTCGCCGCGAGACGTGACCTCACCGGACGGCTGCAGCGGCGCATCCAGTCAATAGGGAAATCAGTACGACTGACTGGCCTGGTATGATCCCGGATTTAAATTTGAGAGTGGATCAGATTGAGTGTAGCATGAAGAAGAAGAGTCTGTCTCTCCAGAATATTACTAAACTGGTGCAGCTTTTGCAATAGGAATGGCAGATATGGAGATTACATTTGATATAGTTATTTATCATCACGATCAAGCTTCAGGGAGATTCAGCAATAGTAAAACACCGATAAACCATCTCGAGCTGTGCCCCTCATAACGGTCTGTTTTCGGTACTCGTCGTTTCTACTTTTCCAGTTATTTTTCAAAGTGCTGTATAACACCAGACGATAAACAAACGTCATAATTTAAGCCGCCTTTTCCTCCTTTTTTTTATCTCGGTACTCGGAACATTAGGTCACTTCTAAGACTGCCTTGCTTGTCGACGTGTGAGATTGAAGGGCGGGTAGACGCCAGAATTAAACACGTGCCCATTATTAAAAACGCGACGTATCACTGATAAAGAAAAGGGGGCGGTAACTCTGTCATTATGCAAATCAAATGTTAACTGAAATTTACGAGATAGGAGAGTGTCCTGACTATTCAATAACACTTGAAAGTCAGTTGCTCTGTCGCATGCAGCGCTGAATCACCTCGTCTGAAATACAGGATTTTAGAGAGGAGTTTTAGGAAGTACCACAGTGAAGTTGTCATTCTCGACCAATCAGATTTACGGTAGCAGATAAGGCGGCGGTCCGGTTAGCGCTTGTGCAGAACGTGTTGGCGCAGACGTGTGGCGCCAGCCTCAGATCCGACCTTTGCGCACGGTCGACGCGCTTAACCCGTCGAGCAAAGCTCGGAGATATTTAGACAAAGGCATGTTGATCACGTCCTCGCTGACGCAATTGTAAAAGGGCAGCGCAGGTGGACTTTTAAACCATTATTAACTTCTTATCGACGCCATTGCTCCTTCAGACGTTTTACACAAACTCGGTTTTTGTCCAAGAATCTTGGTAGAAACCATTTTAAAAGAATCTGCCAAGTCGTGGCGAGTTTCTTATTAACTTGGGATTCCGAAAAGCGATCAGAACTTAATCATTTTGAACTAACGTCAAACGAAACCATCGATACTTTAAAAGATGCCCCTCGGATTCGAATTGCCTTCATGTGACAGTTAAAGGGGAGGTAAATTACTTTTTTGTTTAACGCTCTCGGTTATTCAAAGCCGAGAAAGCGGTCATTTTAAAGAAAACAAGGCTATTTCAACCGAATCCCATCTTTTCGCAACCTAAGCTAGCTAACACATGCAAAACCGTATAGACATCCCTTTTCTCATTTGTATTAACGTGGAAGAAATCAGCCGGCTTGCTGGGTCCAGTCGTGTGGGCTGGGGTCGCTCACCCGTCGATTATCTGACGTATCTCCCTCTCACAGGATTATTACAGACTCCGCTCGGCTCCAAGTTGACTCGAAATCCCAATTGCGTCCGGTTACACTATAAATCCCTGTTACTATGACTAAGTAAAGCAGATGATTCTCTTTTTGTGGTGAGCAGCAGCAGGGCCCGAAGGGCATCCGCTCGTTTACCGCCCTACGAAAAACCTTTGTTTTACAGGTGTCGCGGCCGTCTGGCGAAGAAGAGTGAGGAAAATAATGTATCATTTGTCTCGATTAAATTATGAAGTAGGCATCAGACTGTGCAGGATCGACTTAGAGAAGTCGTTTCTTTTCGCTTATATATTCCACTTCTTTTTAACTGCATCTTTATGACAGATAAAACAGAGATAAGTGTGACTTCCACAAAACGGCAAGACGGGATTTACAGCGAGCTGATGGTAGCAGTGGTGTGGCCATATACAAGACTGGTTAATCAAGACAGCAGGACAGGTAATAGCCACACTGCATTACGATTATTGGCCCATAAGCCGAGGTTGAAGATCGGAAGGCAGTGATTTAGATGGCCGAAATCTATTATACGTCCGCGTGGGCTCGATACCCTAATTGCATCTACAAGCGTCGATGCTATTTTTATTTTATTTGCTTTAGATAAATCTGCCAAAACTGGGAGCGGGACTCTGCCGCGCAGGAAAGAAAGAAGCGCAATTATTTTGTCATAAAGCCTGGATCAAGTTCTCGAGACAGACCGAATGAGGGTGGTACTACAGTTTCGTTTTCTTCGGTGAATAAATCAAGAGCCAGACCGGAGTTGGCCATGGTCGCGGGTTCGATTTCCTGTTTTAAGGCTCACTGAGTACTTAAATCATGATACCTCTGTCGTAACTCAAGTCTTTATTCACGAAAGTCTCGCGACTCGTGTGTGTGTGTGTGTGTGTGTGTGTGTGTGTGTGTGTGCGAGAGAGGAGAGGAAGAGGGGATAACGTCAGTAGAGAGAGAGAGAGAGAGAGAGAGAGATCTTGACCACTAGACAGGTGAAAATTAAGTACTTTTTGTAGATCATTACGACGAAGGCAGAGCTCACTGTAGCTATCCACCCCCTTCTCATTTGTAGTTGTCAATAAGGAAGGGAACACATTGCAAGTTAAGGCGGAGTAGCTGCCAGTAGAAACATCGGTGTGCTGCGCTGTCTCGATTACCCGGATGTTATTAAGAGAGAGAAGACTCATCAACGTTGCGGTTCCGACATTTCAAACCTGGTCTCATAGCAATGAAATCATCCAATTCTTCCCCCAAGTTTGGATTGAGAAAACTCGCATGGGCACCAAACTAATTGCGAAATTATCTTCTGATGGACGTAAAACTAACGAATCGTTACTGGCGGTTTTGTATTTTGCTCGACAATAAAACTCAGGAAGGATAACGACGCCTGTGAAAGAAGGGTTTTTGTTTATAAATGTCTTTAAAATAACAACCTCAGCTGCCGTCCCCATCTCTGTGCCTCTGGAGGAGAACATCGGAATAAATTTATGGACTTCCTTCTTATGCTGGTCTTCACGAAGTGAAAGTGAAGTCGACCTTAAGCATGAAAAACCAGCAGACTACTGTTCTTGTGACTCCAATCTAATTTGTTCTTCCATAAGTTGTTATGAATACCAATTACAAATTTCTTTTTTTTTTTTTGTCGTGTACTGCAATAGACAGCAAGGGTCGCGAAAAACCATTGTGCCTGTAGAAATCGTCTTAAAGTCAGGAAAGTTGGTGTCTGTGTGGTTTGTACTGTTGTCTCAATTTCCTGCTAACCCGACAATCTGCTGCTCCCCAAACCGTCTCCGTCTCCAACTGAATTGAGTTGTGTTAAAGCAACGATTGAGATACATCTCAGATATAAGCATTTTAAAAAAAATTATGTAAGCAAAAGTAAAATAGGACTTAGTAAATTTACATGAAAGAATCTAAGTTTTATTAATATTTTTAGTCTTAAATGTTAAACAATAATTAATCATTGCTGAAAACATATTTAAAATATATGTAAATACGTATTGTTACTATTTAGTAAACATTTCAAAACCAGAATCGATTTTCAGCGTTGCTATGACATTTGATGTTGTCATAAACAGAAACGAAAAAATATTATTTCTAGACAAATCTTATAAACTAGCTTTCTTTTACATACGGATGCTTTTCTTTTAAAAGCATCTTCGAGAGTTGAACTTCCGCCACGCTGATTACTCGAAATTTCTAGAAAAGGCAGTCACAAAATGTCAGGATAAATCACAGCGGCGGTTTCAATCTAAATCTCGTTTCTCTGAGCAACCAGGGAAGTTAATGTTAATCCATAGAAACTTCGAATAATCATCAGCATTCACAAATCTTTGTTTTACACCTCTTACTATCACCGAAGACAGAGTCAGAAATAAATATTTTTAACATGCAGAATAATAAGCGCTAGAATTACTTCTACGAATGTTTGGTTTGTTTGCTCGTTTTTTTTTTAACTTTAAAACTCTACTAAAGCAAAACCTGAAATTATGAATCAGCGGATAAATTAAGTTTCATTTGAATAGTTGTGTTTAGCCACCGTCGATTACCTCCGCTTGCCTGCAAGTGTGACGTCACGACAGCGCTCGACCAGCAAAACACGGAAAATCGAGAAAATCCAGAGAAACTTGTTTGCATCAGTATCAGAAACGTAAAAAAGTTAACGTCTTTAAAGATGGAATTACAAAAGAAAACCAATGAACACGATGAAAAAAATTCGATTATTATTTCTCTGTTTACGAAACTAATTAATTTTCAATTTATTCCTTAGCTTTTTCATTTTTTTGTTTTTTGCTGGTGTTTCCAAGACGACGGGGAAAGACACGGACCACTGTTTCTTGACATCATCTACCAAAAAAATCTGTGGGAAGGGAAAAGGTTAATATCTACAATTACTCTGGACTTTTATCTTCACAAACTTCCAAACACAGATATGATTATTTGTTTGATGCTGTTGACCAAAACGATTTCTGAGAGAGAGAAAAAAAAAGGTTATGTAAATTATACATTTTCTTAAAATTAAATTGATCCCATGTTTTTCTGCATTGATTTATTTTATAATTTATTTATTTAAATATATACACGTTCCATCTGCGCAGACAATATGAGGATAAAGATCTCAGTCATTTATTCCAGCGGAAACGAGTTTTGATTCATCACCGTAATCATCACCACTAATTCCGTCCGCAGAACTCCGCTTTGTGCAAGAGAAATTTTCTGGACAACGTCGATAGGATCATGAAAAACGATTCCGAACGGGTCAGCGGTTAGAATCCCACGCAACCCTTTCTGCTTGACCCTGCAGAATTATCGACGGGCAGACGACAAATTATTTAAATTGATGCTTATCTGATTTGCTGGCGAGATAGAAGCGAAACAGCACCGCGCCAAATAATGGTCGTTTTCTGATAAACTGGCTTCTTTCCATTTTATGAGATCGAGTTCGGGTTTTGTACTATTATTATATAGATCTACTGGCATCGCTTCTAAACAGCGGACAGTGGGGGAGGCGTAAAAGGTTTATTTTTTCCGAATTTTTTCCTGACCAGAAATACATAACATTTAGCGAGATTTACACCTGACAAAATTTCAATCTCAACTGTCTTCTGTTCAGAGTTATTGTTTTCCCTGAACACTCTAAGAATTTACTGCTTCTTCAGGCCGGCCGACGTCAGCTCATGCAACAGAGGAAGAAGCCCCCCCCTGGTGTCAATTTCCTAAACCAAGTAGAGGAGAACACAGTGCGGAGGTTAGCTGCCAGCCGACCGCAGAAAGTCCCGACCCCTTTATATTTTGGATGCGGGAAGAAACATTAGTCCGGAGGAAATCCATACAGTCAGGGATGAAGAAGAGCGAGAAGCCGATTGGAAACAACCGTACAATCCATTTACCCGCTGTATTGTAGTATTTCATAAATGTGTAAAAACGCTTGTTGTTCTGACTTTTTAACTGTCTCTGTAACTCGAAACTGCGCGAGAACAATGGTCTCTTCTTTTTTGTCAGTCACCAGATGCTGTAGACCGAACTCAAACTACATCCACGTGATTACATGGGGGGGGGATATGTGGAGAAATTTATTTCCATCTTGTTACTCGGATAAATAAATTTTCATTTTATCAAAATGAATCTCTTTTCACTCTGGACATAAACAGATTATTTTTTCTGTTTATTTACCAGAAATTAATCATTATATCGATTTTAGTTTACCCATTAAATCAGATTGGCACTGATTTTGTAAAAAAGTTTCAGGTCAATGCTAATAAATGCGGCTAACTTTGAATCGACTGAACCATTTCTATCAGCGACGAACAAAACAGCATTGGAATAATTCGTAGCTACAATGAAGGTGTGAGGGGCAGCTGTTATTTTAAGAAAGCATGTAGATGATATCTTCGTACGTTTGCACAATATGGGAGGAAAATACATTTCTTTGACGGTCATATTCTTTTTATTTTTGTCCACAAGCTTCATTAAGACCGGAGTTGGGGTTCTGGTGGCAGCTATTCCATAATTTCGATGCTCCCTCCTCACTCACTCCAGTCTCTACTTCTCACAGCTGTGAACGTCCCCTTAGATCTTTAGAAAAATCCTTCTTCAGTCTCACCACTCAAAGTACTCGTTTCATTCATTACGTTAATCTTTCTGTATACCTGTAGAAGTAATTATAGACGTTTTGGCTGCTTTTTTATCTTACCTTAGCTTATGTAACCGCCTTCGTATGGTCCTAATACTGACTCAAACACTGTCTCACCTGTATTTTTGCATTTACTTGAGAAGTCATTTTAAAGCAATTGGACAATGAAGTTACTCTACTTATACAACTCCATCTTTCACTGTCCTTATAACTCTGCATATCTCTCGCACTGCACCCCCTGGACATTTGTGCTGTATTTTCTGATTTTAGCTTTGTTTATATAAAGCTGTTATCTGAGCTCTTATTTCATTGTGTTGTCTGGCTGCTTGGACATCTTTTTAAAGGTCTACAGTCGTCTGCAGTTAAATATTGTGATCCCGATTTACCTTTTTATATGCATCCATTACGTGTAAGAAAATATTAGGTTATGCATTATGTAATGATTGTTGAATTAGAAGAGCCCAAAAGATCCTATGCTTTTAAACTACATGATATTACAATTTAACGCATATATTGATTTTCTTCATAGCAATTACTCAGGCGTGGAGAGAGAACATTAGGCAATTGGATGTGCATGAATGTGCTTTTAAAATGTTCAACGGTTGGAATTTTTTGCGTTAATTCGCAGTATAAGTAAAGAATGTACTGGTGGATTCGCACAAGAACATCTTATGTTTATGATAATTCCTAAACCTTTCCTATTTGTTTGTTTGTATTTATGTAAGCTTTATAATTATTTATTTAATTAATTAATATAATCAATCAACCGGCTTCTTGGTGATCTAAAGAAAATATTAAGAATAACTAGATTTTGGTCGAAGATCGGAAAATGACCCATCATCACAGCGAATAGAACATCACATTAAAACCCCAAATCTCTTGGAGAAGAAATATCTGTCAAGGGGCCACCCGGAAATGGATCTCGGAACCTCGCCATCTGCTGTCGAAGACGTCGGTGCTAAACAGATGGAAACGGAGTTTGTCTGCATCTCTGTCCAGGAGCAGCTTTTATCTACAACATAACGTCAGATCGTCTGTTGGCTAATGGAAGATAATAACAAACATTTATATTAAATTTTGCAATGTTTAAACATTTTATTTGTTCTAAATCAGCGCCATTGTGTTTCCGTGTGGCGCAGCGGTATAATACCCTGATGGCCACCTCGCACTACCGGACGCCTCGTACCCTTAACGGGTCCCGCTAGGCATCAGTCGGTCGGATAACGCGATGCCAATGTGACGCATCTCGATTGTTGTTTTGTTTGTTGTTGTTGTGTTGTCTCCACCACGCACACGAAGAGAACCAACCGGAACAAATAATTGCAACTGGTGAGTAACTGAAAGGGAAATATTGTAACTAAAGATGTCTGTTCGGTGGAAAAGGGTAATCTCTAGTTAACACAGATCAGCGGCGAGAACGATAATAATTAATAACGCGGAGAGGGGAAGAAAGACCCTGATTGGACGAATGGTTTTCCGCAATGTGAAACATTCGGCTCTTTCTTCCTCCACCTCCACCAAAAACAACAAAAGCCGGCTCTCGTGGAGCCTGGCAGACTGATTCGAAATACTTACGCCAAAGGACCGCTTCCAAACTGTCACGAAGCGCAGATGGTCACGGGCGAATAAACACACCATCGGTGTCTGCTCGGCAGTCATCAGAAGACATTATGGACACAAAGACAAAAACCAAAGCAGTTCTCAGTTGTGCATTTTCTGTTTTCTTTTTCGTAATTCGTGTAATACCAGCCGACAGTCCGGGGACTGATGGATGCTTGATTTAATTAGCGCTAAGCTCCCGGGTGGCAGCTGTACGACATCGTACAATAACGCGCACAACGGAGACTGGGGGATAGACCGAGAATCCTTCGTATTAATTGCAAAAAAATTACTTATTTTAGCAAATTGAATTTTGTATAAAACAAAAAGTGTGGCGCCAATTTGTGAAGCCAATAATTTTAATTCATTGTTTCAAATGGGAGTGAGCCTACAGGGACTGTTCTCTATAGCTTGGTATTGGTTTGGGACTTGCGGTTGCCTTGGCTGGTAAATAAACATGCTCTCTCTCTTAGTCTCTCTCTCTCTCTCGCTCGCTCTCGCTTCTCTAGCTCGCTCTCTCTTATCCTCTCTCTCTCTATCTCTCTCTGTCTTCAACTCTTCTCGCTCTCTCTCTCTCGCTCTCTCTATCTCTCTCTCTCTCTCTCTCTCTCACTCTCTCTCCCTCTCTCCATCTCTCTCTCCATCTCTCTCCCTCTATCCATCTCTCCTCTTCTCTCTCTCTCTCTCTCTCTCTCTCTCTCTCTCTCTCTCTCTCTCTCTTCTCAATTGCTGTAAACATATTTTTAATTTTTTAATAAAGAGGACAGTCAACTGTATCGACAGCAAGGTTGATTGCAGTTGTGCTTACTCAAGTATTCATCAAACATTAGTGACCTTTAAATTTTAAAATAATAACCCAGGTTACCTGAAAACTGGTTGTTTTACGCATATGTCAACTAGAATTTTATGATAACTTACCCTTAAATCAAAGTAAGACTTTGGTAAGCGAACTCTACTACAGTCTCATCTACAATGCAACAAAAGATGAGTCAACAGATGCATATGTAAATAAGAACCTGATGCAAACCTAGAATCATGTACCTCCTCCCCTTACGGTACAGCAGCAACCTTCCTCTTCTGAGACACTACTCTACACTAATGCATTTACAAAAAAAACCCTTTAAAAATAATAAACTGATTTTTAAAAGAGGGAGATAAGCTGTTTTAATAAACAAAACAGACAATTGGATTTCATGTGGGATAATTTAATAAAAAGGTAAAGATAGCATTGATCTTGTCTTGTTTTACCGGGTTATGCTAGACTTCGTTTGTGAAGTTAACGTTTAAATTCTAGTTAATTCTCTGGAGGCTTAGGGTGCTGACATTAGTTATTTGTATTCAAGATCCTCTGGAGCGCGGAGAAACTGCGAGAGACGGTAGGGGGTTCGATGAAAGCCGTCACTACTGTAAACAAGTCATGTGTCGAAGAAAAATCGTGAGCAGCGTGATCTTCGGTTATGGAGGAAGTGAGACCATACGGCGACAACTACAACTGTTCATGGTTCAGAACCAGCCCTAAAGTTACAAATCACTGAGGGCTCCGCGAAGCGCGGCCATGGCAGCGCTTGTTGGAAGTAGCCATGGCAACACGCAATACCGTTGGGTACGTCTCCGTTTGTAGACGGCGATGATTGCGGGAGATGAGAAAGACTAATCACAAATTGCCAAATGCTTAAGAAATAAATTAATATCCTTGCACCTCGGAGACCGACACCTTTCTTAAAGTGAAATTAGATAAAGTAGTGATATCAAGATTACCCTTAAACATTTGAAAAGTATCGAAAGTTTAAATTTACGGAAATTTTCTTGAATTCAATGATACAAGTAATTCGCGTTTTAATATCTGTGATCTTTTGGGACCTTTATTTTATGCTGCCCCCCCCCCAGAAGGTTGTGGATGTTGAAGGAAATTAGACTGCATGGGAAAAGACCCAGGCGGACGGCTGGTGAAGAAAATAAACAACACCAGGAAAATACCGACCGGAATTCGAACTCAGCAATCCAGTAGTCTCTCACCAGACTGCAGGACACCCTCGGGGCAGTGTTTGAAACGAGAAATAAAAGAGCTGACTAAAAATTCAAAATATTTTTTTTAATACTAATTTTGCTTCTTTTTTTAAAATCCTTAATTTGCAGAATGTTTACGAATTTTTCGACTTGTCGGCTGTACGCAGACAGTTTCGTTTTTTAACCATGATTCCCATCATTCCTTAGCAACAAAATTATGAGTAAGTGCCAAGATATCTGCTTACAGTGGTCCGAGGAAGGGCCTGGTGTATTAAGCCAGGAGGACGAACGGCTTCTACTCTACCATCTACAGCTGGTTCTGAAATTTCTCATCAACCATAATTCCTTCGGAGCTTCATTATCTAATGGCAGTTTTTGTCCCCTTGTTTTTCGTTTTTTTTACTGGATCGCAGATATGAAAGGTTTTAAATTAGGGTCCAGCGCTTAATTTTGTGCTGTGTTGATGTTAATGTTTTTTCTTCTTGTAGTAATTCAGTCCTCATCTCGTGCATCACGATCCAGAGGACGAAGAGCCGGGCCAGCAGCAATAACAACAAATAATAATAATAGTTTTTAAACAATAATAAATATGGATAAGAAAGAAAAATAATAACGCATCTCTCTACACTAGTTGTGGTCTAGATTAAAAGGGCGCCCAGTAGTCTAGGGGTCCGAGTCAGGAACACTCCTTGGCGAACGCTCTGGCTTAATGCCAGCTGAGTGGACTTATTCCCACGTCTAAACAAATGAAGATTTCTAGTAGCGATCGCTGGGTAAGTGGGGTATCTGGTGAATGGCTGGTACCTTGATTTCCCCACCCCCCCCCCAGGTCACCACCGCTAACAGCTTACACCTTTCCCTTCGAACTCCCTACTGTGAGACAGACGTCTTTAGATGGCAGACGTCAGGACAGAGGATCAACAACGAGAAGAAAAAACTGAATTAATAAATATTCTGAAATGGGAAAACTCTGCCGTGTCGAGTGTTTCTTTATTGTACACGAGACGTGCTAAGCGGCCCGTCTGCCATCCAGCCACCCCATACCCGACAAGCCAAAAGTGGCGCTCTGGCCTTTTCATGTACATAAGTGTCCGTACACTTTGGCAAGCAGTCTACCTAATGACAATAATAGCACTCAGGAGAAAGTTGTTGAAAACCATCACGGCTGAACCTGCTACGGTAATATAAACAAAACGGTTTCCGGATCAACAGATGTGGGTGAGGCTGATTGTCTCAGCGATGGCCTCATAACCTAAAACAGCGACAACGACAGGAGCTACGCCCAGTCCGCTTTCCGGCAGGATGGTTACCAATAGACGTGGCAACAGATTTTCACTAGCTCTCTTCCTCCGATTGGAAGGCCGCCTGTTTCTGATGCACCTGTATCCAATTCCGATGTTATGGTCGTTCTTCCTTGCTGGCCATCAAACAAGGCTGGCGGCGATATATGAAACGTTTGTCGCACATGTTTGAAATATTTTTTTCTTCTTTTCTTAAATAAAATACGCGGGAAATACCAGGGGATTTTTCCCCTTTTTTCTTCTTAAAATATGACATTTTCTATTGTTTTATGGATGGTTTCAGGTGTAAAGCTAAAAAAAAAATCAAGTGTCAGCTGTTTTAGTGCGGTTAGGATAAACGTCAGCGTCACTCTTTTACTTCCAGATTTGGGAACACGATCGCAGCAATCGCTTTATATGTTTGATGGCTTTCAGAACTGAGCTCCTTGCATGCCAAGAGGTGATTAAGACTTCGAGGGGTCTCTCCAGAGGAAAGAATAGGGTTAGGGTGTAAGAGAATGTATTTAATGCAGTGGGTGACGTGGGAAATCTGCGCTCTCGGGTGGAAAGTTTACGGGGTTTTGCTCCCAACAGGAGAAATGCAAATGTCTCTGGTGCTGTTCGATTTTTTAAAATATTTTTCTTCTAGCGACCGAAACAAACCAGTAAAAGCAAACCGTCCGTCCGACTGGATTCTTTCCAACTGCTTAGAGTGTCGAGAAAGCCATGAAGTACTTCCTGTGCATCACAGTTTTGTTAAATAGTGTAGCTGACTGCCGTTTGTGAGGGTTCTGACCGTTCTGTTGCCCCATAAGTAGTAATAAACAAAAATTAGGGTTTCTGAAGTGTCGATATGTGAATATTTAATCTCTGATTTCTTATTTGCGTATAATTCTCAATTAGAATAGTAATTTTAGCATTGACACCATATTAAGAATATCTTTATAAAAGTATAGACTTCAGTGCTCATTTAATGGGCGAGGGTCAAGGTCAACTTGGCGGTCACGAGGGCGCGGCACTGCTCTTTTAAGGGTTTATGCCATCGCACCTTAGACATCCACTGCGTTTGAAAGGTAAGCAATTCCAGAAGTTTGGTCACGTAAGGCCACCTCTCGTTTTTTGTCGGATATAGCGCTACGAGTTGACCCCGAGTGGACAGCCGCCATTCTACAACGGTAGCCCTTTATGTTCCTTACCGACACCGGCCAATATGACCCTGCCTGATGTCATGTGATATGCGAAAATGTTTGCTCCCTCTCATCTCTTTCTCTCCCTCTCTCCAATTTTTACCTTAAAATTCTAAGAGTAGATTTTAAATCTTATCTTTTTTAATCTAATATTTACACGTATACTTATGTTTTTGTTTTGTTCATAAAATTGGAAAATCGTTTTTAGCCGCCATGTTTAAATACTAAAGGAAATGAGTCTTGCAGCAGCTATGGCGACTAAATATGACAGCAGTTTTAATACAAATGAATGTAATAATTTAGAATCTTTATCTTATTCAGTGTTAAAATGTATGCAGTGGGGGGGAAATGCGTGTATCTTTTAATAATTTTTTTAAAAATTTTACCTAAGAAAACAAGGATAAACTGTTTTAAACAAATATGAATGAATAAAGACTGGGCGCCAAATTGCGCGTCGTTTTAGGGAGGCTGGGTACCCTTTTGTTTGCAAAAACGTACCATTTTTAAAGGGTGTTTGGGAGATAGCAGACTTCGCTGGAAAATTCGTCGACAGCACCTGCTTTCCGATACGACGTTTGGAAATTTAACGCATTTCACTATTTACAGCAGGCTCATGATGTTCATAAGACCTGAACCCTTAGTTTTTAAATGTGTTTGTCTTTTGTGAGTGGCATTTATAAACTGTATTATTAATAAAACTCTGTTTCCTTTTGATTTGTTGGTTTCTTAGTTGAGGCCAAACCCTAAGCTGGAAGTTATTGGTCACTCCTTGTATACTTTGACGTGCCACTTACTGGCAATGTTTAGAACTCGGTTCATTGTTCTCTGGCTGGCAAAGACGGTGTAGCGCAGAACATAGTGAACACACTGATACACCGGTTTAGATGTTGACTTGACAACCGCGTAAAGTGCGTGCGCATCTTAAAGGGCTGAGCCATTTCGCTCGGGCGTGACAGAAACGCGGCTGTTGGGGCACCTGTTTATCTGGATTTTAGGGTTCCCTAGCACTGGATCATGCTCAGCACTTTCCAATTGCTGTGTTTCGAGAGCTCGGAAAAGACATAAAACCGAAGAGTAAAGCAGGTACGCGTAAACCATCAATGCAGACAACAGCTTTGCTCCGTTTCTTGGTGTACTGACGTCGACACCTGGCGGTGGACGTTTTCAATATGTACGGTTCGCTACGTCATAAGGTGATATTTCCCCTCCACTCCGCGGTGACCAATGTCAAAAATCCACTTGTGCATTTATAACGCACTCAGACAATACTAAAAACAAGAAACTCAATGTTTAACCACAGAAAAAGAAAGGGGATAACTTCTAAACTAGACATTGCCTTATCCGGCTCCTTCCCCGGAAACACATCGAGGTCACGTGTATCGCAGTACTGCAATCCCTAGTGGTGAAAGGCGCATCTTGTCCGTTCTATTAGCTATTCTGTTACAAAATTATACGCATTTTGCGGAAAAACACGAGGAGAAGAGGGAACTTTGCTGTTTGGGATAATGTATATCATTCCATATATAAATTAGCATGTTACTTTTTGAAAAGTTTTTTTTTAATTACCCGAATATAATGAAAGTAGAGAAAGATTACACTTAGGTCTGATTCTTTTGAAAAGCTTTAATAATCAGAATAACTTTGATAAGGAAATGTAGTGGAATAATTCAGCTCAGTTGTAAAACAGTAGTTTAGTTTTATAGAAGGCTATAATTTGTATATAAAATTCCGCAGTAAATTGTCTGTACTTTAACGAGTTGCGGTGAGGATTGATTTACATCTGAAAACCTGAAACTGGAGCTCAAGTTTATTTTTATAAACCCTAAAGTTACGCGGAGCAGCGGGAAAAGTTATAAATCAGTTTTTTTTCCCCCTTTTAATTTTCAGATAAGTTAAATCAATAAATAACATCTTTTAAAAAACAGTTGGTTACGTCATTTGGTGAATCAGGTTAAACGGAGTCGGTCTGCAGACGGAACTTATGCCGAGTGAGACTGCTGATAGCCTACATTCATACATCTTGCACTAACAACCCTAAGAGAGCATAATTCCATATGCAGATGAAACAAATAGTATGGCAGTGTAGTGAAGGGATTTCGATAGCCATCAGGTCTTGTCAGTTCTATTTTTGTTTTTAAAGTTTACTTTCACTTCTGGAGGAAAAAGGTCAGAATGAGGTAGGATATTGGCGAGGACCGCCTCTCTAGCGGTGCGCTATTTGGAAATAGATATAAAGTTTATGTCCAGACAAGATCTCATTTAGAAAGTGTCATAAGATTACTAGGCGCATCTAACACAGCTTGACAGCATCTCAGTGGTAGAAGAAGCTGTTGAACACGGGCCCCTTTCAGTACAAGGAGCCTGGGGGGGGGGGGAGATTCTCGATTTACTAGACAAGCTGAAATTGATTCTTGAGCCTTCCTCGTGTGTTCCACAAGATGCAAATCCGGTTAAACTGCGGGCTAACAATGCGATCACACACTCGTCTGTCTGGACACTGGCCAATCCCTTCCCGGAAAAAAATATCCACGTGAAATTGTAACCGTGGATTGTTATGATAGGAATAAAAAAGTGGTTATTTGACTGTACGATAAAGATAAAGTTTAAATTTAATAATAATCATGTTCATCAATGTCTTTATACCCCAGACACCCGGCACGACCTGTCATAATTTTTAAATGTGAATTAATTAAAGAAACTTATATTTAGTCGTCATTCATCCGTCTCCTTTTGTCTTCTATTACAATAATCCAAGTTATAGACTTGAGGGATTTATTTAGCACAAAGGTTTGGTGAAACAAAAGGAAATCCTTTTAATGCCAGCCGAAAACTAACGAATGATAGAATCAGTAAAGATCAGTCTAACGCGATAGGCTCACATAAGAGGCTAACGGATACGTTACACCACGTGTACAGCAGCTGGCTAGAAATTAAAAAAAATTAAGCAAAAAGAAAACAGACGTCTGTGTTTTTAAGACACCAGACAGAACTGTTTAAAACCAGTGATTTTGCTGTCTTTTATTTAAATGTTACTTTTGATTCTCCTTGACAAGAGTCAATGATGTTCGCACTGGTCCTTAATAACCGCCCACGTCTCTGTTACCCTAAGATCGAAATGACTTCGAATGTTAACGTCGTGTCTGTTTCATCAGTCTTCGTGACTCTGACATTCTCAGCCTGAATTCTGACGTCCCTAATAACCGCCCACGTCTCTGTTACCCTAAGATCGAAATGACTTCGGATGTTAACGTCGTGTCTGTTTCATCAGTCTTCGTGACTCTGACATTCTCAGCCTGAATTCTGACGTCCCTAATAACCGCCCACGTCTCTGTTACCCTAAGATCGAAATGACTTCGGATGTTAACGTCGTGTCTGTTTCATCAGTCTTCGTGACTCTGACATTCTCAGCCTGAATTCTGACGTCCCTAATAACCGCCCACGTCTCTGTTACCCTAAGATCGAAATGACTTCGAATGTTAACGTCGTGTCTGTTTCATCAGTCTTCGTGACTCTGACATTCTCAGCCTGAATTCTGACGTCCCTAATAACCGCCCACGTTTCTGTTACCCTAAGATCGAAATGACTTCGGATGTTAACGTCGTGTCTGTTTCATCAGTCTTCGTGACTCTGACATTCTCAGCCTGAATTCTGACGTCCCTAATAACCGCCCACGTCTCTGTTACCCTAAGATCGAAATGACTTCGAATGTTAACGTCGTGTCTGTTTCATCAGTCTTCGTGACTCTGACATTCTCAGCCTGAATTCTGACGTCCCTAATAACCGCCCACGTCTCTGTTACCCTAAGATCGAAATGACTTCGGATGTTAACGTCGTGTCTGTTTCATCAGTCTTCGTGACTCTGACATTCTCAGCCTGAATTCTGACGTCCCTAATAACCGCCCACGTCTCTGTTACCCTAAGATCGAAATGACTTCGGATGTTAACGTCGTGTCTGTTTCATCAGTCTTCGTGACTCTGACATTCTCAGCCTGAATTCTGACGTCCCTAATAACCGCCCACGTCTCTGTTACCCTAAGATCTAAATGACTTCGGATGTTTAACGTCGTGTCTGTTTCATCAGTCTTCGTGACTCTGACATTCTCAGCCTGAATTCTGACGTCCCTAATAACCGCCCACGTCTCTGTTACCCTAAGATCGAATGACTTCGAATGTTAACGTCGTGTCTGTTTCATCAGTCTTCGTGACTCTGACATTCTCAGCCTGAATTCTGACGTCCCTAATAACCGCCCACGTCTATGTTACCCTAAGATCTAAATGACTTCGGATGTTAACGTCGTGTCTGTTTCATCAGTCTTCGTGACTCTGACATTCTCAGCCTGAATTCTGACGTCCCTAATAACCGCCCACGTCTCTGTTACCCTAAGATCGAAATGACTTCGGATGTTAACGTCGTGTCTGTTTCATCAGTCTTCGTGACTCTGACATTCTCAGCCTGAATTCTGACGTCCCTAATAACCGCCCACGTCTCTGTTACCCTAAGATCGAAATGACTTCGGTTGTTAACGTCGTGTCTGTTTCATCAGTCTTCGTGACTCTGACATTCTCGGCCTGAATTCTGACGTCGGAAGATTTTTGCGGCCTCTACGAGAAAATTTCTCGTGGACAGTTTCGCTGCTAACGTGCCCAATAACGAGGTGCTTAATGCCGATCAAGAATGCATAAGTGGGTTTTCCGTCTTCCGTTGCGAACTTCCGAAACTTTGCTTTTTGTGCAAGAAGTCTTCGGACTGAAACACCGGCAACACACACGCGCAGCACGTGCTACCTTTACCTGAGCGGTCCGATATTTGTGGAGACGTGGGAGCTAGATGTTGTCACGGCAGCACGTGTGTATGCTATTCGAAAGTACTGTTTATTTGGAAAATACAAATGATTATTCATTTTCTGTAAAATGTTCGATCGCTGAATGTCAAATTAAAAACTGTTTTGTTTCTTATCTTCTCATTCACTGCTTTAAAAAAACTTTTTCCTTTCATAGTGAAATTTTTATCAGCAGTTACCTGCCCTTTTTTCAAGGCATTTGCATTTGTTATTCGGTCTCCCGCTTTCTTGCTCAAATGCTTCTTATAAAAATGACAGGAAAAGGCCACCGTGAACCTAATAAATCCTGTAAACCCCGACGAGGACTCAAATCAATCCTCAAGCAGCGTTGCTAAGCCTTTTGGTGTCATCATTTGAAAAAAAATTTTTTACGAAGTTAAAGAACAACTAACTTCTTTCCCTCAATTTTTTTTAAAGAATTTTTTATTTTATTTGTTTGGAATTATAGAATCCTACATATAAAGGAGGGGGAGAACAGAAACAGCAGATTAGACTTTATCTGTAGTGTTTATGAAGATGTATTATATATATATTTGTCTTGTCCGCTCCCATTACCATGGCTGATCGCCTCTATTAGTGGGTGCCTTCTTACAAATAATAGCCAGGGTCGACGGATATGAGCTATTTGTGGTAATTATAGAACTCCTGATTCACACGATGGCGCGCTAGATTGAGCAATAATTTGAAATATTTATTGCTCTTAAACTACTGTGACATTTTTATTAGTGTCTATTTGTTTTGTGACCTTTTTCTTTTTTCTTTTTTTTGAAGGATTCTTTCTCTCCTTCCCATATCCATCATCAGTGATGAGGTAGTACGTAATTTTAGTAAACCATGGCTCAATAAGAAATTTCAAACTCTAGATAATAATAATAATAATAATAATAATAATAATTAATAACAAAACAAAACAACAACAACAACAATAATAATAATAATAATAATAATAATAATAATAATAATAATAATAATAATAATAATAATAATAATAATATAATAATAATAATAATAATAATAATAATATTTTCAAAAGAAAGCATTAACCCTTGGAATTAAAATACGAAAACTTAGCAAACAAAAATAAAAATATAATTTGTTAACTAAACAGGATTTTTTTTAAAATAAAAAAACTGAATTTAAAAAGGACAAAGAATTTTTAAAGATGAGGATTATTATATTCCGTGTTCTATTTTGAAACACCTATTGGAAGGAATTTCATTAAAGCAAAATAAAGTATTGCGTCCTCCGCCCGGTTTATACTGCAAGATGGTTTGCTAAGCGAAAAATATATTATCGTAACGATGCAGCATTTTAAACAATGTATTTTTAGATGATTACATTGTGACGGAAGGGAGACAATGCACATTGTGTACCTTTTAGCGTACTTGTGAGATAATTAATTAGTAATAATCAATCATCGTGCATATTTTAACATTGACGATGAATGTAAATATTTTTTCTATGATTAGTGAAAAATTCAAATTGATTAAGTTTTTATGTAAACTATTTGCTTAATCGTTTGTTTTATTTATTTTGATGTTGTGGAGCGATTAGAAATTGGCTGGACAGTAAAAGGTGAGAAAGTTGGATTTCTAAGCCATTTGAGGATTCGTCAGAAGGTTGAAAGACCAATTCTCTTCGGTTTCTCATTTCAGAATTCTCTCCTGTTTTTTAGATCACTGCGCGCTGCCAAGAAGCACAGAAGCGTGTTCTGCTACAAACATAATCCGTGCCGCAAACGATTCGAAGACGATCTTGATACCTTCTTCTCGAGAGACTCATTAAAGCGGTTCGGAGATAATTGCCCATCTACGTCCGAACCAACATAGAAGTGGCGAGCTCTTGTTGCAGACTGAAAAAAGAGAGAATAAGTATTTACTCTCTAAACACATCTTTACAGTCTGATTCATCCAATCACCCTGATTACTTAATTGGCAATTAGAAAGCCAAGCGAAAGCTTAATGTGGGTACGAATATCGCGACTCATCCAATTTCCTGGCCTCTTTTGTCTGAAAGGTTTTGCGAAACCATGACAGTCCGCTAACTTCACGATTCGCCCATTCACCTCTTGCCTTTTCCCAGTACGCCATTTACAAACCCGCTCGACAGTTTCTTGAGCCGTGAGCCCCAAGTTCCTTTCCGCAATTTGTATGTCGCCTGATGGAGAAAGTACTCACCTGCTGTTTCTTTAGAAATTGGGTTGTTTGTTGAGTCTGAGATTTGGAACACGGTTTCTTAAAGAAATCGGAGGGGTGTCTTGATTTTATAGGGAAAAATGTTTAATTAATTTCCATATTAAATTTTATGGCGTCAACAATTTTTATGTATTTATAGAAACTGCAGCAAAAATATCTGAAAGAAAACAGAAAACTCAAGCGAAATCATTAACTGTATTTACCTTTCTAACTGAAGAGGACTAGAGGTGATATCAATTCATTTATATTGACAGTACAGAATAAATCCATAACATTGGACAGTACTTAAAGCGAAACTGCAATCAAAATAGGATATCATTTGTAACTCTTAACTGAAATTTCACAATGAAATACTCAGACCAGAAAAGTTTTCATTAACCGTCTAAAATTCTGCCTTGTAAATGTATCAGAGCAGGAAATTAACTAATACATAGATATCGCGACTTGACTTATAAGGAAGCGTTACCCGTATCTTTAAGCCGGTGGCCATAACTGTAGACTCACCAATCGATTAATTAACCAGTTATAAAGATGGGAGTTTTGATTATCATAGTTTGAAAATAAATGTTTAGATCTCTTTTTTTTTTTCCACGCTGGATCTTCCAGCAGTTGTAACCATGTACAAATAAATATATCTTTGTGTAAACTGTGGCATGTCCTATTACTAAGGCCCCAGAAGTTTGGGCGCCTTAATGCACGTGTTTCATCAGGTGACTTATCTCCCCATAAAACTGTTTAGCATCAATTTCCTTCGTTTTTGTTTTTTTTTATTACTTATTTCTCTTTAAAGAATTATTTTATTTTAAATTTTGTTTATTTTCTGGGGCGAAATGAATCATAAACTAATTTTTTTTCATATTAAGTTTATGTTTTTCGAGAAGACATGAATACAGCAGACGAAAGAAAATAGCTGTTAGGCACTGAGCATCGCCGATAACCTGTTCCAGCAGGTGAATCAGTCGGAAATCGTTAGTCATCACCCCATGTTACCTTTAACTCTAAATGGGAACCAGCAGATGGACATGTACGTAGGCCGTCGGTCTGGGTTCGATTCCTGTTTTGGCGACCGGCCGTAGCATGATTTTGTCTCACTCTTCTATACCAGTCCGTGTTCCTCTGGGAATTCGAGTTTTCTCTTAGATTTCCCGAGCCCTTGTAGTTGAGGCTGCGCGGGTAATGACTGGCTCGCACCCTGACCACCCCTAAACAGCTCCTGGGTGACCATGACCCTGGCGCCCCACACCTCCCGTTTCTAGCTCACTGCTGTGAGATGTTTCCAAGAACTTTGACATTGGCTTGCAAAGAAAGAAAGAGCTCGAGATAACGGTGTCAAGTTAACTTATTGCAATTCTGCTGTTTCTTTTAAACCTGCATCCACTAATCCACATTTTAAGTATAAAATAATTTTATTACATAATTTGTCGTTGTTGTGTGACTCCTGTCTTATAGCTTTTCTGCACGATGGGTGAAATCTGGCGAGAGCCTTAATCATAGGGCCTCCAACAGAGATCAGTTGTAGTCCTCGATTTGGCTAAAAGAAGCAATTTTTCCTTCCCAGCTTCCACTCAAAATGGCTACCATACTTTAGTTTTCACACACACACACGACGAAGCACTGCCTGGGAGTATTAATCCGTGCAGGTGTTCCAGGGATGGGACTCTGGTTCTAACCTACCGCTGATAACGGTACCTTTTAATTAGATGGTTTAACTCATTCACAACTGCGAACTTTCTGAAAGCAGAGAAGTCGGTTCAGCCTTACGCCACAACACTATCTAAAGAGCCTAAACCTCTCCTGATGAAGAATTTTGCTGAGCTGCTATGATATCAATTTTCGAACTGCAGCAGAAGCCGGAAATGGTCCAAAATCCGTCACCTCGTAATCGTTAATTGCTGTACAGCGAGGAATCTCGCGCGCTTCCTTGCGCACTCATAACCCTGAACCTTGACGATAGGGCCGACAAGTAGCTTTATCAGTTTGTTTATTTACTACTGAGGAAATACAGAATCTCTTAGTCTGCGCTCTGCTGATATTACACCAATGACTATCTGTTCTTATATGACCGTTTTAGTTTTTTTTGTTTGATAGACGATGGGAAAATTTACTTGGTTTAAATCCATACCACTCGACAATTTTGTCAGATCTGGTTTTATTTTGTAAACAAAAAACTTAAATTTAAATAGCCGAAGCTTGCAGGAGATATGTGGATTATTGAAGGATATCCTTTCAAGTATTTATTTAAACCTACTGCGAGCTCAGGGTGTGATCGAAAAATTCGGACTATTCACAATTACCTTTGTTTCATTGTTGAAGAGTTTCTAGTCATGAATTGAATATAAATTTAAAAAAAAAAACATTTAAAATAGAATTGGTGGAAATGGAATTTCATTCGCCGGTCTTTTCTCAATAAGAAATTGCCAGTAACGTTTGTGGTTGGCCCGATATTTCGAACGACTTTGACAGGAGTGAATAATCCAAACCTTAGCGTCGATGAAGCTCTGAAACCGATCGGGTCTTTCTCATTACCGTAAGAATATCCCCAGAGACATACGATCCTGACATTTTCCACTTCCATCGACGTTTCGGTTTTCCACGCTGCTATCTTTCCCATTTTTATATATTGTTGCTCAGAATCTACTAACAACACGTCGGATTTCACACATCACTGACAGGTTCTTGCCTGTGCTGACCTTTCCTTACAAGTGTCACGGTTGGCCGAGGATAACAAAACTACCACCATTATTAATTTAGTCAAACCCGCTTTTTGTAATATGAAGTTGTGACGTCATAGCGGATCTTTATTTCTATTGTTTAATATCATTAACTGACTGATTTAGTAAAACGTTTTTAACGTTTTCAGTCTAAAATTACTGAATAATTTATTAAAATTCATCTCGTGTCTCTCAAATTTCGCCCAACTTCGTTTGCTCGCTTCTTTTTGTTTTTTTAATATGGCTTTTCTATTTTAATCTGTAGTATGTCCTGTTTACCAATTCGTGTCGCACCTGTCCTGCTTGAGGTCACCCTCTCTTATTAATTCTTGTCGCGTCACTTCGTCATTACTTATGTCGCTCTCTTGCCAACTTCTTCTCGTCGCACCTGTTTGTTTTTCTGCAATATTTCTGATATTTGCCTTGTTCACTTTTCTTTGTCAGTTTATTTTTGCTATTATTTCCATCATATTTTGCCCCAACTTTTCTTTCTTTTTTTTAACGTTGCATATCTTAACTATTCCACATAACACAATTTAACCCGGTTCTGGTTTATCAACTACTTCGCTGTTAAAAGTCAGTAAAATCCTTTCAGCTGCAATTTCAGGAATACCTCTGGTGCTGATGGGAGACACATCTCCCGACATTAAATAGCGTCCCCAAAAGTACCTGAAAGAGAAATATCGAACTCTTTATTACGCAAGTGGAACGAACTCTCTAGTTGCATCCAATACTAATTATGTTGTAAACGAAAATGCACAGAAAATTACTCGGAAAAGCCTGATTTATACGATGGCATCGTTTCGTCAACTAACGACAACTGATGTGATGTTAAGTACTAATAACTCATCAAAGCTGCTTCTGTCAGAGGTTGTAGTGCACTTCGTTAAATCAGGCGATAAATTAACCATTAATCATTTATGTGCAAAACAGCAGAGAAGACAGAGCAGGGATTCTCAAAGACTTAATTGGGGGGAATAAATCGAGCAGAACAGTCTAGAGTCACAACGTCTTTTTAAATGTAATAATCTTAAATTTGTTAAATTCTCTGATAAAAGCGAGCAGACATTTCAATATGAGGATGACGTCATCCACATCTCGATACTTTTGTGACAAAAGGAATGCGTTACATATGACAATAGCTTGTACCAGGGTCGACGATCGGGCAGGAGTAGTGTCACCGTGATAGTGTAGGCGGCGCTGTGGTTAGTTTGAACGTCGTCCCTGGTTTATCTAATTACTGAGTTAGCAGGGGTTTTTTTCCATAAAATGTAATATCTGCGAGTATTTTGGTGGCGATTGTTGCTGGCACTTTCGAATCATATCCCCGCAGAAATTAATCTCCACAATCGACAAAAAAAAAAGCAATTCAACTGGAAAAACAAGGTAGCCAAAGTCATCAACGAGAACCTTCAGTTACCTGAAACCAGGCCATCTACCATGAACAACAGAGATGGAAGCGAGTGGGAGGACAAGCGTCAAAGGCACCGCTTGGTGACCCTTTTAAAACTGAAGATACAGACAGGCGGGTGTTTATTGCCTGTCATTAGAGACAGCTGAACAAGTTCAGCGCGAATGATGCTCCAAGTACTCCACCCAGCCAGAGAAAACAGCACCGGTGAGGAAGTGCCAGTCTCCGCCGGAAACTCTGTGAGACTGCGCAGAACAACGTCAATCACATTTGCTAAAAAGCTGCTGCAAGTCGTGATCGAAGTTGTTCGCCTAAAAATTTTAAGTAGAGAAACTAAAAACTACTTTTCTCCTTCCTTTCAAGAAATGATCACAGATTTAACGTTTACAATCTCTAAATGTCAGAAAGGATAAAATGACATGACATGAATCGTTCCCAAAACGATAAGTTGCAAGGAACCTAAGACAGTTCTTTCCGTCTTATTTGTTTGTTTGCTGTATGAATTCGAATTTCGTCTAGAACAAACTGGTGTAAAATATCTTAATTTAGCAGTTTCAAGAGCACTACACCCTGATAAGAAGAAACATCCGACCGATGCCAGTGAAATCCGCCGACATCGATAAAAAAAGACAATGCTACAGATAAAAACACGGAGGTCGTTTCGTTTCAGTCCAAGTCCGTCTCTTGGATGTGCGTTAACAGAGAAGCTCTTAGACTTTGTTCGTGGCTTTCTAGTGTTGATCAATAAAAACTACACTGACATTTTGTATATTTTAATGAAAATCATGTCAACTTTACACTTTACAGAGCGTTATGAAGAGGTGGGATTCTAATTTTCAAAATGTTTTCTCCTAGAACATTGCAGAGAAAGGAAAACAGAAGAGACTGCGTTAGTTATAGACGAAATGTCTGTTGTGCGCCATTTACTCATTCGTCTCTTTCCAGAATGACAGCATAAAGTTGGCATCTCACCCACGTAAGCTTTCCGTTCTGATCTTCCAAAATAAAAGTGACGTTTATAGGCGGTTTGATTTCGCGTTAAAAAATAGTCAGGCGAATCAAATCAAAATGACAAAAGACGATTTAGCTTTTGTGTATTTGTGTGTATGTGTGTGTGTGAGAGTGTGTGTGAGTGTGTGTGTGTGAGTGTGTTGTGTGTGTGAGTGTGTGTGTATTGTGTGTGTATGTATGTATGTATGTGTGTGTGTTGTGTGTGTGTGTGTGTGTGTATGTATGTATGTGTGAGTGTGTGTGTGAGTGTGTGTGTGTGTGTGTGAGTGTGTGTGTGTATGTATGTGTGAGTGTGTGTGTGAGTGTGTGTTGAAGATGTGGAAGTTGTTTTTCCACGCTATCTTTTATCAAGAGGAAACTTGATTTCGATATTTTTTCAATTTGTTTGCCTTCTTATTACGTTTAAACCAATTAGAGATAATTCTATTTGCAACAGAAGAGAGAAGAATTAGAATGAAACATTCACTATATTAACAATGCAAACCTTGTTTGTCATATTTCGATAAAAGGTTAAATTTTTAAAGAAATGAATGTTTTAAAGTTTTTATTTCAAAAGAATGCTTTAAATTCTCTAATGAGCTTTGTCGGAGGGCCACTTTATTAGACGCTGGTAGCTCACAATGAATACTGTTGCGTTTTCTTTTAAACCTGACGTTGACTGGATCTCGGCTCTGATTGGCTGCCAACTGTTTTTTTTTTGCTCCTCTTTCTAGAAACTGATGACGTCACTAATAGCATTTAGTGGGTTGTCTACCCTGCTAAAAAAAGATGCAATTCTACAGTGCAAAGTATCATCAACCGTGACCGTCACTAATACTTGTAGTTCTCTTCAATAAAGTTTTCTTGAAACATCTGAAACAAGTTTTCAATTGTGATTTGGAAAGAGGTTAAAAATATCACTGTTTTTTTATTTCAATTTGAATAAATCACTCGTAAATATTTACGACTTCACGCGCTGTTGCGTGTGGTTGAGCGCGGTAGTCCAGTGGTAGGTGGCCAGGTTGGAAAACTGAGTTCAGATCCCGCTCGGGATTGACTATTTTTGTTACGTTCCTCGCACAGTTTCTTCGACAGCCGCCATGTATTTTTAGCACAGCTTCTTGTCAGTCACCCATATTCGTTGATTAAGGCCACGAGAAACTTTCTCGTATGACTTTGTGCGAGCCACAGAACTGCTTATCAGCAGGTAGACTACTGATGATGAACTGGACTCTACTGTAATTCCAATAAACAGCACTGTTCAATAATTTTGGTTCCCTTACACTGTGCATTTCCCCCTTCTTCTTAAATAACTGAGTAGCCCCTTTATGTGATTATTTCTATTTTTTAAAATCGATTAGCCCATATTCCGTTCTTACCGGATTATTTATTTCCTTTGGTGCCAATTTGTTAATGTAACAACAAAAACCAAAAACAAGGGAAGGGATACAGTTAATCTAATTAAACAAAGTTTTCAACCTAATCAATCGCTTTAGCAATTCCTGAATAGCCTGAAGTGCCAAGAGGGTTTCGAAAAAATCTTAGTGCTGACTAATCTTCGGCCTCTCTGGCCACGCGGGTCAGTGAGCGATATTACTGAACACTGGCTGGATGTTGTTGGTAGACTTCAAGCAAGAGAGTGCGCGAGCAACGTTTCTGCCCGTGGGAGACTCGTTTTTGTGCGGCAAGGCGTCGGAAAATGGTAAATCTTAGTTGTTTTCATCGCAGAAGAACCGTTTCGCCCGGTGGCCAGTATTAACACTAAACTCTTCCAGACAAGAATTCGGCGATCGCAAACAAATTAACTTCACGTGTCGCGAAGACTGGCTTACAGAAAAACCATATCGATCTCGGAACCCGTCCGACGTCGACCTCCACCCATCGCGATGCCATTAATTCCAGTATTTTTTTTTAAATAATAAATAATTTTTGATCTTGCTCACCAAACCATAAATTGGCATTTTGTCATATTTTGTTCAAGATGGATTCTTATCGATTTATTCTCCCCCCCCCAACTTGGTGGTCGCTGACTCTCACGAGTTTCTGCTTGTTACAGAGATTCTGAATGGTAAACATGAATAAAATAAATACATTTTAGAAATCCATCATCTTAAATAAATGAATAAATAAATTAAAATGTACGTAAATGTTTGAAAGAAATTTTCATTTTGTGAATGTTGGAGGAAACCGTACATGACGGGAGAAACCCACGCGTCCGGCCGGCTTCTGAAGAAGGTTTGCCTACCACCGTGAGTCGAACACGGTCCATAGTACACCACCCCAAAAATTTCTTTTTAAATCCATGATAAAATAAGGAAATATAATTTTTAATTAAATAAAATGACAAGATATATATAGCATTTCATTTAAAAAAAGCAAAATACTTCAAACAGTAGTAAAGGAAAGAAGGAAACGGTAGAGTGCTAATTAAAAAAAGACAAATTGTTTTCCGGATACAATAAACACATGTATTAAACCTCATTTTTTGAAATATTTTAGAACTTACAAGAGCTTGTAGTTTTCATACAGAAAAATAAATTCATAGAAGAAGGGAAAAGTTAATGGCTTTATCTACACGGTGTTTTCAAAGTTTGTAGATGGTGCCCCATCACTTTAGCTTCTTATTGGGTTGCTGAAGATTTTTTTATTTCTAAATTTCATCAAAAACGCTACACTGCAATGGAAAGACAATCAGTATGTTTATAACTGATGACGACTTTTATCTGAGCCAAAATCAGCAAGACTATTGTAGTAGATGGAAGGAAGGAAACCCATCGAGATGCTAACTATAGGAAACTGTGCGGAGATAAACTAATAACCGGGGAGACTAAGAGGTACAGCAGCAGCTCTCGCCGGTCGCTTATATCACCGACGAAAAGTGTGGGAAAGTTTTTTGTTGTTGTTTTTTTATGCTAGTGATTTATGACTTTTTGTTTTCCTCCTGATCCGATTTCAATTTAGCTGGCATAATTTGTTTTTCTTTCTTAATCACGAGAACTCCACTACGGAGTAAATAAATCTCGAAGCCTCTTGCCATTTTCGCTCTTTCCTGTCAGAAATTGTTTTTTCTCTATTAATGAGAGGAGAGCAGCGAATGGCGGATGTGGATGTGTTATGTATGAGACGACTCCGCGCCTTCCGACCATTCGCATACGTGAACTTGCGCTGTAAATGCCACGGTATTAGTGCGTACTTCTGTCTCTGCAGTAGAAAATGAGATGGAATACCATTTACGCTCGTCACTTCTGTTATTTTAATTCAAATACCTTGTAGCGGTCATAAAAAAGAAAATTAAAACTATAATTAAAGCGCTAAGAAAAACGCGTTCATTCGTTATTATCGCTAATATTTACAACTAGATATACAACTCACGCTCTCTGGTCGGTCGGATGCCGTCAAGATGTTAACGTATTGCCAAAAACCTTTTTTGTTTGTTTTTCTAAACATACTACGTTTTCAAGATGAGAATCGAAAACATTTTGCGGATAGTGTGGTTAACTTAAGCAGAAAAACATGAAAAGTTTTTAAAGTTTTACCATATACTAGAGCTTTTTAATATACACATTAATAAAATATACACAGTTTACATAAAATCTATAAATTTATATTTACAAGCTTTAAAACATTCGCGGTTTATAATCGTTAGAGCGGGCTATATAGGACACAAATTTATGTCTTAAAACATTGACAATTTTAAACATTGTAAGAATTAATATGGGTTCACACAACCCTTAAATTTATAAACCTTGTCAACGTGTACATTTTAGGACTTCCTAAGATTTAAAGGCTTTTTAAGCCTTGCGTGAAAATTATGTATGATGGTTATTTTAAACCCTATTATATACACGATCACTAAACATTCTAGCGGGCTATATGAAGTTTGCCGTACATATGTACATCGCGTAATAATCTGTAATGACTAAGATAATTTACTTGATATTTAGACGACATTTACTTTGTCATATTTAATGCCAAAAAGATACCAACTAAAAAGGGTCTTTATGTATGTTATGCCATCATTAAAGATAAAGTGTACATACTTTTTGTTCAGTGGCGTATTCATGATTATGAATACAAGGCAGTCCAGCTAAGAAACTAGACACATTTATATTAGTTTATCATCCGAATGATTTGATACTGATGTAAAAGGACATCAGTGTACCGGAGATATCGCTAACGACCAAATGATTACTTTACACAATGATGATGAATGCAGCGATTGAAGGCAGCTCCGTGACAGAGGGTATTAAAATCCGAATACATCTTGTGAATCGCTATTTTACTGTTTGGTCAAGAAATCGCCAACAAACCAAAACCCTGACCCATCTGTTCACATTCTTAGCCTCTACTGGAAAAAAAGAAAAGGCCATTCCTTTCACTTTATATCTAAGCACATAGCATTCAAAATTAGCATTTTACTGTTATTGTAAAAGAACCGAGTTACAATAATCACTCGATTGATCTTAATCGGTGACGTATCAGTCTAAAGTGCACAAAAAAGTAATTAATTAATTTAACAATCCCAGCTAAAAATTACTAATAATTTTAGGACATATTAAAGTAAAAAATAATTGTATATGCTGGTTCGATCAAAAAAGAAAGCCATTATATCCCGATTAATGCACGGGTTATAGCATTTTTTCTCACCTTATTCCCATCACAGAATTTTAAGTCTCTTAAATATTAATGTTTTTTCTTTTACATCAGGAAATTTAAAGGAAAGGGAAAACGATTATAAATCAAGATATATAGAGAGAACTTAAAGTGTATGGTGTAAAGTGAGAGGCTGGCTGGGAATGGTGTTGACGAAGCTAGTGCTAACTAATTTAAATTTCGCTCTAGACAAATATTTACATTTCTCTTCTCTCAGGGTTGTAGTCAGAAGTTTACTCTTTGTACCCAGTAAACCAAGTTGACTTGTGGTGTCTTTTTTTTTCTTTCCCTCTGCTCCATGGAGTTTATAACAAATAGTTTTAAGCAGATCCCAGCTTTACTCTGACCGGTTTAAATGGCGGTTCACTCGAGTGCGATAGTTGACAAGTCAGGCTCACCGTAATATATTACGTGCCAAGAACAGAGCAACGGCAGAGTTTTCGCTTATTTATAGATTTTTCGGGGCGCAGAATATTATTCTTACTAACGAGTAAAAGAATGTTCGGGTACAGTGTACTGTCAGCAAACCACCATTCTTTTCGTCTTTCACGCTGGAGAAATTTTGAGACTAAGCAAACGAAAAAAAGTGATTTATCAAAACAATAATTACATATTAACATCATGTGTGCAAGAGTTTTCGGTTAAATTTTCAAAGTAAAAGCAGACTTACCGCAGAATGCCGTACGTCAGTGTTCCGGTAACACAGAGGGTTAATAACACTCCACAAGGTTCTGCAGATAAAAAGTCACTGCGGTTTCTTTGGAATTCCCTTTTTGAGTACTCAATTAATTCAGCACATTGACCGGAAGTCGCAGACAGGAATCTCTGTTTGGGTAAAAATGGTACAGTGTAGATACTGCACTGAAAAGACGGAATACTGGGCAATTGGCTCCAGGTCCTCCAAGATCGCCAAATTGTGCTCACATCCATATTAAGTGTGATGAGTTTTGTTTAAATGCTTTGCTAGAAATAGTTCTAGATTATTATTTTAATTTTTTTTTGTTTTTAAAAAATTAAGTAGGCCTTTAAGAGAGACAATTGAACAAACAGAAAACAAACAACAGGATGAATAATTTTGAAAAATGATTCATGTTTTAAAAAATTAACCCTTTTCGCTGTTGTTCTTCAATGTTTACACGTGCTTGCTGTACTTGTTACTGATGCGCTTGAAACCGTTAGAATTTACTTTGTAAATGAATACGAATCGAAATAAATTCTAAAATTGGAGAACATGATGTTAAGTTGCAGATGTGGCGCCTTCTAGATTAGTTTGGACAAACCTGGATCGCGGTCAAGTGGCTCGTAATTTATTTGCACCACTGCATTATGGGATACTTGTTTGACTTTCTGTGATGTATTTGTTTTTTTTTTTATTCTCTTGTCATTTCCGTACTCAATGTTTATTAATACCAAAAAAAAAATTCTTTCAATTATTTTTATTTTTGGGGAGCAAACAATAAGGCTAATTGTAAATCGCTCATTGTTTGTCTATTTTAACTATCCAAGTACTAAACCCAAATATTTTAAAATAGGGAGAATATTTAATCATTTTCAGAGACCCCTGAATGATTTCATTTCCAAATTTAACCATTACAATTAATAAGTAATTAAAATCACTTATTAGATAATCTCCACTTATTGATTTGTCCATTGTTTCTTTTATAAAAATTTCCAGCTAATTGTAATGCAAATTCAACAAATGCCCACACAATTTATTGGATGAATTCAGCTTTAAATTTAATGTAACTCATTATAAAATACCCTGTATCAATCTTAAATAGATGAAAATTATTTTAAACAGTGTACTTTGCAAAGGAAACGTTATGCTTTCGAACGGCGCCGTATTTATATTTTAAGTCCCAGGGATTGCTGATAACCTAGGAAGCTGATCCTTGATCCATCATCGCGTCTCCTCGCTATAAAAAGCAACTGATTTCCAAAAACACTTCCTGTTCCGAGGCCTTCTCTGATAGGTAAGCCCGTCGTTGATTATCCATCACACCCCTTTCCATCAGCAGCTAATATTGGCTAAATCAGCAGACTGCATCCAATATCAAAACGCAGGGTTTATTACCTAATCTCAAACCTTATTGCGAAGTTCGGTTATTGGCCGCCCGGTCTGGGGCGTTAAGAACAGCGCAACGATGTTGGCACGGAACAAATCAGCGACTCTTCATTCAGGAAATTAACGTCCTACTTTCCATGCCGTTTTCTCTGCAATCATCGCCATAACAAAGTTTTTTTCTTACTCTCTCCCGTCCCACACCACTGAAGTTATTTTGCGTAAACGGATAGCAAAAAGACACCAAAAAAATAATCAAAACGTATTCTGGCCCGGTCGTCTTTTTCGGGTCATTGGCACCACGACGAGATTTAAAACCAGGTTGCATTGAAGTAAGTTTGCCTTAGTCTCCGAATGGGAAATTTGCATATATACATTCTGCTGACGTTACCCACCAGCTTGTGGTCTACCTTCATTTCCGTTGTCATTCGCGAGCTCCACTGGGTGGTCCTTTGGCGCTATCTTGCTGAAATGGACGACGGATCATTCTAGAACTAAGCAGTTCACAGGTTCCAAGATATCAATGCAAAAATGTTAGCCATCGCTGCTGTCTTTTTATCGAGAGAACGTTCATTCCAACATAACTTTTCATAATTAAATCTGTACCTCGTAAATGTCAGACAAAATTGCACAATATGTTATTATATGGAAATGAGAGTTTCTATAAATTATCTACCATTTTTAAAATCTGGTCTTTGCTTATTTGTTTTTATTTTTTTGAAAGTAAGATTGATTTTAAGTATGAAAATAAATTTAAGTTAACGATCATCGACAGGAAAGACAGATCAGGGCGATGATTCGTAATCAGAACAGGAAAAGAGACGATTATCCAGTCAAGGAAAGCATTTAAGCAAGAGGCAAGTAAAAGGTCAAAGGTGAGGAGTTAGCTTTTTTTATATTGATTTTCCTTTCTCTGGCCATTGTCTCTGTATGTGTGAGTTGCCTTTCGCCGATAAAAAACCAAAAAACACTTTTCGATCTTTTCTGATTATCAGCGAGAGGAAATAACTGTACCCAGAGAAGTCCTGTATCTCGCGCTATGATAACCCACCACCAATTTGGCAAGTATTGGCTACTGAAATAAACATGGCGCTATCAGGTGATCGGGCAGGAAGAGGGCTTGCTGCTCAAACCATTGTGGTCGGAAAGGAATAACCGAACCAAGGAGGATCGCATTTTACTGGTCAAATGAAAAGTTCTTAGTTAGAATACCACCTGCCCAGTCCGTTACCTCGTGCAAGACGATCTCTTGAATTAAGAAAAGGCAAAAATCTTCTCGAAAACTCTAAAGCTAAATTAGTATCATTCTGAAATTTTAACCAATTAATTACGCTTTTCCATCACCATTTTTTAAAATTTTTCTTTACAAAAACAGCCCTGTTTCCGGTCCCTCGCAGTCTTTCGCAGCGCCGCCCTGGAGTTTTTAGATGGAAGCTCGCGCGATGTCAAATGTACCACCTGAATTCTTCTTAAGAATTTGAAGTCGCCCGAAAGCTAATTAACAAACTTTTCAGCAGTGACAGCTGGGGTAGAAACATGTACCTGTATTTCATGAACTCTAGATTACAGATCTGACTGTGTTTATAGCGAGAGCTGGAACTCAGTAACATACACAGACTGATCATTGTATTTTCTAGACTAATTTTAACTGAAGACTAAGGAAGTTGTAACATTCAGACAATATATATACATATACTGCAAAAGCTACAGTCTTGGTAGGAAATATTTAAATCGCTATATTGTTTTCTTTAATTCTAAAAAATCCTGTACAGACAGCTGTTCATGTCACCTCGTGGTCTTTTTTTAAATCAAGAGCCACGTCCGGCTTTGGACAAGGAACTCTACTACACAAAATTCCTAAACGTAATAATTAAACTCGATTGTCTTTTTACATCACAGATCGTATATCGCTATCTGTCTCGTCGCTAATTTATTGCTATCGTCCTGATTACCATCTTCTTTTGATAGCTTCTTACTACTTTTTGGCTATTCCATGGTTATGAGCTCGTTATATTCATGAATATCGTCATGTTTTTACCTTCGTGGCCATCATCCTTTAACCCTTTACAACTGCGATAATAATCCATCACATTTTATTTTAAAAAATCAATATAAAATTAACATATCATATGAAATAATGAGTTTTGCTTATTTTTATTTGGGATAAATTTACGATATTTTTTAACTCGAATTCCATGTCGCTGCAGTTTTTTCACATTAATGTCTACAGTCTCACAACTAAGATGGAAAATTAATGTTTTTGTGTAGAACTCATGTAAACTTACAGATTCTCCATAATTTAAACTCATTACTACGACAGTCACCATCCAGCAATCGACGCGAAGTAGTTAGCAGTTACAACCACTCGGAAACTTGTTCTCGTCCAGTTCTTGTTACTGCTTCTTCATTTAATGGGTGCCGTGGTAACGGATTCAAGCCACGGAGAATTTTTGAGATGATTTAAGATTTGCATACAAAGTTAATTTCCAAAATAGACAACAGTATAACAGTTCGCAAAAACAAACTCGGAAATAACTAACTGTTCTTAGTTACCTGTGTTTTTAAAGAGCTGTATCAGAAACTCTCAAAGAGGGCCACATCTACTTGATGCTTTGCATCGGCCAACAGTTAGAACATCATCCATACTGAATGTAGGTCTTGATAATAGTAGTATGCTTATCTGGCTTAAATAAAAGAGGAAGATTTTTAAAGTTAAGGTTACAAGATCGCATTTATTATCTCCCATTTTTCGTGTTTTTTACTGTCACTTTAAACTATTTAAAATATTTATTCACCTTAGTATTAATATTGTTGTAGATGTTGTAGTTTACCGGTCCGTTTTGGGTTATCTTTGTAGACATGATTTTGAATGAATAGAATAAATAAATAGATAAATAATTTTCCAGACTCATCATCATTCCTATTGATAGCGAAATGACGTTACAAGACAACAGAGTTTCAGCAGTGCCCGGGCCTCTTCCAGTATGGCGCTCCTATTGTCTAAAGCCACTAAGAAAATCTCATCCATTTGTTCTTCACAATGGTGGGTTCGCCGACCATTAACCAGCCAGTAATTGGTGTCTGGACAGCACAAAAGATCTCTCCTTTGTCCTTCACAGTCACATGCTTTCCGCAATGCCATCACAATACTTGTTCAAGTGATTAAATCCCAACTGACGACAGATGTTCCAGCGGAGGTATTGGCGGGTTTTATTTCCTCTGCTAATATTCTCTGCGTGCCAACATCTTGCAACCATACAAAAGGTTGCTGTTGACGGTTTGCTATTAAAGCCCATGGTTGATATAATGTTCGAAGGTAGTATTTTTACTGCCGAGAGCAAATATACATTAGAGTTCTGTTAAAGAGACAACATCTGTGTTTTATTGGTATAAATGAAAAGACAACTAAATGACAATTTAGTCAATATTAAAAATGCCCCATAAATAAATCCGAACGTCTAAAAGGATGAATGTATGAGATAGAAATCTAGAAGCAGAGTTATTGTGGTATGTGAATCTATTTATCCCTAAAAGGAAATCTTCTTGCGTTGATTTCAATAAATATAAAGAGCAGCACAAATAATCATTAAATGACTCCTTGGCGAAGTCAAATGATCTTTAGCAGGTTTGTGGATTCTGTTAACCGGCTGCAGAAAACCTATACAATCCATGTGCAGGATTGGACAGGTAACACGCTTCAGGCCATTCGCGACTGACGAGAACAATATGCAAGCAGATAATAGAACGGCTTCCAGCGCAAGACAGACATTTTCTTTCTTCATAAGCAAATATTTTTAACTGACCCTCTTCTCAAACTTTCAGCTCGACCCGGTTGTCACCGAACGCCCCACCAATTCATTAGGGTCACGTATCTGGCGAAGCTGGTCTCAACGACAGAGTCACCAGTCATCGCGTGTGTGAGTGAGAACAAAATATTGTCACGTATGAGGTTTACCACGGCAGCAGAATTGGCAGCCAATCTTTCCACCTCGCCTGGTATTATCAACCTTTGACTGAGACGCGAACTGGAATCACGAAGACAATGGATGCCAGTCACGAACGACTTTAAAACGAGTGATTAGCATTTAGATTTATGAGTTTAATGTTAGTAGTTGCGATAAATTTATTCCAAAAAAAAAACGTTTGGTCAACATAAAAGAAAACCGAAGAAAAACTAAATAATATTTTGATCAAACGAAAATTTTAAATGGTGTAGTAAAAGTAATTTAGAAGACGACTTTAGTATATCATTCGTGGGTCAAACTTTTAAAGTCAACTGACAACAGGGAAGTCGCCCCTTTAGTCTGATAAAGATGGATGATGGTGTGAGAACATTTTCCAAGAATATCAAAACTGCACAGATAAATACGATCATAATATCTAAAGGATGGTTGGTTAGGTCACCTTTAAAGTAGGCAGAATTTTTTAATTTTTTATTTCAAAAAAGGTTGCAAAATCATTTGGTTAAAAATGAACATTCTAAATGATTGCTTTGGGATTTCTGTGCTAAGTATGTCTATTGCATGGTTGTGGGTTCGAGGATCGCTCTGGCGTGGCTTTATCTCTTTTTCACCATCAGCCGGCCTCGTGTGTTTACCACAAACAATTCCTCGATTTATTTCCACGTCTAAAAACGAGAATTTTTTCTAGAATTTCCGGTACACGTGCTGAAGGTTCCGAGAGTAACTCGTGACTGGCTCGCATCTTGACCGTCGCTCGAGAGCTCCGGCCGTACCCAGATAACTTAGTCTTAGACCTCTAACGTCTGCGATATGTGGTCAGGATACCAGTCAAGCAAGTCACTTGTATCACTGGTATCATCATCGTTATTATAATCGCCAAAACGCTAATTACCGGATCAATAGTTAACTAGAAACATTGTCCATTGCTTTAATTTCCTTCCTTTCTTCCATCCATATTTCAAAGTCTGATCGTAATATAACCAATCTGCACATTTAGAAAATAACAAAGTATCCAAGGATCTCATTAACGAATTTTAAGATTCAATCGACCATGAAATGAAGCACGGATTTTTTCATAATTAACTTAAAATCGTAATGGCTGAACTTTAAAAAGACAATACGATTTGTGCTTCAAAGAGACCACGGAGAATGTTGTGTTGTTTTTAACGCCGAAGTGAGAGGACCTACAATCTCATGTTCTTAGTTGTTCTACCGTAATTGTTTTCCTGCTAATCATCTCTTTTTCAGTAGCAGCCATTACATCAGCGCTGCATTTCTCTGTCAGTTCAGACATTAAATAAACTTTATGATGCTATTTTTAACATCCCCATTGCTATAAATCCTTTTAAATTACGAGTTAATTTACTCTTTAATCGTGCCGTTGTATGTAAATTATTCTGTAATATATTAGGTCGTTATAGAAGTTTTAATGGCTTTAATATTATGTTAATTTGTGGTTTATGTTTTGCATGCTTGTGAAGGTGTATGAGATAAGTTGTATATCGGTTTGTAACACGTGATTTGGTATACATTATGCAAAATCTACCCTTTTAAAAATCATAAAATGGATATCTGTTTCAAAATTCTGAGTGAAGCATGAATAGAAAATTTTCGTGCCATTTTGCTTCACAAACCCAACCTATGACACAGAGATAGCGAGGAAACCCGTAACATTAGGCAAGCATGGGGCGGGGACACAGCAAATGAGTGCACAGTACAGCGATGGTTTGCAAACTTTCGATCGGGAGACGTGAGCCTCGAAGATAAGGAACGTAGCGGACGGACGTCCTTCCAGCTGTGATGAAGACCGTCTGAAAGCCTCAGCCAAAGCCGATCAAAGGAAAACAGTGCAAGTAATTGCTGGATAGCTTGACGTAAGCACTGCAACTGTTTCCCGGCATCTTGACGCAATCGGCCGGGTGGAAAGGCTCGACAAGTGGGTGCCTCACGAGTTGAATGAAGAACAAAAAAACCGTCGACTGGGGATCTGCTCTCCGCTTGTCATAAGAAACAAAAGCCATCACAGCTGAAAGGTACTGTCGTGGATTGAACGTTGTTCATCAGAAACTCTCCCAACGACAGCCGGCCTTGGGTGAAACGAAGAGGACCAATCCTGCTCCATAACGTCCTCATGCTGCAAAAGCGACTGTTCAGAAACTGAACCCGTTGGGGTACGGAGTTCTCCCTCACCCAGCCTATTCACCAGACCATTTTCTCACAGCCTGCCACCTTTTCAAACACCTCGACAGCTTCCTCCGTGTGAAATCCTTCCCCAATCAAGCAGCAATTGAAACTGCCTTCCAACAGTTTGTTTATCGATTCCAGAAATCCAGATTTTTTTCAAAATAGTATAAATGCACTTGTAACTCGCCGGCGGAAGTGTATTGTTTGTAATGGATCTCTGATTAATAAACTTCACGTTCAGCATTGATATGAAGTCTCACTTTCGCGGTAAAAAACCGACAAAACTTTTGTAACAACCTAATATTAGTTGAAAAAAAATTCACTTTCTTCTGGAAAAGATACGCTGATATCAAAACGAATCTGCTTATTATATCGCTTTGGCACTTTGGCTCTCTGGCAGTGCGTCAGGAAATGACGGACAAGCATGAGTTTGTTGATGACACGGGCACATGTCCTAAACACACGGACGCTTCTTTCTTTCAGGTTTAATGGACACCTGTTTCGTGCAAAATTTTCGCGGGGGGTCGGTCTATCCACAGTGTGCTGCGATCACACGTGTAAGCTTTCGTGTTTCAGAACACGGAAAACAGCTGTAATAGGGTAGTCTGTCTGTTACTTAATAAAAACTAAGACATTAACTATAGCATGCACTTAATCACAGCGATGCCTATTATTATTATTATTATTATTATTATATTATTATTATTATTATTATTATTTTGATTCTCGCAGGCGACCGACTTCGTTTGGCGTATGAGTAATTTCTCACCCGACTGTTTCCCTTGTAATCAAAGCTGTACGGAAGTTATCACAGTATTACATTAATTTTCTTCTATCTACTTGTGACTTTAAACTATTAGAGATACAGTTTAAATGTACGCCAAACTTCCCTGTATGTATAAAACAAATTATTGACAAACTTTCCACCAATCAAAAGTGTGTAAGCTTATTTAAATATTTCGTTTTCAATGTCCTAACATATCTCGCTTTATTGGACGGTTATTTGATCATTAGACTTTTTTCATTATTCTTTATATTTCTCTAATTAATTTCTAAAAGGCAATGATAAATGAGTAAACTAAAATAGTTTCAGAAGCAAGTTCTAAGAAAAATGTATGAAAGCAGACCAAAGTATTACGCTTACTGGTTCTAGTGAGTAAGCTAATAAATAATTAAGGAAAGAAGCAGCCATTGCAGGAATAAACTAAATGACACTTTGGTTCCCGTGGTAATGAAACTACTTTGAAATTTTACAAAGTCTAGTATTACGATTGTTTAGCGTGATCGAAATCCAAACATTCCCACATTTTGAAATGGTTTACGTTAACAAGGATCTTATATTTCACAGCTTGAGTTGCTGTATTCATCAAGGTGTACGTCACAAGTGGCTGTACAATGTGACATTATTACTACTGCAGTAAGTCATAATTGGTACCTTTCTTAACTTTGCGTTTTAAAGTTAAAACTAAACTAAAACTAATTTATAACAGATGAACAGTGATGACTTTTACTAAAATTTCTACCTGAAAAAAAAAGTCAATTTGTCTAGTTTTATTGTTTTGAAAGCATCACATCTCATGATTCATAGTGAATCACACTCAGAACCAAAAATACCATCATCACTGAAATTTTTGTTTTATTACTAAATCTTTGTGGTCATTTCCGATCAGCAGTAATGGTAAATCCTTCTGTGATTGGAATTTTTTGTTTCTGCGAAAGTTGGCAGAGGCTGTGATTTCTTAATTGGAGATTTCTCTTTTTTATTTGAATTGAATAAAATGCGGAAGGAGTGTGAGAAAACCAAGGGGGGTAACTGCGTTTATCTAGTTTCGGATTTTTTAATGCAAAAATGTTTTTAAATGTTTGTATTCAGTAACGCAGACAAACAACCAACCACGTACTTTGTACCAAGAGCCAGGAAGCACTGATGATGCCCGACTGCACAAGAAATGGGAGATAACCGTCACTCTTGTGTTTATTTTTTTTCATCTGGCGAATTGCTATCGCAGTTTCGTGCGTCGTAATTTACCGCTGGAAAAAAATGGGGCGGCAAATGTAAGTGAATTAGTTACCTGTAGCCCCTTAAATTTACGCCTGGCAGAAAAATCATGATTACTCTAGCATGCTCTTCCATGCGTACACAAATCTTTCCCCCTTTTAGCCCCTTGTGGTGATATATGGTTTTACGGACGAAAAGCCAATTGCTTCAGCGTAATTACTTCTTGTGACTGCCTGCTGGGCCCCTTCCCTCCCGGTACCGAGCGGTGGACAAAGAGACTGACATAACTAAATAAACACTCAAGTTTGAGAGAACGCCCGTTTATTCTTGAACCGGCAAAATATAAATGGTAGGCGCTAATACTCTGTAGTACTGCCGAGAGCACCGATCATGGTCGAAGAGATAGGATCTATATTGGAGCGTGTCGGGTTTTGCGAGGACAAATTTGCAGGGATCAGTCGACTACGCCACACGTGCTTAATTGGATTCATGGCAGCGACGTGATGCGCTGGCCTGACTCTTTCCATATTTGCTTTGCATGAGCAATGTGAGCTTGGGCAACATCTTTCATACAAATACCGACTTCTTTAGATAGACAACCACTGACAGTTAATGGATGGGGCGTAAGTTACAGTCCGTTCGCCACCCCCCCCCGTCCGAAGACCGCGCCCTGCTCCGTTGTGGCTCGCAGACGGTTTATTTAAAATGTCCACGCTGGAGCAACGTGTTTTTTTTTTTTGTTTTTTAAACTGGAAAATAACCCTGCAGCACTCAACAGCGGAGCAGCAACCACATTGGAGGTCTCCGATTAGCTCCTACCGACTTCCGTTGCCCAATTATGTACTCCTTTCAAAGCCCGTCACTTCCGGTCTTGGCCGACCAGCGGACTGAGGCTTTTTTCGATTTGTAGCTGTTATTCCAGTTAGAAGTCATGTGACTGGAATGACCTATTTAAGTCGTCAAGTCTCTGCATAGATCAGCTTTTCTATGATGGAGAAAAAAACTATAAAGTTTGCTTTCTTGTTTTGTTTTCATTGAGAATGGAGAATAAAATATTAGGTTGGTTTTTTAAAAACAATTTTACTTAGATTGATACAGTGCATTTAATGGTATCGAGACACTCGCTTCGCGGTAAAAAAAAAGAAATGCAGTTTAAAAGAGAAGTTTCATGATGTCAAGATAAATATACAATGTCAACAATTGTATCTTTGCTTTGTTTATATAAAAGCTATACGCTGAAGATGGCAGTTTTGCCCATCACTGGAGAGATGACGTTAGGTTTTCTATTTCACAGTGAAACCGATTTTGATGACGTCATTTCCTGATTTCAGCTGTGTGTGTGTGGAGCTGGTTATCAAAGCGTAGTCTGGTGAAAAGAAATTCTAAAAAAGAGAAACGGTTTAATGAGACGTTCTGGCCAGGTTTATCCAGATAAGCAGTTTCATTGGTTGCTCGGTTATATATATATATTGTATACAGTGAGCTAAGTAAATAAACGCTGGTTATGCTGAGTAGATAATGAGAACTGAATAAAGCCGATCAATTATCTGTCTGTGTCTGTTTCAGTTCTATGGGTGTGTATACAGTTGCGGATGAGTTCTCTTATAAACATACGTTCAAACAAACAACGGAAAATGGTGATTAAAATCGGTAAGATTTGGATAAAAACTGTTAACACGTTTCCTTATCTCAACAAATAAAGAGCATGCGATGTGTAATGTTTCCAATTAATCAAAATAAAAAGGATAAAACAGGATTGATACTAAGATCGCTGTGAGATTCATTACCGAACAACTAGTGATACTTTGTACCTCAGCGAACTTCTTAAAAAAGAAAATTCTCTTAGATCAGAAACCATTTGGTCTGTCTTCAGTTAGTTTGTTTTTTAAAAACAACTTTCGCTTATAGGTTTACCAAAAGCAGATGATAAGAGAAATAAGGAAGAGCTTATTAAGATGCGGCTAACATCTTCTCTTACTGTCCATCACGAGCGCTCTCTGGCTAGCATGTGGTCTCGTGAGTATTGTATCACGCCACCTCCATGCTGTACCATCGCATGACAGCTTCCAACTCACCACCAAGAGTGGAAATGCATTTTCGAAAACACCACGAAAGAGCAAATTTTCTGTCTGATTTCTTCCCCATTCAGTCAACCTTGAAGCAGGTTTAACCTGTGTTACCATTTCGCGCTTAACTGATCGATACTTTAAAATTTTGTGGCGATTTAATAACCACGTCTCAGTGATTGCTATAGCGGATTGTAGCCGTTCAGTAAACTAATATTTTTACCGCGCACCAGTTATCAGTGGTTCCCAACACGTTTTCCTTGATTCCATTCTTCGAAACCAATTGCTGACGAAGAATGTCGTTTACTACATCATCTCGTGTGAGCAGTAAGTGCTAAGTAGCCTGGTGCGTCGCTGATGTAGTGAGGACTGGTTCATGCATTTACCTGATCCCGGCTTTAACGCTGTAAGCTCTGAGGCTCACCTGTTTATTAATTGTTAGATTAGGTTTACATTGCATTCACTGGAAACGTGAAAAGTATCGTTTAAGTTGTTGTAGCTAGCAGACAACTCAATGAAAGTGGCGGTTCTTCTATCATGAAATTACCTACTGTTCATACTGCGGAATAGTTCCAGCAACAAGTTCTTGTTTAACAAATTTCCCAGTGTTAAGGTCAGACATTTTGCTTGTTCGTTTGTTGAACATTTTTTGGAGGCTGTATTCCTTAAAAGACTTCGCCTTGTTGAAGATGTTCCAGTGCTAACATTATATATAACACAGTGTAAACAAATTATAAACAATTAAATGTTCTTATGCCAAAACTTCCGCCCCTTTCTTCAATACGAGCCACAATGACGCACTGGGAGCCCGGTTGTGGTTCCTTTCAAAAGGAGAATAACGGTTACTCTTGGAAAGTACCCAAAATTTAAATTTACTAAAATTATCTGGAAGATAAGGTAAGTTATTGAGAATATGTTTAGGCTTTGAACACTGTCCACTCACTCTTTCCTTAATATTTCGAACGTTCGCTTCGCATCTTTGTTAAACAGCGACGTCTCGTGTCTCCATATTTGACCACTTTTTAAACGAGAACCAAAAAAGTGTTTGTCATGCTCAGCTGAAAGGCGGGAAGATGGCTGTGAGCATTTGACAGCTGAAGGTTTATGAATTATTTGAGTAATATTTAAGCCTAAGTGTGGACATAAACAATTATCTCTCTGAAAAGAAGAGGTGGAGCACCCTCTCTGAAAAAACATTTTTTTCGAATTGCTTTGAAAGTTTTATTTTTCTCTTTAGAATTTTCTGTGCCGCGTTTTAACTTTCTCTTTGAGAAATTTTACTAAAATAACCACGATACTTTTAAGTCTCAATTCTTGGTTTATTTTTCCAGTCTGTCTACGTATGCAGTTTTCAATGCTAAACAATATTCTCCCAGCTTTGTTTAAGAATGTCTCAACTCCGAAAGGTGGCTTCCATATGGAACATCTGCCTGCCACATTGATTATTTACATAAGCGACGTTAGGCAACAGTTAATGCTTCCGACAAGAGTAAATTGGTAAGGCTTTATTCAGACAAGAGAAATATTCAGGAAACAAGTCGTTTCATCTGTAGTCGAAAGAATGCTTTTAGCTACACAAGCGACAAAGGTCAGTGCAGGGGGGGAATCGTCTCGCATGCGTTCATTCCACATGGAACATTCCATAGCCTTGAAATTGTGACTCACAGTTACAGACCTGACAAGGATATTTTAAAAATGTTTTATAAATCATATTGAATAACTAAAAAGTCACTTATTTATTCATCTTATTTGTTTATTATTTTTAAGAGTCAATTCTACAGAATTATTTCGAATAACTTCACTATATCTATCTAAAAATAAAGGACAACAATAGAAGCACAGAGAGTTGCCTCCCTTGTAATGTTATATCATCACTCCTTTCTCTGTGCGAATAAGTAACTTTAAGGAAGAATAAACTTCGGAGCAAATCTCAGATCGCATGCAACGTTTAGGCACATGGCTGAGACAGAGCAAGGCGACGTAATCTTTTTTATCGCTGGCTGTCATCGGTAGTTAACCTGTCTCAGCTCATTCTTGTGCTACACGGATATCCTCAGAGCAAGCCATATATTAAGGGTGTATATTTTGATGTTTACTAATAAATGCTGGCGTGGCGTGTGATTATGGTAATATAGTAAAAATCGTAATAACTTCATTGCGCCGAAACATTCGTCGACAATCGTGGATAATAGCTGTGTCACATTCCGTACATCAGTGATCGCAGTTGGGATGAACGAGACTGCACGCACCTCATTAAGTTTAATAAACGTCAGAGGAGCGCCTCGGTGCAGATGTAAACCACATCGAATTAAAAATTAAGGGATCTTGCTAACAACAAAAGCCGCATGGCGTTCAGGTAATGATGACATCATATTTTCCGGCCACCTGTGGTGTTTGGTCGTGTGTTCTGATAACCACTGATCTGTCTGATTCACTGACTTTGTGCATTAATTTAGATGTGAAGATTCAGTCAATAGAATAATTCTTGCCTGTTTTTATACTTTCAGTTTACCGACAAGTAGCCGGCCCTTAAGGTAGCGCTAGCCCATCGTGTCGCGTAGTCGCGAGGTAATTTTCTTTACCGTTCTGCGCGGCTGAATTTAGTTTCAAAATAAAAATAATTCTATACTGATATAAATTTAAAATGAACCACATTATTATTTTATTATTATTATTATTATTATTATTATTATATTATTATTATTATTATTATTATTATTATTATTAGTAGTAGTAGTAGTAGTAGTAGTAGTAGTAGTAGTAGTAGTAGTAGTAGTAGTAGTAGTAAGCTTCAAGAATTTGCTGATATTCCTTTATCCAGTGGGAACTTTGCATATACCTTATTAACCTTTTCATTTCTTGTATTAAACCGAAAGTAAAATAATTATTTTGTGTAATTATCATAAAACAAAAAAATAAAGAAAACGCAGTATGGAGGTTAGTACCTTTTTTCACAGGAATAAGAACTACTTGCAACATAAGAGACAAAGACATTTTAAAAGTACGCAAATTCGATTCTATCACTTAAGTACCGACCTGCCTTCGATGTTACTATAAATACTGCTCTAGGTGGCGTGGTGGTCAGGTGGTTAGCCTGCTGAATAAACCGCCAAGTCGTTTTTCTTCACCAGCTGAACGTGTGGAATTTTTTCTGTCACTTCGTTTTCATCTGATATCTAAAAATAAAGACATTTAATAGGGACTTTCGGAAGTTTTGTTGCTTTGAAGACAACTGGTATCCTCCTCTTCAAAACACCTGGCGCTGAAAGATTATGGGACCCACTGCGTTAGCACCGACTCTTTCTCCTCAGTCTATCTTGGATCCAACCCGGATTGGAAATAGCACATATAATGCTCGGCATCAGAGGAGGTAATCCAGTGACCGCAGAGATGAATGCGAGTTATCACTGTGTGCCTCAATGGGTAGATAACCTGGTGTCGCCCAAGGTACGACGTTAGCTGGAGAGTGTCGGCTTGGTCCCTTCGTATGATCATTAGCGATGGAGGGAAACAGCCGAATTGTACCCACCAGTTTGATCCGGAAGATAACCTATGACGACATGACTTTATTACATAGAATGTGGTACAAAAGATATTAAATTAAAGAAATATACCTTTTTAAAAACCTTAGTTCTCCTTAATATTTTTATGAAAAGGAAACCCCGAAATAAAATGGTGTGCGTGTAATTTACTTTGTCGATTTTTATAATATAAACTTACAACTTCAGGAAATTTCACGGAGAATATAAAAATCGTAAAACGACATTAACCAGCCTGGTTATAAATTTAACACGACGGAAATAAACGGTGTTTACCGAATTGTACCCGACGCTTCGGGTTATTAGAATTCACTGCTGAAGGAAATCACCGACGTTCTACGAGAAAACTCCTACTAAACGTTCCGCTGTCCTTTTATTATCAAAAGCAACTTGGATTCCGTTTTTCTAGTTTGATAATCCGAAATTATACATTAACAAGAAAGAGCTTCACGCCGTTTCTCTCAATTCACATGTAAATTCTGAGTCCTTTTGCTCACTACACAGCAGCATCATAGCAGATGGCAACATTTAACAGATGTATTTGCAGAGTCTGATTGCTCTCACCGGCTTCCCGCGCCCCCTAACGGTTTTCTGGATTTTACCGGCCATTCAACTCAATATGGCGGAACACGCGGAATATTGGTTTCTTCATGGCCCATTCAGACGACAGTCGTTCTGTAGACATTAGACAGAAATGTTCTCAGAATTTGATTTTCATTAAAAAACCCCAGAGCCAGTCCAGGCGAATTTTTACTGCCTTCTGTAATGACTGGGTTTGACGGTTGGTAAGAGAGCGAATCCTATAAAACAGCTTCAGCGCCGGGACGAACATTAATATCGCCCGTTCGCCGCCTGCTGCCGTCGGTTCTTAGTCAAATGCTATCACTTAAGACCAGAATTCCCCTTTGGGGAAACTGCCGAAAAGCAGGATTCTGCTAAGTGCAGGATCGTGTTTTCATTACGTTGAAGTGAATTTTTTTCTTCTTTTATACATTTCTGCTTCTTTAGAGACGCTGGGAGAGGATCTGGCAACGCCACGGAAGCATGGCGGCGGGGGGGTGGAGAAGGGAGAGCTGATGCGAGATGTTCTAGTGTTGAACTAAGATGCGAGTTGCTTATGAATTAGTCATTTGCGTTATATTGGACACAAGTGACTTCGCTTGCACAGTGATCCCATATCGACTGCTTCGAACTGGTTGGCAAAATTCTTGCAGTTTTAAAAAAGAAGAAAAACAACAATTACATACTTGGCAACCTTCATCCAGGCTGCGAGAGCACAGAAGATGTTGTGCAGCTGCGTTACCGTGACTATTCTTGACGTCACGCTTCAGTCACTTTAGCTTATCTGAGAATATCGACAGCAGGGCACCGTGGGCGACCTTACAACCCAGTTCTTCATTTAGGTGATTCAAATAATAATGAGCAAAGGTTTATATTTTTTCTGATTGTTTTGAAAAATAAACAGAAGTAACGTTAGGTTGGGAGATTTGATTATAATTATAAATGTTTTTTTTTTTTAAAAAAATGAGTTCATGTAAAATATAATCTGTTTTCTCTATCGAGAAGTATTATATCTTCTGCTTGCCGCTCTAATCTTTGGGGTTTATTTAATATTAGCCATTTTTAATGCTAACTGTTAGCGCCCCACGAATAGATTTCGTGGTCCGTCATTATTAATACTATACTATACAATTTAAACCTTCTTCTGACGTATTCTTGATGGCAGTGAATCGATCTTCGATGAGATCAGTCACTATCTGATATTCTCTTTTACTGCCAGCCTCTTCCGTATCTGGTTTCTCCAGATCCTCCCTCTTAATACCACTGAGACGGTTCTGAGAAAAACTGCACATGGCTTATTTTTCTTAAGCAGTGATAATAACACCGCGCCATTAATTAAGGTTGTGTACTATCCAAGCTTCCGGGGATCCACAGGTCCGTATGGCCATCTATGATCCAAAATAGACGAGGAAAGATGGTTACGCCTGCGCCGGCACGAGCCAACTGAACCTAGATGTGATAAAAAAGCCCCAGAAGTTTCTGAAGAAGTCCGTACAGGCGAAAAACAGCGAGAATCCACCTCGCTACGGAGGTGCGTCAACCTGAGACTGGGTTTGGGCCCTTGACCTTAGTAACTCAGTAAGCTAACCACCGGAATACCGTGCCCACTTTTACTACAATAACTTTACTGGGCCTAAAGACCAGTATAGCAACAGAAAAAGAAGACGGAAACAAATAACTTCAAGAAATAAGAACACAAAGAATCTTCAGAAACAATAAGGACATAAAATCCTGATATTTTAAATAGCTTGCTATGTACTATAAACTAGATGAAACAAGACAACACCCGCAGCCAGAGTGAAAAAAAGCTACAGCCTATTATCGGTATTGATGACAGCAGGTACGACTTTTGGAGAGGAATTTCTGAAGGAATAACTTAATAGACAAGCTCTCTGACTGCAGATGTCTCTCCTGCATCTCTTCACAACCACTTAAATGATCTCAAAAGCAAATGAATTTCCTAAGCATGTGCCATGCTGTCAACTGAAAATGGTCGAATGTGTACACTTGCTTTGTAATTTTTTTCCCTTCAAACTCTGCCAGTAGTTTTCTTCTGTTCTGCTCATTATTCCCCCTTTTTCTTTTTCTAGGGGGTGGGAGAGCTTACGAACCACTAAGTTGCGCAATATCAGTTTTAAATAAAAAGTAAAATATATTCTTTTTGACTCCATTTCGGTATTGTTAACTTTATAAGAATTATAAAAGCTTTATTCCGGCTATGTTGGCTTCTTTGTAGTTATCTTGGCTTTATCCTAACGCTCTTGGCCATATCGAGCTCTGGAAGCTTTATCCCGGTTATGTCGCATTATTTTAAGCTTTATTTTCCGAATTTCATCTGATTATAGAAAAGAAATAAACCGCCTTCCGAAAATAAAAACTGTGCCTTTTCACATGCCCAAGTCTTTTTTACTCCATCCAGTCACTGCTGCAACATTATTATCAGAAGAGTTAACGTAAAGTCTCCGCCAATATAAATTAGAAACTTGTCGGTAATTCGGAGACGTAAAAAAAAACAGTTATTCGTTAAATGTTTCAACTGTTTTATAAACATTAAAATTATTGGAAAGAATTTGCTCAGCTTTTTCATCTCTTTTCTGGAGCAACAAGTCGGGAACAACTAGCCGTATTATTACGTGACGACTCGCCGCCAGGTGGCACCACTTTTCCCACCGTCCTGCAGCTGCGAAAGATTGTATGGCAACAAGAAGAGGTGATGTGCAGTAAATTGGTTGAGATAATAGTTATTAACAGCTGCAGGTGACCCGGTCAGCAGCATTGACAAGGTTACACGAGTTGTTTTGCGTATGACTGGGAGAGGAAAGTCTCGTTTACGTCTCGTTTAAAACCGTACCATGGAACAATTTGATTAGTTTTGCTACCTAGTAGTATCAACGAGACGCAATGTCTGTTTAGAAAAATACATTTACCTACAAATGAAACTTTCTAATTGAAAGTTAAATCACTGAAATATATTTTCTCTGTCTCTTTTAAGTTACGTAATTTACACAACGTCAAACAAAACGTCATTCTTATATGTTAGGGAAGATCTTTTTTTACGTATATATGAAATCACACACACACACACGTATACATTATGGTCCAAAGGTTTGAGTTTCTTTAAATTTTCAAATAAAACTAATAAATAAGGTAGGGATGCAATTTTAAAGTAACACAGTACCAAAATTATCGAATACATTTATTTTAAGTTTTAGAATTATGCATAAACATAGTAAATTATCAATAAACGCTAACACTTTGTGTATCCTCTATTTTCTTTCAGAGAGCAGCATAAATTTATCTGTAGCACCTTATTCTAAGCTGCTTAAACACCAGGCCATTACATTCCAAAGCATGTTGAAGATAGTAGGATCGAACTTTGCTTTTTGTATTTTATTTAGGAAGTTTAGATCATAAGATGAAGAGAAAATTCCATGATTTTCAATGTCTACTGTTCCTTTCGAGTACTGATTACATAGCTCAGAAGTGTGCTTTGGATTATTATCCTGGTTAAAAGCAAAGCAATTATGAATTAATCTTAATCCATTAGGTGTAAAATGGCTTCTCAGACTTTGATAAAACTTTCATCATTCTTTATTGAAGGTTTTGAGCAATTTTCCGCTAATCTTTCACGAGTTCTGTCTTACATGCTGTCTTTTGTAAGTACCAAATGGTAAAACTTTTGCTTCATTCGTGGAAACATTTTACAGTCTTCAGTAACATAATTTGAATGTTTGCAAGCCCAAGTCGTTTACTCTTGTTGCTCTTCCTTAAAATGTAGTTTAGCTGCAGCAACTCTTCCATTAGGTCCAACAAAAGTAAGCCTCCTCTTCTTTGTAGATTTGTTGGCTCTTGGTTCTTGATTGGAATTCAGTCGATCTTGAATCTGGGAGTTGCTTTAGGGACATATGCCTAACATGACGGTCTTCCTTTGGCGCAATCCCACGTTCTCTTCTTGATCTTGATTTTGATGTAAAACTGTTGATTGTTTGCTACCGCTTGGAAATTTGCAATTGAGATACAACCTTTCCTTGGCTATGTCCATCTTTTATCAGATCCACACAATCTGACCACGTACATTAAACTCAGTTCTATTGCCAAATTCTTCAAATATTACAATATAAAGTGTTATATTATTTATTAATTTATTTGAAATAAACATAAAATTGTAATTTAAATTAAAACTTTCATATTAATCTTAATATTTGACCACAATATTCTTAACCTAAAATTTTAATGATATTTCAATTAAATTTATTAATATGTGAATCCGTTTGCATTTATGAAAACAATTTAAATTTTAAAAAAATTTGATTGGATTCAGACTTTTGAATCTTACTGAGATTAATTGTTAACTTTACTCGATAGTTCACGTTTCTGGATAGTTTTATATCTCAAAATAAATGTATATTGATATTGATGCTTTGTTACGTATAATTAAATTTCCATTAACTATTAGGTTTATTTACAAAAATGTAAATGATTTCAGATTTGAGTAAAACCTATTTGACTGGAATTCAATACCACAATTTAGATCCAAATATCCTAAATTAATTAATAAAATATTCCTAATTGAAACATCGAATTAGAAATGAGAAATAATTAATTTTTTTATCAGTGTTCGTATTTATTTATGTCTTTATTTGGTACGTCATTACAAGACTTTCAACTCTACCAGAAGAAAGGTGATCATGATTTCAAAAAAGTTTGTTTGTTAATCAGTGGAAGAACTTAACGGAATCCAATTAAAACTGATTCGTCCTGTAACAACATTGCGTTTCTTTTCTTCTCTTCTCTTCCCTTTTCACTTTCATCCGAATTTTCAACAATCTGGCAATTTCTTGTATGGTCATTGCGAGAGACGGTTTGAAATTCATCAAACAATTTCCTCTAACGAATGACTTCAAAGGTGTCTCTGCTGATTATCAGAGGCCGGCCTGTCGTCTGCCCTTGAGGGACGAGAAAATTACGTGCTATGTACGAACTCGAAGACGAGGCTCACTGAAGATCACGTGTCTAATTACCTTCTAGAAATAAAATCTAAAACGATAAGAAGGAAATGAGATAGTCTGAGACTGCATTGGAATATTTATAACGCTTTTAGTGGCAACACATATGTGATATGATTCGGGTTTCTTTCTCCTTCACTATTTCACATTTTAAAAGATGATATAGTTTTCTGCGAATACTTAATCATTTGATTCTTAATAATCCAACAACAGAAGCATTATATTTCGAAACTACGGACTTGTTCGATCACATTTTAAATTCTGATTATGTAGGAAAAACTATTATTATTATATTTATTAATTATTGTGGGAGCATTTATTTTAGAAGAAAAATGAAATAAACACCGGCACCAACACAGTACAAGTTAGGGTTATGGTTAGTGGGTATAAGTTAAAGAATTAACGCTTCAAGTGAAATGATCCGGATGGCGGCTCTGAGACTGATTTACTGTAAAATACCTCACCCTGTATCACAGCGGAACCACGGCGATTTACAGAATAAAGAAGAGACCTGCTTTTATCGATACGACTACAGATTCCAATGATTGTGTCGGTTTGCCCATAAAATTTGATGGTTAGAATGTCTAGCCCGGCATCCTTGACTATTTGGTCTTCTGGTAGCAGTTATGGAGAACTTGAATTCGTCAAACTCTGAAATCTGTGGAATTGTTGAGGAGAACCTGACGTAGACCTGTGTCCTGTCTTAGGCTGTTCACCGTATGGTAAGTCAGTAACAGAATGATTGTTTTTTGGTTATAGCCATTATGGTAAGTTCTGGAAAAGTTTTAATATGCATGCACAGAAACTACGTCAAACATGTGCATACGCTGATACCTTTTCTCTTACCACCGGAGATATATTGGAGCACTTCACCGTTTAAGAGTTAGTGAAAATAACCAAAGTTGTAGATGATATGACGACTCAAGTCCAATTTGAGAGAGAATGCTTAACGTTTGTTTAGGTGTATACACAGATAAGCTTATAAGTGATAAAAATGGTACTAATCTTAAATTAAATTACTGTCTGTTGTTAATTTAGGCTGCTGCCAAAGAAACCTAAGTTTAAATTTGCTTATATTTAGAGATCTTCGCGATATTTCGCTCAGCTTTGTTGCACATTTTTATTCTAATTGTTCACTTAGTTTATAGTATGGTCAGGAAAGCCCAAGAAGGAAGCCAGAGGTGCATGGAATCCATTGGCTTTAACGCAAACGTTCCTACAGTGTAGTGCCATGCAAACATATCACAGAGCAAAGACAACTTTAGTGAAAAGGAGGACGACTAAAAGAGTAAGAGCAACACAAAATCTATCCAGACTTTACGTGATTTACATTCAGATATTCTTTACTGAACGATTTACCTATCCACTTAAACTATTGCGCTCCTTTCTCTTCACCCTGGTCCATCATGGAGACGAAAGGGTGGTAACTCCAGCTCAATTTCACAACAACAACGGAAGTGAGTGGTGTACTGTCGACGATCAAAACAATTATCTCGTACGGCTGCCACAGTTTCCACCTGAGTTTCTGCAGATTAGTTACAGGTAAAATAAGCACAGTCTAAACATCAAAGTAAAAGGGGCCAAAATCAAATTCCTTTCGATACAACCTTAACAAAATCTGCTTTCCAGTAAAACCATTCAGGTATGGTGTATCAAGAAATTCTTCCTTTTACTGAGGCAGTTTCAGAGGCTTTTTCACGATTTTATAAAAAAAGTAAGACTCCTCGCTTTCTTTTCTTTAATTCTTATACAGTTTTTACTTAAAGATATGTGCGATTACTTATGAAATTTTATTCAAATGGTGAGTAAAAATATAGACGTTTTACTAATGCTTTATTTACTTTTTATTAAAATTGATATATTTCTCTACTTATTTGTATATTATCAATTACGTATTAATGTAATTAATATAATAATTTTCCTTTTTTAAAATTGTATTTTTGTAATATAATTTCACAACAATACACATTTTCTAACGACGAAGATATTACTATCAATAAGTGAAAGAAAACGAACTGATTGAATAAAAAGAGAAAATTCGAAGACAGCTGACTAATTTTTGTTTCTGACTCACTCTCACACAAAACAGGTGGCCGATAGATGCAATTTCTAACCAACGTTAAGAAACACGCTAGTCGGTCATCAATTAATCTGCCATTTCCCACGTAAAAAATCGAGCCTGCAGCTCTGCCAATGCAAAATAAGTTGAGTTTGTTCGTATTAAAGAAGTGATATAGTACAATGTCGAATGATCTGCCTTTGTCAGCAACTGGCAAGATAGGCAAACATCTATCATATATCCAGTGCGCTACTGAACTGGCGGCTTCATTTTTTGTGACAAAATGCGATGTTCCAGGTAACAACAACAACAACAACAACAACAAAACAACAACAACAACAACAACAACAACAACAACAACAATAATAATAATAATAATAATAATAATAATAATAATAATATTAATAATAATAATAATAATAATAAATCTCTGTTAAGTAATCTAAGGGTTACTAAATGTTATCAGACTAGAGAAAAGAAAATTACTCGTCGCTGCACGGGAGAAAACGATTTTTATAAGAAAAGTTTTATATCAATTTGAAAAACAGAAAATTTTGTTTGTTTAAACAAACAATTATTGAATGAACATTGAATTGATGCTGTTGATACATTTCTTAACATTCTGTAAGCTGCAAACTTAAATCTAACTTTGTTCCATAAGAGCCTCTTCATAGACCATGTTTTTAGTTTTTCTTCGGGTTGAAAAGCAAAACAGATTTTTGTTTTGGCCGACTCTTGAGCAGCCAACATACAAACGTTAATGGGAAAAGCATGGACTACCAAAATTGAGGCCAACAACAAGCAATGATTGGCCTGTGCTTTACTGATGGTCATAGCAAAGCTGAGTTCTATAGGGAACTGGATTCTCTTGAATTCAAAAGGGCTTTTCGAAATTGCGTAATGGTTATGTTTCACCTGACTTCAAAAAGTACCTGATCAATATGGGGCTCTCAAAGTTATATCATGTATATAAAAACCTGCCATTGATGGTTTACAAATGCTCTTCAAGGCTGAGTGTTGAAAAATTGAAATCTGTGGTCATTTCTGAGTTGAATGAGCTACTAACTCTGAACCTTGAAAGGTGGCCTCTGAGGCCAGGCTCTGGTACCATTGGATCCCATGGTATCTTCATTATAATTTGAGGTTGCTAAGTCACTTATTTTGAATGAGTGCAATGAATTAAGTTTAATCTATCAACTTTGAAAAGCGGCCTTTGGTGACTCAAAAATGGCCTTCAAGGCCAACGTGCGGTAACTTAAAATCTTCCCAGATTTTGGAGTACCTACACCCAAAATTTGGAGCCTTTAGGTGCTACGGTTCGGCCGTGAAATAGTTAAAAACAAAAGCGCAAACACTTGGAAATATGTATTAGATTGTATATGAAATTATTACTTGGCTTGAAAAGCATAACAGTGCATATTGTAGAGTTGAGATTTTGCATTCCTGAAGAACACCAGATGCCGTCATCTCCGAAGAAGCGAAGGAACTTCGCAAGATATCGACATATTTTTGTCGGTCGGAAACGCACTTTTACGTTTTCTGCCAAAAACATACAACTTGTTCTAAAAATTTCTTCAGTAAGGTACATCTAGCGTACGGCAGCGCTGAGACCATCTTAATGTATAGATTGTGGCTATTTGCATCTGTGCGATTTCTTTGATTTTAACACAAATGTTTTCGGCTTTAATTAATGAATTTAAGTATTTTTATTATTTAAATTTTTACTTATAAACGAATAATATTTCATTGAAACACTACTTCGATTTACGATGGTATGAATATCTGCATAAAAGAGCAGCTGGTCCTCAATATACTGCGTACAAATTTATTTCTCCACATTTAAAGAAAATCTACTAAAGATATTTTAAATAAACGTATTTATTGTATTAGGTCGTTAAAAAATTTTTGTTTGTTTATATCATATATTAATTTGGGGTTCATTTTTTGCATGCTTTTGAAGGTGTATGCCGATAAGTTATATTTCGTTTTGTAGCGTGTGATTTTGCATACATTATGCAAAATCTACCTTTTTAAAAATCAGAAAATGGATATTTGTTTCAGAGTTCTGAGTGAAGCTTGGACAGAAAAGTTTTCCGTACCATTTTGCTTCACAAACTCAAACCAGGCCACAAAGCGAGCGAGGAAACTCGTAACATTAGAAAAGCATTTGGCGAGGACACAGCAAATGAGAGCACGGTACAATGATGGTTTGCAAACTTTCGATCAGGAGATGTGAACCTCGAAGATAATGAACGTAGCGGACGTCCTTCCAGCTGTGATGAAGACCGCCTGAAAGCTTTAGTTGAAGCCGATCCAAGAAAAGCAGTGTAAATAATTGCTAGAGAGCTTGATGTAGGTACTGCAACTGTTTCCAGGCACCTTGACGCAATCGGCCAGGTGGAAAGGCTTGATAAGTGGGTGCCTCACGAGTTGAATGAACAACAACAAAATCGTCGATTGGAGATCTGCTCTTTGCTTGTCATAAGAAACAGAAATGACCCATTTCTTGACTGAAACATTGTGTGTGATGAAAAATGGATACTTACAACAATTGCAAACAATCAGCACAGTGGCTCAACAGACACGAGGCGCCTAACCACATTCCAAATCCCAGTCTTCATCCAAAGAAGGTCATGGTCACTGTCTGGTGGGCTGCAACTGGTGTCATCCACTATAACTTCTTGCAACCTGGCGAAACCATCACAGCTGAAAGGTTCCGTCGTGAATTAAACGTTGTTCATCAGAATCTCTTCCGACGGTGAATCGAAAGAAATCCTTGTTTGTCAAAATGGTGTGAATGCGCCTGTAACTCGCTGGCAGAAGTGTTGATTGTAATGGAACTTACTTTGATTAATAAACTTCACGTCCAGCAACAATATGAATGAAGTCTCACTGTTGCGGGAAAAAAAAAACCCGACAAAATGTTTATAAAACCTAATTTTAATTGTTCTGAATAGTCTCAAATTATGATCTTCCTAAAATACCTTTTCATTCCACGATATCTAGGTGTTACTATCCCAATCATTTCCTTTAACCGCCTTTTTTCAAATATAGATTCCTGACTCTGGTTGCTTATTCTATCCCTCTGGTGTTCCTCTACTTTCCCTGTCTAGAAATTAAAACTTACCTGAGACTTTTGCTTTAAAAGAAGCAGTCTGTATTACTTGCTTCTTCTGTGGATTCTGAGGTTTTACCGAGGCCAGCCTCTTCCTCCTTTGTTACTTTTCGTACTGAAAAGGTTAAAGGCGTGTGCAGCACTTACAAGGAAATAAAAGGCACACGCACAAGTATGATATTTCCTCATCATCCCTTGTTTTCAAAAGAATAGAACTAAATGATTGGATACAGCTGGTTTGGAGTTCTCCACGGTGGAGTGGAAACTGACTGAAGGAATTATTGTGAGAGCAAAAGATCCCCACTCCATACACCGGACTCTGCAACCGGACGGTCTGTACCGGTTGCCTGGCAACGGTTCTCGCTACTGGAGCTTTTTGTCGAAGAAAAGCGCTACTTCTTCCTATATCACGAGCGGCGCCCGTCCCCACCGTCTGAAGCCTCATTCGAGGTGCATATGGTGGGGCGTGATGTAGCAGATTGATTTCTAATGATTCAGACGTGAGCGCGCGCAGCTCGTAAACCAATTGACCGAGAACATTTTTGCCGCTGCAATCGACTCGTACATAGACAAGAGTAGACAGGCGATTGCGGTGCTGGTGGACAGATGGCAAGCGCTCTGCTGTGCTCCGTTGAGCCTGTCTCGACGATTCTCCGGTTTTTTAAAAAACATATTGAAACATCTCTCACCACAAAGTACGAAAGCCAGAACATGATTCTACTTAAGGCTTTAGTTACCGAATCCAAACTACGATCTTACAGTGACATAAGAACATTTATTTACTCTATGGATGCTGATCTTAAAATGTGAACTGTTTCCAGTATAGGAATCTTTCAAATTTCATCTCCGTGTTTCTCTTGATACCTTGTTGACCTTCATTGACACATTTTTATAAGGCCAAGGAGGTTTTTTATTATTATATTATTATTATTATTATTATATTATTATTATTATTATTATTATTATTATTATTATTATTATTATTATATTATTATTATTATTATTGTTGTTGTTGTTGTTGTTGTTGTTGTTGTGTTGTTTTTTAATTTTAATATGTGCTTGTTTTCGTGCTAAACTTCGTCTACTATTCCATGCTCTTAAGGTGGATGCAGAAATTTAATCGATGGATAATGTCTTCCTAAATATATGGAATGTTTCAAGCAAGACATTTTTCTGGAACTCTGCGATGTCATTTTTGCCAGCAATCTTGCTGATGTTCTTTATTATTTTCTTGTTACCTAATCCAAGTGTTCCTTCATCACAACTGGCGCTGTTATGTTTCTTCTCCCACTTTTTCGTAATTTATATCTCAAGACCCGTCTATTTTGACAGCTTCTCCATTTTCTTAATGGATACATTTCTTTCTGATAGTAACGTCGCATCTATTAGCAGGCAAGTCTTGCGTTTGGTGTCGATGTCTGGTCTCTTCGCACATGTGATCGCGTGTCCTATAGGATTGGTTGTGACTTCATCGTTTTCTAGCACTGCTTGTGGTGTATCTTCTCTGTGTGACTGATAGATGGTAGTCCTGGCGGATTTTCCCCTGCTTCCTAGTTGGGTCTACTCAGACAGAACAGGACATCTTGAAATCAGTTGGTCTATTGTATTTCCCTATTCAATGCCTATCCTGACCTTGAATGTTGGATCTGAACCATTTCTCTTAACCTTGTTCTGATATACTCTGGTTGCTAAGCTTGGGTTTCGTGTGGCTATTCTATTATCAACCCTCTGTTTCTGCCTTGAATTTTCAGCTTTTAGACCAATTATGAGTTTTCCCCTGGTCGGAATATTATTTATTATTATTATTATTTATTATATTATTATTATTATTATTATTATTATACCAAATCAACAGAAATTAAATTCTTATGAAAGTTTACACTGGAAAATGCAAAGAAAATTGGTTTGCCTTAATTTAAAAGCTTCACAAGTAGTAGACAGAGCGCCCCAGTTTCCCCTTCGCTTAGCCATGAGGCAGTTGGCTATTTCTCGTTACGAACGAAAGCGTAAACTGCCTGGGTGCTTCGTGGGGAACGGAAAAAGTCAGTCTTCCTTTCTTCGCCGTCGTTACGGATACCCGCCCACCATCCGCGGTGGGTCGGAGCGATCAGCTGCCTAGAGAACTATCGCGTACATTTGTAAAATCCTGTGACATTTTAACTAATTCAATATTTTAATTCAGAAACTGCGTTTTTAAAAGACTTTCTTTAAGAAAAAGTAGATTTCCTACCGTTTCACGATTTAATTAGACATCTTGGCACCAGTCGCGCACCCTAACCTCCACTAATGTAAAAAGGGGAGGGGGTCCGTCCGTCCCGTTTTATACTTTTGGGCCACATTATAGAATCGTTATATTCTTCATTGTTGGAATCACTCGTTGTTTCCAACCAGGCAGCGTAAATAAAACAGTTCTTTCGTGACTTTTAACAGCTTTAAGTGGTTGTACCAATCTGGATTTGTTCGTTAAAAATGCAACAAATTGACTTGCACGATGACGTCGAGCTCACGTGATCACGGAGTCTCAAACCGAAGAATTTCTCGAGCATGAACGTCTCGAGATTTTGTTGTAGCATTTAACAAATACACAGAAATATGAAAATAGTATAAAATAAAATATAGTTTTAAACAATTTTACTTTTAGACTCATGGAAAATAAATGTAGATATTAATGCTTTTTATCTAAAATTTGGAACTTTTCCAAGCATTTTATTTATTTTTCCAGACGTAAAAGAGTCTTTAATTTATCTTCTATTTATTTTTGTCTTCGATTTTAGATATCTCTCAGGTTTTGTCAAAGGTAAACTTTTATTCGCAAATATCGAATTTGATGAGTATTTAAATGCCGTTCTTACCACCTAGGATACCAACACCAGTCTGATTGACGATTACGGCTTTCTTTTGTTAATGAGCTGTGATCTGATTTGGTCGGCAACGATCTGCGAATCGAAGAACAGGGTGCCATGGCGTTTTTGGTTCAGGGCCGCAATCTACTGAACCTCTGATGACGTTTAGAGAATCTTTGGGGTAGAGACCTACCTGAGTGGGATCGCTACCGTGATTCCTATTGCAAGGTTTTATTCTAAATTTTTCATAGTAACTATTGGTAATCATTTGACAGGATCCTTAATTATCCCATGCAGCATCGGGCCAAAACAAACAAAGACCGGAGGAGTGGCAATAGCTGATTCGGATGAGCAGTTGTTTTACAAGAGTATAGAAACGACTACTGTCAGCATCTGCTACCATCAAAGTTTGAAAACATCGTACCCACAGTCAACCCGAGCGAGGTGGGAGGAGACCGAATGAGTTAAGTTAAAAAAACTGAAAAGAACAATTTTTTTTGCTTTCGGCGTCAAAAAAACACACCTCATCTATTAGTTTTTAAGTTATGAATAAAAGTTTGCTTGGCCAGTGATTTAAGTACAAGGATTAAAAAAAAAAATAAATATTGCGCACAGTTACCACTTTACTGTAGTCGTCGGGAGTATTTAAGTGGTAAACTGTGCATGATAATAATAATAAAACATTTAGAATTGCGTCCCTTTAGTCATTGAGTTATCATCTAAGAAAACTAATCAAAACGCTGTACTATTATGATGATATTCTTGGTCATTAAACAGATATCTGTATGGAAACGAATGATTCTGTTTTTCGTATTAATCGAATTAACTGTGTTGCAAAATTGCGCAATTTACTCTAAAACGTTTGTAACCATAAATGCAATGCGACGTAAACGTATACAAAATCAGAAAAATAATTAATGGCTAATTTAGTTGAGCGAGTTAATGTTGTTTTTTTTCGTGCGAAGTCTGTGCAGCCTCTATCTCCATCAACGAAACTGAAAAAAAAACTTTAAACTTGAAAGTAGATGCGAAATGAAATAAATCATCATCTGACTGAAAAAGTAACAAAAGCAACGCTTAATAGTAATTGATTGTTTAATTATTGTTTTCACCTATATATCAGAATAAGTATACATTCATGTTTAAAATTGGTAATTTGAGACTTCTGAGAGCTGAAATATCTACAGTGAAAAAGAACTAGACAGTAGCTTAAATTATCGAGCAATCGAGTGCTACATCTGCCAAACCGACCAGTTAAAATAGGCGAGAGAGAGAGAGAGAGAGAGAGAGAGACCGGAACAAAATTGCATCCTCTCTCCCTATGTTCAAAAATAATTTACAATTTATTTCTCATATCAGCAGGTATCTGCTTTCTGGCAATGTTAATCACAAAAACTATAAATAATAATAAAAAGAAACGTTTATGTCTCATATTTTTTTTTGCTGAATTACAATTAAATAAATGATTTCTTTATTAGTATATAGCTGATTAATTCTCAGTAATCATGGATGCACTGGCCGGAATAATATTTTAGTGGAGGAAAAACGGCTGACACCGGTTATACAGCCAGTAACCACCGATGGTAATGATAACCTCGTCTTTCTCCAGGGTAAAGTGCAGCTATTTATCTCTCCGCCAGAGAGACGAAACCTTCCAAAGGCAGAAAGGAGCAGACGGTCCCCAAGGAAATGGAACTATTTGAAAACAATTCAGAAGACAAATAAATGAACGCGAAGTCTCACCAAGATTTTAATTGGCGCCGGGCAGGGTAAGTGAGGCGAAAAACGTGGCCGATGTTCGGGGAGATCTCATTTCGGAAACCATAAACAGCCGAGAGCCAAGGAGAGTCTGTCTCGCAATGGCGATGATACGGCTGTCAATTCCAACAGTCCGGGATATTTCAGACTTTATCACTTATATTTTCAGACAAAGGGGAGTCTTTATTCTAGGGGATTCGATTCTAAAAGAAATCCGTCTAAATGTTTTATATTGTATTTTCTCTTGTGCAGCAAGAAGATTCTACCAGACTGATTCATCATTTATTTAGTTCAGGCTTCTCATCAGAGAGCGCACAACTCTGTGCCCGATGGTAAGAACACGTGTTTAAGCAAACACCAAAATCAGCTGATTGCGATAAAGTATCGAAAAACGAGTTTCTACAGAAATGACGCAAGATTGTATGCTCAATAGGGGATACCAGGGCTACTTATGTATTACAGTACCAGTAATTTCTAATTACACCCACAGATGTGGTAGACCTCTTATGCTTGGAGTTCGATCGTAGGTCAAAGCATATGACGTCAATCATAGCCTCAAGAGTCACGTGCTGTAACAACTATCCCCAGTCTCACCTGCTGCAGCGCACTCGCACAAATGGCCACCATAAACATTTAGTAAACTTGCCTGTTTTTTTTTTATTTTTCATGCCAACTGCATAAATCTCACCTAATCTTAATTGTGATAAACCGCAGAATTCACCTCTTAACTTCACCTGTAGCGTCAATATTTATTTTTAACTGGAAACTTGGTCTAGGTCCAGGTAAATTAGTCTTAGGGAAAGAAAATCTGCTCCATGTGGTCAGTTATTCACGTGATGGTGTGGTTACTATTATTAACTAACTGTTTTTATAAATTCTGTTTAGATGTAATAATATAATAATTGAACATAACGGCCTTCAACCATTTACAGATATTATGTTGCTTTTAAACTTCAAGGATGGTTTTCAGGAGAAGAAGTACATGGCATCGTCTTTTACTTGATTTTAGGTTCGTGTCAGGTTGTTGTTGTTGCTGTACCCCACTCTTAAGGTGGCGAACACAAAATATTGGCGATATTACTTAAAAAACAAAATATAATACCAAATATTTTTTCTTATACATCTAAAAACTCAAAATTATCAATTTGCATTATTTTATTTTTTAAACTCTCACGTTTCGCGAAGTTTGGTTATTTAACGTAATCAAAATGGACAACAAATAGTTAATTATGTCACCTCTTCTAAATACTTGTGACGGTACAGACTACGGCATTTTATTTGGACTATTAGTGGCTGCTGCCGTGTTTATTCTAACAATAATCTACACGTATATGAATTCACACAAATAAATGAAAAAGATAACTATAATTTATCTTCAAATTTATTTTGGTTTATTCATCAAAGGCTCGGAGACGCGATGATCGACGATTAGTGTTAACGCTACGAGATGGATGCCTATGTGTTCTCCCATAATCCTACAGATGCTTTTGGGTTTTTTTGGTTACATCACACGGAAAACATTTTTTATATAAACTCTAGCTTTTGTACTGTGTAATTTCCTTTTTTCTTTAGTTTTTTTTGCTTATCTGTGTTCCATTGTCAGTGCGGTCACACGACCCTTTTTTGCCATTACACTCTGTACTCTTCATTGATGCACGCGAGCAGCCATTTTCACGTGTGCTTCTAATCCAGAACGCTGGGCCAGCGACAGAAACGGCGCCTTTCTGTCAGACAGGGATTCGTAGTTGTAAATATTTTGCTTCTCGCCTGCAAGAGGAGTCAGATGGGGTAATATTCAGAGAACAAAGAAAATCGGTCCAGCTGAGGAACAGAAGACTCCGCATCACGATCAATTTTTTTCTACAAACTTTGGGTCAGCAAAGGAAAAAGCCTTCGCTTGACGACTGTTTGACAGAGAACAGGCGATTTAAGAAATAACCAGCAACGTTTAGATTAACTGTTGGACGTTGATTTAGTAACATTAAAAATAAAAAATTAAAGGAAACGACTGTCAGTGTTTTGCTTTAACAGTATAGTACTGATCGTATAATTTATCCTGTGTGGTTAATTTTACATATGTACCTTTTTAGAAATATTATGCACTGTCATGTAAACTTGCAAAAATGTTACAGTATATCATCGTGATTCAGTAGTGGCGAAGAAAAATGCAGCTGAATTCACCATGGCGATCTGATTGGGTCTAATATCTCGTGTTTGCCCCACAACAGTGGATGATGCGATCTATAGATGTCAACAAACGCGCAGAGCTCGCTGTGAGGTGTTCCCCCATATTTCCTATCTGAGGCACTGGCTGGCGATGTAGTACATAGCAGCAATCAGGTTCATTCCAAGAGTGCTCGATGTAAGTTTGAGAAACACGATGATTACATTGATATTGACAGCATGCAAAAATTCTGAGTATCAAAGTGACCTTTGTGTCCTTTCAATGTTACATCATGAAGGTAACGAAATGGCGGGTACGTCCTCAAGATTTTCTCTATGTATATACGATCGGTTTTGGTGGCTTTAAAGACATTCTTCCCTAAACCATAACACTTCACGGTAGCAAAACGTTTTACTGATCACTGCCCCTACGCAGCAGAGAAGTGGACATATTACTTAACAGTATTGTTGACCATCGCATCTGTAGCCAAATCCTGTGTTGTTTATACCATTGGAGTACAAAGCTTTCTTGGGCTCACGAGTCAACGATAGGGTCGGTGTACCAACGTCGCATAACGGTCTGGTTGGATATCCGGCATAGCCAAGGGATACTGTCTGTCACAGTGTGATAGGGATAAAGAGATCCGCTAGATTCCTAATCGTATGTAACAATCTTGGTATATGACGTCATACGTGGTCAGCCTGATCTTGGTCTGTTTCTGGCTTTTCCAGTTTGCCGAAATCCGTCTCAGAGTTTGCTTACGGTCGATCTATATACACGGGCAATGAAACTGACCTCAGAACAGCTCGTCTCAGCTTGCAGCGTATTTGTGGACATCAGAGGGATCATCCATGTTCAATTCTTCAAATATAAAGAAAAAATAACCAACTCTGCTGCTATCAGAGCGTAAACGGTCGACGGTGAAAATGGGTAGCATAATTTCTCAGCATAACAATGCACGACTTTATGTTGCATATGCAACAAACGCGGTTGCTAATCGCGATTGGTTATATAATTTTTTCTGTCATCGATCATATAATGCAAAGTTGTCACTCCCATGCAAGATTCCAATCGCGGTAAAGATTTCAGAGATGATAAGCAAGTAAAAGATGCAGTGCACAAAACGTTAAACATCACAGCCTGAGGAATGTTTTATATTAGTTTCGTCTTTTGTTAAACTTTAATACAGGAAGTGTCGAGAGAACCAGTAGCTTTGAAAAGCTTATTTGACATTGGAATTTTCTTCATAATTTTTTTTCAACTGTTTATTTAACGTCTGTTTCATGAAAAATTCTCTGTGAGCGTCGCTTTAATAAAACATACAATGTTTGAGGCGCCTCTATTTATTCTGTTAATAACATTTATAAAGATGGTTTAGCCTCATTTTGAGACATGTCTAGAACGAGGCTGGTCGTACATTAAAGCAATTCTTTTAAGAATTTGCTGACGCTATCGTATAAAAATGCGATATAGTGTTTCTTTATGAAAGAGTCTACTGCAGCCAATAAATAGCCGAGATCTCGTTTCGGAAACTAAATCTACATGGAGATAAAAGGATCCGGTTAATTATTTTTTTAAAAAAGAAAAAGACGTAAATAAACTCACTGTTGTACGAGACCCCGTTCTCTTGCTGTTTCTTTGTATCCGGCTGCAAAAATGTAATCAAGTTTATTCTAACAAACCCAAGACGCCGACAGACACGAAACAAAACCAGATTGATCGCGGTTGTTGGAGGAAGAGTATTTGGCGATGTGCGTACTTACTTATCGGAGCCCAGCCCAGCAGCACCTGCCTCCGCAGTGAGAAAAACCATCCGGCTGGGGCTGGTATTCGGATTAATCAGCCGACATTCTGATGTAAGTGTGATAGGGAAAGCAGCAGAAATTTAAAAATTAATTGTACCCCTTGTGCTTGTTTGTTGTTTTTTCCTGCCGCTTGATGGCGACAAGTTGAATATTATATATCAACGTGTCTGGTTTGAGTAAATGGGCTCTCTTTCAGTAGTTAATCTTTGCTATTTACGTTAAGCTGGGTCAGACCTAGGGAGCTAGAACCGAGATACGCTCAATGTGGCTAAATAGGGAAAGCAAAAGACTTTTATCACAGGCGTCGTGGCACTGGCGCCCAAGACAGACATGAAAATTACAGGTCCTTTTAAATCGATGTAATAATCATGCCTGCCAATACGAGTTAATAGCGCTGTGAATCGAAAACAAAGCGTGTATTGTTGATATTTTGCTACAGAACTCGCTGCAGCTGTAACTGAGTTAGTACTTTTAGTCACTAGTAGAATGATGTGTTGTATGTACGTGTTTTCAGTATCTCAAGATACTGCGACACTCTCCCACCCATCGGCCATCCCGGAGATCCTGGTTCAAATCCCAGCGTCAGGGTTGGCTGTCTGCAGTATCTTGAGATACTGAAAATTATTTTGCTTAGAAAAGGGGGTCACCGAAACTACTCTTCATTTTGGTTGGTATATATATAGATGGTTCCTTTTATGAAAAAAGAAAGGGTTACTCCGTCTGGTTTCTTAGCTCGCCTCCGCGAATTAAGTAGCTGACGTTTTGTTATTTAGGAAAATTGTTTCTAAACTTAATATGAAAGCAACTTTTATTTTCAATTTATTGTTGGATATTTTTAACCAGTTTGTTGGTGACATTATTCTAATCTTTAAAACTAAACTTGAACTTTTCCTAATAACACTGTGTATACGTGTACACGGATTCGGGATTCCACCATTTGGAAGTACAGAAGGAAACCTTATCTAGCCGTGCCAGGTGCTACATCATAGTCGCATCACACTTAGAGCTTTGGCTGTAATCCAGGTTTGCATCCATCTCGGGATTCATTCTGTATTCATTCACAAGTCTACTCTCACTATCCATTGGAAGGTGAAAATAATAAAGACAATCTTGTAAAAACTCTTTGTGGCAGATAAATAATTTATTTTTGGTTGTCGGAGCTGTTAAGTAAGATCGTCCACGGCTCGTTCGCCTCCTCCGCAGGAGGCGCGAGGGTCTTTGATCTCCGTCGGTGCAGGCGATCATCTCGGCAGCCGAACTCATTTATTTCCGCTGGCCGCAAATCAAGGGAGATAACCCGACTGAAAACAATTGGAAAAGAACAAATAAATAAAAGGAACGGATGGCGTGTGTGTGTGGGTTATGCTCCTGAAAATGTTGCATCCGTGTTGGGAATAGCGGTTGATGCGCTATTTCTAGTGGCGTATTAGGATCTGTTAAGAATTTGCTGCTTGCTGGCACGACGAGGGATAACGAGCGGTGTGAGAGGCCGGCCGAGGACTGCTGCTGCCCACAGCTCTTCAAACCAAAATGGTGGCCAGAAATATGAGAGGAGAGAAGTGCAAAGCGGGAGATAAAGTGGCATGGTCCCCTGCGTGTCGAATTAGGCTCCAGCAATTCCCGAGTATTATTTTCTCGACATATTCCACCTTTAAAAACAGTTACTTTTTGCCGGAGTTTTCTACTTATAAGAACAAAAGGAAATGGAAACAGTTGTCTCGTTATCACCCTGTTGCGGATATCTTCATTCGGGGAATAAAATATATAGAATTATATGCAATAAACTTTGTGCATAAAATGGGGATAATGTACCGCGAAAGCTAAGGTAGGAAATGAAAAATTGCATCTACCGATCATATACAACACATCCCCCAGGAGAGAAAAAATCTAAACTTTTTACGCATTAAATTGCACTTTTTCTATTACAAAAAAAAGTTACCGTGAAGGGAAATTAGAATCCCTGCCACAAATATCCCCCTCACGTGGTATACACACAGCGAATATTCTCAAAAAATCACACAAGTATTGCCCCTTCTTGCTCTCGCGCGTTCGTCTTCAGCCGGAAGTGGTCCGTCGAAATTCTTCTGTTTATTGGTGGGAGGAAACCATGCAATAGGGAGTTTGCCAAACTACATCGACCACCAGCTTCGATCAAACAAACAGGGGCCTTCGGCCGCCGCAGCAGAAGGATGTGCTACATACCCAACTAACCACCGCCCACAACTGATTAGTTTTCTCTTCTTTTCCGACATTGCTATATTTTTTCACCAATTACGTTATATTTTTAACCACCACTTATACGATATCTTTCAGCTTCCTGCTTTATTTCCAAACAGTGAAATTTAATGCGTCACTTCTGGTCTGCGTTATTATTAATTGGTTAACCGCATCATTATTGCGAAATTGATGTTCAGCTACATCTACATAAGCGCTTTCTTTTGCACGTGACCCTGACAACCTGAATTACACGAGGTATCGAGTGTCGCCATTACTGTCGGGAAGGAAGTTCTAGAGAAAAGACAGAAAATTGGCATAAGGATTTTAACGCTAGAGATCTCATTTGTGCATTAAGCGTGGATAAATTTAAAGATTTGAAGTAGAAGAAATGTAATTTTATTTTTACTTTCACAGGTGGAAATGTAAACTTAAATTGTCGTGGTAACACCATTAGACAGCTCCAGATATCCTGGCCATTTTGCTGAGCCAAAACTAAAATAATAGTAAGAACGTTTTCGCTTTCATTTCTTTTTTTCATTTTTCTTTTATTAAGACAAATCAGTAAAAGAACATCTGAATGATTTTGAAATAACATTTAAACACGATACCCGACTTTAATTCGAGTAGGCGACCGTAATTTTCCACGATGTAGTCTATTCATCTCCTCTAACACGTGTCCTTCGTTCGCCAGTATGTTTGTTCTCTTATAATCTCCAGATCCAACATAAGAAGTCTCGGAGCAATTCCTGGAATCTCTTACTGTTTGCCAGAAACTTTGTGCAATGTCGATGATGCGGCGTCAACACTCTGAACTTCTCGCTTATCTCCGACTTCGAAGCGTGGCAGAGAGAGATTGTAGCTGACGTAAAGCGCTGGCACGGAGACAGCATGGCAGGCGGCCGGTGCACTATGCATTACACACTTTGTCAGCAGTGAGAACTATACGTGTTGAAAACAATGGCGTGATCGAGAGCTTCACTTTGCACCGTCTGCTGGTATTAACTATGGCTGCCGCTTGCTATGGGTTTTAAAAGCCTGAACATGCAACTCTAGTGGTCATTGATACTTTCTTTTCTTGTACTCCATTTCTGATCACGTGGGACGGTTTGCTGTTTTGTCCTTGGTTCAGCTGTATCTTTAAATAGTATAAAACCATTCGTTAGACTTTCATATATGATATTAAAACAAGCATATACTCGTAGATATATACACATAAATAATCTTATATAAACAGGTTTCAATCTTCTGGCATTAATAAAATGTCTTACGTTTACTTGCATAAATATTATAAAAAAGGTAATAACTATAGATAAAAAATTCAAAACATTTACGGATTTTCGTGATTTAACCAACATGTGCCCGTGTATAAGCTTACGATCAGTTTGTTGGCGTCCATCAGGAATACGTTAGAAAGGAATGTTCCCTGCCACATCAAGATTGGCTGTGTCATACTCGCTGAGAAAAGTAATCGCTTAGCTGGCATCAAGAAAATATGCAACAGCTCAGTTTGATTGGATTAACAAAACATGTCGGACTGTGAGTACATGATAAAAACAACAAGGTAGATAGTCGATGCAGTTTGAAGATAAACAACAAAATGCCTGCCGAATTTGGATGTGTCGCGCGCCATAGTGGTGCAAAATCGGCAACACATCCTGGTCGACAGCTGCGGCTTTTACCGGGGTTGTCTCTCTTTGAAAAAAAACAACAAAATAACTAAAGATAACAATTTGTTTCATTGGGAGCCAAACTTAGTTGTGTTTTATTTTTGGCAATAAGTGGCGGTCAGAACCCTTGTCGTTAAAGCAAGATAGGTTTTTTCTAGAGTCTAGACGCTTTGCACTATTACCTTGGTAACATCCCTTCTCCATTTAAAACATTTTTATAGTTCTGTAGCCATTCACTGCACACGAACAGGGAAACTCAACGCACATGTTCTTGTTTAATGCGCCTAGTAAAATAGTAGGTGTAAGACAACCAAATACGGAATCAGAATCAAAAGTCTAATTTAACCCTCTACTGACTCTCAGTTTTTAAATGGACGAATTCAAAATCTGAAAATTTCTTTGTAATCACTAAGTCATTCAACTCTCTCTCGAAAACAGAAGTATAATTTAGCCACTCAACTGCTTGCCTCGGAAACAAAATTTGTATACAGATATGACATCTTTAGAGTCAAGAACAGATTACTTTGTAGAAACCAACACTGATGTGCACAGGGAACCTAATAGAAGCTTGTGGTGCCCAATTCTTGGTTTGAATTTTTCTATCTGTCTGATTAGATCTCGGTTACTCTAGAAATTAATAAACCTTCATAAAATAATCATTTGAGGGCCACAACTTACAAAATCTATTTGTTTAAATCTCTATTTTCTTTCTTATGTCCTCACATCAGGTTTATGCATCTTAAATTCTCACGATAACTAGATGCAGACTTTTCCGACTGAACAGCGGGAACTTTTCGCCGAAAGGGGTCAAATGAATAACAAGTCAGCTGCATCCATCCTTGCTGCTGTAATGTGCTCTTTTCCAGAGGTTGTATAAATCATTTTAAAACTTTAGGGGGTCGTTACTTGACTATTTGAACAAACAATGTGAGTTTTCCACGAACGTCTAAACTGTAGCCCTAATAATCCGTGATGAAGTCTAGGTTAAATAATACGTGGTTTAAAAAAAAAATTCCTGATGATAACGAATCTAAGTGAAGTTAGATTCTAAATGTACATCTTTTAAAAACTTTGCGATTAATTTCTTTATATGTACATCTTGCGTAACCGTAGGGTTCTCGTTGGTTTGAACTCGAGCCGCCACTTCTCAAAGCAGAGGCCACGGTTGGGTGCAGTCGGAAATATAAAGGACGAAGAGCAACAAGAATTCTCATCTTCAATACACTTTCCGAAGAAACGCAATTAAAGGTGACTGTACCGTGAAATGAGTTATGCAAACAAATAGCTTAAGTTTAATTGTGTCGTGCCACTTGGTTGTAGGCCAGCAGGGTTTATATAAACTTATTTCTTTTTCTTGTAAAATTCACCTCTTCTCAACCCAAACAGCTACCTTTGGTGTGAAGAGGATAGCCGTTAGTTTTCTGAAGTCTTCCGTAAACCGAAGCAGCAACTCACCTGCCTTAGCACCTTGGTAAGCAAAATCAGTCTAGTGCGATCTACTACCAATGAAGGAGCTCGTGTCGGACTTAAAAGCTAAGATTTTAAAACAACAAAAGCCTGTAGAAATTAGCGAAAGAACAGATTTATTTACCAGTGGTAGGTGAATATTTTTCACTATGTTGCATTATCCGCTTTTTTTAAAATGCATTTTTTGTTTTTGTTTTTGTCAGACATCAGACAGTACCTCGTTAGGTGTCCGATTATTATTAATTCATAAACTGTAAAGTCAGCCTTTCGCTCATCTTACTGTACATTAATATGTTATTTCGGTTTAATATTGCTAACCTTATGTACCCTTGCCCACTTAGCTAATTCCATATTAATCCGTATACTGTTATTTCGTTGACTTTATGTTAACATTATCTTTAGTATTTAATATTCCTTCCAAAAGGCCTTACGGTAAAAAGACCCTTAGGATAAGCAGCGAGCTGGGAAGACGGAAACCAGTAGATTTATGGAGTCCAACTAAAGAACTTCAGCGTCAACATGGCTGCGATTCTTTGAAGCTCGTGTCTAATAGACGTGGGACCTGAAACTGTTTGGTCGAAATTTGACTTCACCTAATCGTCAGCCTGCTTTTTCCTGATTTTCTCAGTTTTTGCCCGTTATTTTTGGACGTGCCTTTATCTCCGGCGACAAGGGCGTCCATCAGCGTAGAGATTTCTGGAAACCTGGAAGTGTCCGGGTGCCATAACATTTCAATCAGCAGCTCGAGCGTTTTCAAAGCGTGGTCTGGCAGTGATTTTCGCCATTGTCGTCACAGACTGGAGGAAATTTAATGCGATCGCTAGATAGGTGTGAAAACTGCGAGTTTTGAAGGCTTTCATCCTCTTGTCTTGCCGGGTGATAGGAGGGGATGAAGAGATGGAGCCAGCGTGGCAGAATGAGAAGATAAGTTGGTTTGAGAGATGCTCGTAGTCAAACCAATTTAGATCGGGAGCAGGTCGTCAGCTCTCCCCAGGTGTGTATTCTGACTGGGTGCGGTTTATCTTTGACTGCGACTTATCTAAGACTGCCTTATCTACAGAGGTGAGTGTGAAATCAGCGTACTTCAGTTTGTAGAAAAGAAATTGTATGGACAAACTACTTAAAATTTATCATTTTAATCCGCTAAAAAAAACAATGTAGAAAAGAAATAGTATCGAATATTACATAGATATAGAATTTTTAAAAAACGCACAATATTTCTTCGATATATAAGCGGCTAGGGACAGTAACAAAATGAAGATATCACCCATTTTTTAAAATCATTCTTTAGCTTTAAATATAAATTTTTATTATTCTTTTTAATTTACACGGAATTTACAGTTTATTTTTGTTCGGTTTATTTGAATGTTTGATAGAAGCAGAATTTATAAATTTAATTGAAAATTTTGTTTAACACCTGAAAATAATTAGTTATCAACGTTTCAATCAATAATCCATTCCTGTCGGCGTCTTAAAGATGGAGTGGTCCTGATAAAATCCGAAATAAATTATGTCCTAATATATTTGCTGAGTAAAAGAAGAAATAGTCGAACACTTTAAAGGAAATGACTCACGATATGGCGGCGACGATTTTACTTGTTAACTGCACGATTCATACAAGATGTCTATTTCTAGTATCACGTGTAGAACACATGGTTGCTGCAGAGAGCAACTGTCAAGATTTACATGTAGAAACTGCAACGATTGCCTGCGGAAGAATGGCTGTCATTTAAAAACTCTAAAACAAACATTAAAAACCGCGCCATAGACACGAAGAGACCTTTTCGCAAGAACGCGTATGTTAGGCGGCGCGCACTGTGTGGCCTCGTAATCACAGCTACAGGTGTAAGCCTGGAACATTTTGTAATACGACGTAATTCATCAGTAACTAGCAACACAACGTTTTTACTACTGCATCCATTTTGTATCATCAGAAGGCCGACATGGGACATCATGGGCTGCACAACCCTGACCTCGGGGGGCTGGCTGTCAGCACTTTCCACAGGTTTATGCTCAACACCGCAGATTTTGAAGAAGTCGTTTTCTCTGGCAAGTCGGAATTCCGTTGGTTGTTTGCTAATGTCTCACTTCTGGTTTTCTGCCGTCCATGTAAATGACTTACTGCCCGGCAGCACTACATGTCTGCTAGTAATAACAACATCATGGTATAGTCTGCTGTGGACAACATTCGGCATCTCCTTCCTCTCCTGCGGTGATGTAACCTACTCCCGACTAACGTCAGTACACTGACTGATTATTCAAATCTCTTGGTCTCAATCTTATCGAATGTGTTTCCCGTAGTCCTGCAATAAAATCAGAACAACCATCTGTGTGTGCCATAATGTTATAGAACTTTTCTTATTACAGTATAAAATTCTTAGTTAATTTATCTTAGTGATCATAAATTATTATTTAATAATTTCGTTTCGTTTTACCATATTTCTTTTTATTAGAATTTATAACGTCATTCACGTGAACAATAAAATGGGAAACAAAGCTTATATAAAATCTGGATTTCTAAATTATGGGACCAGACTAAAATTTTAAAAAATAAATAAATAAATAGAATAAATAAAATGCTTAAGTTATTTCAGGTTATTATGAAAAAAAAAACTATTGAATTAATAACGCATAAAACCTGTCCTCTTTCAATTTAAATAAAGAAATGAACAAACAAAAGAGATTTCCAGGGCGCGCAGAATAAAGGCCACCGATAACCCTCATCCTCAGGTTCAATTAATTTTACCGGTGACAAGTTTCCGGAATAAAATTTATGGGTTTCACAAAGCGGTGCGCACCGAATGCCACCTGGTGTCCAGGATTGTGTGTGTGTGACCCGCCGGGGTCACCTTCAGAAATACATTAAAGATAATCCCAAGCGATGTCAAGGGGAGCGAGACCCGGGTCGACCACGGACGAAGTCTGGTTTCCAACAGTGAAGGAAGAAGAATCGTAGCTTTTACGGGAACCTTTGACACCCACGGCTTTCTGTGACTCGGTGCTACCCAGTGACAGACAGCGCCATGTTTCTTCGTCTGTTGTGTGTGATAAGTCTTCATGACGTCACTCGAACGGCACGACGCCGTATCCATCCGCCACCGAGCCGATTAGCTACAACGGAATTGTAAATCGCGGTAAGTGTGAAAAGTTTCGAAAATAGATTATGAAACTTCAAGTTAAAATTTCTGAAGCCAAATCTCGCAGGAGGCAGTAAAAGGTAGGGGTGCGTGTGTGTGCTCTCTTACTGAATTAACGGCGCATGCTGAAGCGGGAAGATGTTGCGAAAATAGTCCAGTCAGAGCGGATTGATTCTCGTAGGTCGAACTCTGGAGTACAACAGAAAAATAGTTCCATACGCTTGTGATTGCAGACTCCCACTAGAGGATAACGCACTTTTCTGAGCAGCCACGGGTGGATTGATTACAACTAAAATAGATCAGTTAATTTTTTCATTTGCTTTTGGCTCCCATTATTAAAATCGTTGGTTGCCTGACTTGAGAACCAAAACAATGTGTAAGTAATGCAAGGTAATAAATATTTATTTATTATCTGTAATCGCTTTAAGATACCAGCGATAAGAAAACAAAATGTAACTTACATTTGTTTGCTTACTTATTTCAATCGTTTCTGTTCTACAAGAATTTTAATAAAAGTATTTCCACTGCAGACATGGACCAAGTCAGAAGCCGAGATCATCTCCACCTTATCATAAAATAAACTCCTTCTTTCCAGTATTTTCCCGAACCTGTATTCCCCTCATCCCCGCAAATTTCATTTAATTTATTTCACTCTTGCTTTTCTTCTTCCTCGCTCGTTGTCTTCGTAGTTTCAGCTCTATCCTCACCTAGACGCCGTTTACTCGCTTGGCCGTCCAACGACGGTATTTGCCAGCCGGGCCTCGTTTTGGCCGCATTCGAAGAATCGCGAAATTGCCCCCCCGTCCCGAACTCTCGACCCTGTCACAGCCAGGAGAGCGCTGTCAGGGAGAGAACCGTGCGCCCCGACCCCAGCAAGTTACGTCAGAGCCGGCGGCATCTTTCTATACCGATTATGTTCTGTGTATGTCTCCATTAAAATCTGGAACAGAACCAAACAAACAAAACGAAAAGATTAATTGTAAATGGCTTCTGCCAAATTTAGATTCCATGTAATAGTTTAGGGTATCCTGCTGCTTTCTGACTAAGTTAAAACAAACAAACTGTAGGTTTTATTGCTAAGAAAATAAGTGGAAAGTTTGAGGTGTAAAGTGAATATTCATGAACTGTAAGAAATATGTTTTTGGTACATCCGACAAATTCGATCCGATGTGTACCGACCGCTCTGATGGAAAAAAACAACCTTAAGGAATCCACTGCTGGGGCCAGAATATCCCGAACTCCAGCCAGCGCGGCACTCACGACGAACAAGTGCGCTACACGCCGGGTGGAGACTGGCCCCCTGATCGCCACTGGTTACGGTACAGCCAACGATTCCCTGAAGATTATACCGGTTGTTTATCAATTCTGGCGTTTCTAAGAAGCTGAAGTACAAAAATGGATACTGATGCATTAGAGTTCAGCATAAATTTACCAGAATGTTTCCTTGGAATAGGCTGAACACGCTGTGCAGACTGGAGTTCTTATCTGAAAAAGGATATTGATTTATCAGAGAGAGAGAGAGAGAGAGAGAGAGAGAGTGTGTGTGTGTGTGTGGTGTGTGTGTGTGTGTGTGCGTGCGTGCGTGGCGTTCAGTATACATTTTCCAGAATGTTTCCCGGTTTTAAGTACTGAACGATTAAAATTATTAGTCAACTTTGTTTGAATTCCAGATGTTTGTGAGAGAAGACCAAAGCATGTGGAAGGATTAAATGTTTTCAGCTGTATGCAGTTACTAATGTTAGGGGACATAATTACAAATTTGCTAAGATCCCTGGACATTTACATATTTAAAAATATTCATTTAGTAATAGAAATGTTAATAGGGTAAATTAATTGGAGTCTGGGGACTCTTGAAAGAACCATGCCTCCTTGTAACCACTAAACCAAAGTAGAGTAAATGTATTAGCGAGTACAGTTTAACGTAAATAATTGTCTAAGAAACAGCCTGGAAAAACGACCTCCATCGGAGAGAGCTCTCTCTCTCTCTCTCTCGAGATCTCTCGCGCTCGAGCTAGCGAGATCTCGACTCTCTGAATCTCTGCTCTTCATCATCGCTCTCGAGCTGCATCTCTCTCTCATCATCTCTCGAGCATCATCGCTCTCTCTCTCTCTCTCTCTCTCTTCATCATCTCTCTCTCATCATCTCTCTCTCTCTTTCTCTATAAGTCTCCACCTCGTCTCTCCTCTCTCTCTTTCCTCCGTCTCCATCTCTCTCTCATTCATCTCTCTCTCTCTCTCTTTTCTAGTTCTCCATCCGTCTCTCTCTCCTCTCTCGCTCTTCCTCTCTCTCTCTCTCTCTCCCTCTCTCTCTCTCTCATCCTCTTTCTCATCCTCTTCCCTTCTTTCCCTCATCCTCTTTCTCTTCCTCCTCCCCCTCTCTCTCTCCTCTCTCTCTCTCTCTCTCTCTCTCCTCTCTCTCTCTCTCTCTCTCTCTCTCTCTCTCCATCTCTCTCTTTACATTAGGTCACAAAGAAGCGTGACTTGGTTAAACTCTCGCCGTTTTACCTACAAGGTGTAGGCAGGTAAAAAGTCGTTTGTTAAAAAGACAGAGGTTGTGTGGTAAGTACTCATCTAACCAGAGTCCAGAAACGTTCCATGAATGACCGCTGTAATGTAGTAATGTGAGCAACATGGCAGCTTTTCAACAGATCAATAGCGTTTATTGGACTGGCGCTAGGTCCATTTTTCTCGCCCGCACTCATCGTGCGTGTCCAATAATATTAAAGTTGAATAGTGGGATGTCTTCTTTTATAAACCTACTCAGAAAAAAATATCCTGCTTTTTTCTCCTTTGTAATTAACAAAAGAAGCTCCCAGATCTTTAGAGTTGTTTGTTGATTTTTTTTCCTTCCCCTTCATCTTTTGCCGGTCTCTATAAGTTGTTTAATAGCAGATTTTCTAAGAAACCGGACACTTCTCTCACAGAACTCGTGCAGTAAACCAGCTAATGATCTCCTCTGTTTTTCCTTAAACAGCCCCCTTTTTTTCCCGTTTATTCATTTTGCATAGTCAATGCTGATTCATAACCTAAGAAACAATAGTAATTTGGAATTTCACCCAAAGAAAACCATGCAAAACAAAGAAGCATTTTTGAACAAAAATTTTTAGGAATATTGGTTAGTGTTTGTGCTGCTGACTCTATACTCGTAATGAGGAATACGTAACAGAGGGTTGTGTCACAGCCTCTGCTATGAGATCGGCTCTCTTTCTACGGACTGAACTACTGATAGCCTCGTTTCCATTACGTGGCGCTGAAATCAAGACAAACTGAAAACAAATCACTTCTTACTTTGAGGGATCACGTTATTTTGCAATTTAATCTGTATGAAAATCTTGAAAAAATTTTGAAAGTTTTCATAGGGCAACGAAAGTGAATAAATCAGAGGGCTTAAGACTATTCGTCGACTCTGTCCCCTAAAAACCTTTCAGAAAGCAGTGAAAGACTAATGCAGTCAGAATATAAAATCCTTCCAGTTTCTGCAACCCCAGCCTTTTAAAAGAAAAATTTGATAAAATACAACAAAAAGGCAGCAGCAAGATTAATTCTCATCAGATGCTGGCTAGCAGCTGCTGCGCGATAACGAGCGGGTTCCGCAAAGGGTTAAAAACGCGTGAACTCCTGGCCGGAGTTTCTGAGGTCAGAGCCTCGGTCCCACGCACCTGCCAGGTCAGTCTATCGACAAGCGCCTGTTTGTAAACCGCGGTGTTTTCTTGTTTGGTCAGGGGCGGCAGACTCGCCTTCAAAGATTCCCCTTTCGCGCTGACATCCCGGCAAATCGTAATGGCGGTGGTGTCACTTTTAACAAGAAGTAGACGCGGGTGCGATTACTTTCGGCGTGAACAGTTGCGCTGGTGAGTTCTGTTGGTGTGAGAAGAACTGGAGCCGCGTGTGACTGACTGCAGCTGTAATCGAGGAGGGGAAATTCCACCAGTAATTCTTCCCCTGTATGTTTACTTTATTTGGCTGGAGAAAAAGAAAATTGGAAAACGGAAGGTGTTAAAAATGAAATTTTTATGAATCAACGAGTTAATTAATAAGGAAATTAAGCGATGCTTTCTCAAACATCAGAATACCATTCCACAGGTTTTCGGCGCGCGCGCGCGTGTGGTACCGTGCACAAATGCTAGGCAGTTCTTACTTTTCGTATTTGATTACACCCTGTATGTTCTCGGTCAGGGTTCTGGCTAAACGTGAAAAAATAGCAAATCTCGAATAGAATTCTTACTGTAGAAAATATAACACAGAATTCAAAGATTCAAGGAATCGTTTTGCCTTATTTTCCACTTTCCTCCCAGAAGTGCCGGCTCTGCTGCGGGAGCCTGTGTGTGGAGAACCAAGCACCGCAATAGCCCCGGTTTCAATTCACGCGCTACCACCAAAAAAAGGAGAGAAAAAGACAGCTTCCGGTCGGCTCGCATCAGAGGACCCGCTATTTCCAGATCATAACCGGGATTCGGTAAATGGCTATGAGACTCTGCTTAGAGACCGTAACTCAATTTTACATTTGCGGGTTTTCCCACAAAGGTCACATGGATGTGGTCGGTTATAGCAGGTTCAAACACACGGGTATTCTGTTAGCAGGGGTGCGGTACCATGAGTCTAATACCAAATGTTTAAACTGCCATTTAAAAATCTTGTATCGTTCTGTCTTGTTTTTCTTTACTTCCTCCTAGTATAAAGTCTTCTTTAGGCAAACATGGATCGTCCATACGAACCACGATCCATCGTGGCTGATAAGTAATGGGTTAATGTTCAGTCCTACCGATTTCTAAGTTAGGCTGCCGAGAATGAGGATCCGAGTTCGATTCCCTTTCAGGATATAGTCTCTTCTACGCCAGCCGAACCTATACGTTTCCTCCAGGCGCACTGACTTCCCCCTTACATCTAAAAATAAAAAAAAAGTTCTAATAGAGATTTTTCGAGACTCGGCATTGCCGGGCACTTGTTCTGTAAAACAACGCTCTCCCTCTAGCGGATAACCGTGCGCTAAGGTTACCTCTCCATTATAGAAAAATGATTAACAAAGAAAAAATCCCACTAAGTTGACATCGCTAAAAAATTCACGAACCCTTTTTTTTTTTAAGTAGCTTTTAGGTGTTTTTTCAGTATTTGTTTCTTATTAAAATTTATTATTTCGTACTCTTATTTGGCAATAATCGTAAAATATCTGGAGTGATCTAAGATTTTCGCGCACTACTGTATAACAAAATGTGAACAAACCACTAGAGTAGCTGTTAAGTTAAAACTACTAAAAACTAAACAGAAGTAAATAATAATAATAATAATATAATAATAATAATAATAATAATAATAATAATAATAATAATAATAATAATAATAATAATAATAATAATAAATGTTTCTGAAGTCATTTTCTAGAAATACGCAGTTTAAATACTTGTTTGCAGACGAGGGTTATGGGTTCGGGCCTCTCGAACGGTGGCCCCTGGAAAGTCCCAACTAAAATTGTTCATTTTTTAGATGTAGCAGGAAACGGTAGAGACCGGAGAAAACTCCTGTGGACCGGCCGGTGAAGAAGATTGAGGAAATCTATGGTAGGTTGGTAGCACACCAAACCGAACCGGTGCCAAATGGGATTTGAACTCGGGGCTCCTGTAAGGTACCACTGCGGATCACTGCGAAATTTAAATATAAACGAATAATCACGATGACGTCACGACAGTGACGATGACGTAAGATGACGTGTTGGTAATTAACAATTCAGATGCAAAATGGAAAACAACAAAGAAAAAATAGACAAACGATTTTGAAATTATCAAATTTATTCTGAAAACTAAAACCGTTTGTTTTTATGAAAAGTAGAGCTTTCAGTTAGAATTTAATCATAAAACATTGAAGTAAATTAATAAGGAATTCTAATCGATATTGTTTATTCCAGATCACAATATTATGAGTTGTATGAATTCGTTACTTACAATTTACCAGAATAAAATGTCCACATAAAAGAGTAAGTTTAACAACAACAACAAACAACAACAACAACAACTACTACTACCTACTACTACTACTACTACTAGCATGACTAATTTTAAGATGCACTCTTTAATTCTTTCTGATTTCAAGTTTTTAGTGTCAAAAGAACTGAATCCATTCTCTCTTTGTTTGGCGTCTTTGAACTGCTGAATGACAAGACGAACTACAGAGAAGTGGCCCCGGGTGGGGGGAGGCGGTGGCGAGAAGCCGTCTCGGGTGAGCATAGGGAAGAAAATTGTAGCTTGGTGACGGGTCAAATTCACTCTGTCTAGCACAAAGAAAAGCGGTGGTTTTAAAGGCTCAGATGAAGAAAAGCTGGGTCATAAAAAAGAAAACGAATTCTGTTGACAGAAATGTAAATGATGATAGAAAGAAAAAATAAAAAGATGGAGTAAAGGCAGCAAAGAGAAGACTTAAACTAAAAGATACAGACACATTAGAGAAAAAAACGTGCTGTTTTTTTAACTAAAAGAATGTTAAAAAGAAGAAGGTTACGTGAGACGGGATAGAGTGAACAGGGTATGAAGAAAAGAAAAGGAGAGACGGGATAGAGACAAGCTCTGACAGACAGGAAAAACGTATAGAGAAAGAGACAGATGTGCACAGTGGAAGAGAGCAAAAGGTAATAAAGGAAAGAAACAAGAAAATAATGTAGAGATGTACAGCTATAGCCAAAAGTGTAGCATCATTCTAGAAATAAAAATAACAAAATCTCTCTTCAAATTATTCCCATAGCTTGACAGCAAACCCGTGACGCCTTTTTTTGAAGACTTGTAATTGAGATCCACTTGTCGTCATGATTTATAAGATCTTTTCCGAAATAATGTTCTTACATATAAGATTTCAGATTGTCAAATTCTCCAGTTTTGGTCATTTTTTTATTACAAGTCTGGAAAACTACAAAGCGGTATGCGCTCAATACGTTAACGTAGCTCAGCAGGTTTATTTAGACTTTATCAAGCAAAATTAGAAAATTTTAGGATGATGAAAACTTTTCGCCATGGCTGTGCTGTACAAGCTGCAGAAGGAGAGTTTTTATCCGAACTGGCTCCACCACGAGTAAATACTATTGTAAACAATTATGGAGAAACTGAACAGAAATTTTTTCGTACATTATCAGATATTCTGAAACATAATGATTAATCTTTATTCATAGCAATGCTAGTACGTCGATCAACGCAGAGGTGGCGCTCAGTCGCGCGCAGGTTCACGAGGAAACAGAAGAGTTACAATTTCAATGAAGTAAGTGACGACAAAGATTCTAGCTGGGAAAGAGTTACATTCTCGCTGGGAAAGAGTTACATTCTAGCTGGAAAAGAGTTACATTCTCGCTGGGAAAGAGTTACATTCTCGCTGGGAAAGAGTTACATTCTAGCTGGGAAAGAGTTACATTCTCGCTGGGAAAGAGTTACATTCTCGCTGGGAAAGAGTTACATTCTCGCTGGGAAAGAGTTACATTCTAGCTGGGAAAGAGTTACATTCTCGCTGGGAAAGAGTTACATTCTCGCTGGGAAAGAGTTACATTCTAGCTGGGAAAGAGTTACATTCTCGCTGGGAAAGAGTTACATTCTAGCTGGGAAAGAGTTACATTCTTGCTGGGAAAGAGTTACATTCTCGCTGGGAAAGAGTTACATTCTCGCTGGGAAAGAGTTACATTCTAGCTGGGAAAGAGTTACATTCTCGCTGGGAAAGAGTTACATTCTCGCTGGGAAAGAGTTACATTCTCGCTGGGAAAGAGTTACATTCTAGCTGGGAAAGAGTTACATTCTCGCTGGGAAAGAGTTACATTCTCGCTCATACTTTGTGTATTGTTTTGTTGGTTTTTTATTTCATAAAATTTGTTTGATTAAAGCGTAGTATCAACAACATCTGTCGTGCGTTAATTCTTTGATTTAATCTTTCTTTTGTTTCTTTCGAAAATCTCATAATCCATTGCCAGACAGTTTCTCCCCTTTCTCATCCATTCACTGACGACGACCGTCTTCTCTGCACGGACGTAAGCCAATCAATTATGCGATTTACTTCACCTGATATAGAAACTCGTACGAAAAATGGGAGGAATGAACCTCTCGTTTATTTATTTCTTCGCGGATCTTTCTCTTTTCCTACTCTGAAAACAGCGCGTTGTTGGTAGCTTTTAACGTAGGTAAACAAGAATAACGCCTTTCTCAGTGAAACACGTTGATCTCCTTAAATGTTTTTTACCGTCGAGTTCCTGCCACGTGACTGCGCGTCAGGTTTCCTCCAGGAGCCCCGCCCCCTTTTCTTTCCTGTTTGTATCGCTAGCTTTACTAGATGGATTACTTCGATAAATGATAAAAAAAAACAAAAAAAAATGGCCCGTAACTACTGCTATTCGAAATTCGTCTGGTAATCTCAAAGTTGGGTGGAGATGTTTCTTTCTCTTTTTTTAATATTTTAGTTCCATTCTTAATGCTGGCTCTCCGCAAACGGAAATGCAGTCCGATAAAATGAATGTCGCTGGTTGCCATCTTGGACGAAAACTTTTTACAACATGGCGAAATTAGACATGTTCACCGCCTCTTAATAAAAACTTGCCCGCAGCGCCCTCTTGTTAACGCCTCGCCGCATAGATAACTCGGAATTGAACGTGCTACTGTCAGTGCAATGGCAGCCACTCGATGTGAAGTTCGTTACGTGTTAGGTAGTCACCGTGTTGCCATTGTATCGCTTCTTTGATGTTTCCGATTTCATTTGCGAATCAGAGATATCTTTTTCCGCCTGGCGGAGTTTTCGAGCACCTAAGGGATCTCCGAATTAGGAAAGCGGAAAAACTGAGAGACCTCTCGTACATTTACGCAGCTTGGTTAATAGAGACGGCTAGTTTGAAGAGATTTGTAAAAACGGAGATTGATTTTTGTGGAAAAACAAAAAGGGGGAAAAGGTAGGGAAAGGAGAGAGAGAGGGGGAGAAACTGTGATAAAAGAAAGAACAAATATTCAATGGGATGACTACCACCTAAAAAACGCATAGATAATAAATGGATTCCTTTGCTGATAATATATAGCGAGATTAAAATTATTGGGGCTACAGCTTTAGCTATTAAAAATATAATTTAAATTTTTAAAAGCATTAACTTGTTATTAATTCTACAAATTGATTTAAAAAATGAATAGAGGATCTAAATAGAATTACCGTTTTTAAGGGTTTAATAAAATTGAAATAAAATATTTTAAAAATAAGCCATGAAAATTAAAATTGGAAAGGGAATTTATTTCGTTTTTAGAGAGATATGACTATTATTATTACAGCATTGCAAAGGCAGACTTGCCGACGCTCTGAAGTTGCCTTCAGACTTTTGTTTACATTTTCTCCACTAAAAATAATATTCGCTGCAACGACGGCCTTATGATGTATTTACACATCTTTTTGTTTCTTCTCTGCCCACTCCTCTCCCTTCACACGATGAGCTGGTTAATACAGAGATCATTCACATCCAAACCATCCATTGTTTATCATCGTGTCGTATCTATGGAACGGTTGCTTGGACACCATAAACAGAACGCATATATTTCTCATGTTATTAAAAACTTCTTAAAAGAAGTGCACCTCTTACCAAACAATTAGCCCAAAAGAGTTACTACATAACTACCTGCCCGCGTAGGGATTTCTCATTAATTCCACCTTGTTTCTGTTTTTTTTAGATTTTTATTATCATTAGTTTCTTTTTTTCCCAACAGTTGCCGAATTTTTCTTCTTTTCTCATCTGGCTTCAGTTTAAGGGTTTTCTACTGAGGAATCTTCTTATTTCCCTCGTTTGCTTTGGAATATCTTTGTTTTAATTCTGTTTTTCCGCTCAGGATCGAAGCAATTTTCGAATCTTTTCTCTGTCGCAACTGAACACGAGCACGAAAATATAAATACACACAAAAAATAGGTCTTTTTCTCTTTTTTGCAATTAGAAAAGAAAAATTCAACAGAGAGAAAGATTCGTAAATTTAATTTAATTCTTTATATCGGTGTGTAAAATTCATTTTATTTTAAACGATATGTTTCTTTTTCCTTCAAACAACGAGCTGTTGTTAAAGAGATATTTGCGTCAACCGGTCTCGGCAGCAGCATTGGTTAGTCTCGTTTGTCGCCGTGTCACGTGGAGCATCTCCAGCCTATTTATCGTTCCTTTAGTATTTCTCTTTTATTAGGAGCCTATCAATTTTAACACCAGACACGTGGCTGCCTCGCACGCATAACACGCCATATATTAGACGTGTACAAGAACGATTATTATTATTATTATTATTATATTATTATTATTATTATTATTATATTATTATTATTATTATTATTATTATTATTAAATGGTGACACTCAAATTTGTTCATGGAATTATCTATTATTTGGCTGAAAGTTTAATGTCACTAAATGCATATCTTAACCCCGAAAATTGAATAATAATAATAATAATAATAATAGTAAATATTCTGTTTACTTATTGTTTAAGTAAAATAACGGTCAAATTGGAAAATCTTCGTATACTTTCGTGACTCGGGGTATGCTGTGGGGGAGACATAACAGACAGAAAACGATCGTTCGCCATAACTGACCTCATCAAGTAAAGGAGGAGGCGAAGCTGTAAAACAACAATCCACACACATTTCCGGTCATTTGTTTTGTCTTTATTCTACTAGGGACGGACGCTGAAATAACTAACCCCCAGCTAAAACAGTCGCCCAATGGTATCCAGTCGGCTCTCGTTCTAACGCCGTCCACGCAGTAGATGGCGCTCCGTTCTGCCCGGGGTCCAGCTGTATCGCGAGACTCTCGCACGTCAACGGGATAAATAAAACCGGTTTCCACGATGCGTTCGTTCTCCTATCCATAACCACCAATCGAAAATTGCCTCTAATGTATTCTAAGTCGCCGCTTGCTACTCCGTTTTTCCTGCTTTCCTATTTATTTTTTGTTTTACTAATTAATGCCTGACATCTTTAAAAAGGAGCCGGTGTTATATAGTGCGGTGACTCCACCCTTATAATAGTGCGACCGCGTTTTAAACACGGAGTGACCCCTGACTGAGTGAGCCGAACAGTCGCCAGAAGTGATCCGCTCAGAGAATTACCTATCCCATCACGCACCCGTCATAAAGAGAAGCGGGTACACTAGTTCGTCGTCGAGTTACGCCACGAAACACACTATTTTTAATAATCTGGTATTTTAGTTCATTTGCTTTGGGCGAGTGAGCCATTATGCTTCCACTTTACATGTGGAGTGATCTGGAAGAAGAAAAGTATTTTACTATGAACGGTGGGGGTCCAGTCTGTTGAAGCGTCACTTTCCTATCAGACACCGGCAGTGACCAAACTGTGGGCGACTGTACAACGTCACCACTTACACCGGTTTACAGTTACAAATACTGAGTTTAGAACCGGTTTTCTTACGGAACCTGGAGCAGATTTGTAGCTACAGTTGATGGTTTACCTGTCTAAAATGTTTGAACGCCTTGAAGTCCGATGAACCACCAAAAATTTTTTTTAAAAATCAATCCGTAAGGTCAACAGCATGATCAAGACAAGAGATGGCGGGACTGCACCCCACACCATGATGCTGCTATCTGGGAAAATGGACACTTGCTGCGCATTTTCAACATAACGAGTGTCATTAGAAATAATGTGTTATTTGAAATAACTCACATAAAATTAAACAAAAAATTCAGTGAAAGAAGTGCTAAAATTAACAAACTATAAGTTATTTCATTTCAAGCCTAACAATGATAGACACAAAAGACTTCAAACATTATCAACTTAAAAGTCACATGCATACACAAACAAAACTTTTAATTTCTGTATTAAAAATTGGTATGTTTTATTATTTAATGTTATTGTTCTTATCATTTATTACTTTTAATTGAAGAAGTTTAAATTCTATTTTAAAAAGAAATCAAATAATTTGATCTTAGTTGTAAATATTTAGCTACAATTTACTGCAAACAGCGTAGATCCTTTTATAAATTTTCTTGTTAAAACGTCATATCCGGTTTTCTTTTCAAAGCGAAACGAATGCAGGGCCCATGACTACAAAAATCATATATTTCATAATTTCTCCCTAAATAATTTTCAAGGAGATAAAAAAGTACGACAAATGTTTTTTATAAGCACATAATTTTTGTTAACCAAAAAAAAAATATTTTATGTTTCCATGGACCTTTAGATCATGTTTAAGTAGCAGGTAAATCTTGCCTCCTCATCTTTACGAGATACTTTATCTACAAATGAATTGTATCTGTGCTATTAGTTGCAAACATGAAATATAATGGCAACAATAAGTTTCAAGTGATGCAGTGAAAACGCTTCGCTTTTTTTTGCTATCAATAGCCATTAAACTTGACATTTTATGCAGTAGTTGAAAAATAGAGTAGTCAATGCAAATATTACTGTTATATTATTAGCCTCGGTACGTATTAATTACATTCCTAAAGATGTTTGAAAAAAGATTTTATGTTTGTTCAATGAAAGTAGTTTCCATACGACGTATTGTCTCAAGATTGGACAGTTGTTTTTCAAGCAGACAAAAGGTCCATGGCAGTTACCAAAGATTTGCAATAAATGTCACAAAAGTCCATCCACAGAGTTTACGAAGGTAAGAAGGCAGAGCAGATATTATCCCTGCGTGTCTTAAAGGTACATACTTGTATATTTTTATTCTTAATAAACAATAATTTTCACTCGAAAAGTTTATTTTCAAAATATTTATTAAATAAATAGATTTGGAATGTTTATATTTTGGTATTCTATTGGAATGTCCATCCAGAGCGGCGTGGTGATCCGATAGTTAATCTAGTGGACTACTAGAATCGAGACCGGCTCGGGTCGGCCTACCTTCATTCAACCTGCTGCTGGGGGCTTCTTCCCGCATACAAAAACAAGAATTTGGGGAGCTTGCAAGGATTGTGAGAGCCCACTCACAAGTACCCTTTCTCCCTTGTCTTTGAATCTCTGTCTGTCGACCTCTAATTAGGATGGGACATGATGATGATTGGTGTCTGTATCCGTTTCCATATACATAAATTGCATGCCATTTTCCGGTCAACACCTGTGCAAAACACGCGTAAGCCTGCAGCCATCTTCTCCGATATCACCAACACGTCATTGTGCTGTCAATGAATCTTTCAAACCCGCTGTCTCTAAAGCATTGGCATCGATTACCCGACAAGTCACTCTCTAGTGGCGGGAGGCGAGTAACAACTACAGCTCAGCGTCTCTAGGAAATTCTATATGCTTTCTTTCGGAGAGTCTGTTTTTATTTTTAAATGTCCGCCGTTTGACATCGGCTTAGGTAATATCATAAATGGGACCGATACGACTTTTCTTCCTTCAGTACTTCCGCGCTGACGGCCATTATTATTACACTTAACAACTGTTAGCTTTAGATTTTGTCGGATTCTTTCAACCGAAGCTCGCTCTCTCGTCTAAAGGCTGACGAGAACCGCAGGCTGTCTGTCTGTCCTGCCACGTGTAAAAGTCAGATAAAATCAGTTTAAAGAGAAAAGGTCAGAAACATCTACCCCCCACTAACCGAAAACGTACACTTGTACTTTTACTTTGTTATTTCGTAGTCTGCCTCGCTCATTTATTTCGTTTTTTTAAATATTATTACCGGCCTAACTTCGCCAAAAAGAGTTCACACTTTTTAAAATTGAAATTTGGGAATGATTCCTTCGAGTGTAAATCTCATATAATCTCGCGGAATTTCCGCTGTCTGCAACTACTGTAGTCTGCGTGATTGCATTGTATACTGGAGAAGTTAAGAATCCATGGTGGGATATTCTAGAGGAGCGAGAAGCACAAGAATATAGTCTATTTGCCTGGCGCTCAACAAGGAATGATAATTAAGGGTTTCATAGAGGGCTTCTGTAAACAACAACAACAAAAATGGACAACTTCTCTGTAGAAACAGCATCGGCCATAAGCACGTGTTCCTGTCGGAGGACTCCGTGTAAAGTCCACTTTATAAGAACTTTTCTTACTGTTACTGAATTGCTACTTTTTGTCAAATACACGCGTCGAACCATTACATTTCTGTGTTAAAGATTGTTTTTTTAATCCAATAAAAATAAACAATCTGTAGAGATTAACTGACTAAACATGGGAGGGTGCATTTAAATTTGGCATCGATCGCCTTAGGTTTGGTGCATCTTCGTTTATTCTGTGGTATGCACGCACAATAATTGTTCCCGAAACTGTCTTTATTATCGAGTGAGAGGAGCGCGGATCTGCGGTGAGAGTCTTGTAAACGGCTAGAAATGGGTCTGTTAGGTGGTCCTGGTGACATGGTGCAGGTTTTCCTCTTGTGTTAACGCCAGTGGCCCGGACCGGGCTGCCCCGTAGTTTAGAGTGTATGGCACATCCCCCCATCTTTCTGCGGAATATGATGAATAGGGTCGAGAATTTCCTGATCAAATGCAGAAGGGTGACGATTCCAATAAATGAATATGTGATCCACAGAATGTAGATGTCTATCAATAAATGCAAGATGCTTTGCTCCACAGTAACTTCCTGCAGCTGCCAGTCGTGTAGAGGCTGAACACGCACGGGTTTTACAGCCTCGCCAACTCTTCCAGAGGAAGGACACGCATTTGTGAAAGTTTGACTCGTTTAAGAAAGGTGATCTCCTTTATTCACATCTGATTATACCAGTGGTTTCCGTCGACACTGAGGCGTATTGGCAATATGGTGATTTTAAAAGTGGGCAAAATTTTGAAGTTAAATAAAGTTCTGAATGACAGCAAAATATTAGCCACATATTTTCGAAGCATATAGCCGAGTGTGTGACGTCACGTTTGGTTAGTGGCTAAGTGCTACCCAACCCAATCCGTTGACACAGAGTTGGCGATACAACGAGAACAGATCGCGTAAAAAAATACAGACTTGTGTAGTAACTTACCATTGACAAAGGGCAGACACCCAGGCTTGACGTTGTATTAAAGCCAAATCCGTCGCTGGCGCGCACACAAAATTCTGACTCTTTTTAGCAAAGATGTATAATTGAAGAAGTAGAACACCTGTTCGTATCTATTTCAGCAATTGCGCCTTTGTTGTAAAGCAGCTACCTGAGTCTTTAAGTCTCTTGAAAGAGACAGATTTTTGCTGTACACAATGTTCTCTAAACTTCTATTTCTCCGAAAATTCTTGCGGGATCCCTTCCGGTAAACCTGGAAAACTGGTCGGTCGGTCGGGGCGACAAGAGAAACCGTTTTTCCTGCCGATTGTTGGAGAATCCTGTCTAATCCAGGCCAGCTAAACAAACCAATACGGGACAATCTACTATTAAAGATAATAAACGCACTCCTTCTTAGTAGCAACAATTATTAATTAATCAATCTAATATCCATCACCCCGAAGTGTGTTCTCCATTTTATTAATCCTGATCTTTTGGTCTGGCTCTCGCTTACGGTGGTAATCTGGAGTTTTTTCGGCACCTCTCCCACAAACCACCCGCCATTACTAGATATGTTAATATTTTAACTAGTAAAATATTAATTATTTAAAAATATAACCAAACGCTTTGAGGATCTGCTCTATGTGCTACGATTAGATTTTTAAAAATATTTCTGCAAAACCAGAAAAGAAAGGTTATCCTTTAAAAGCGCCAGTGTCTTCCCCGGATACTGTTTCCGTAGACGTGAGCGACGTTTTATTAGCTACTCACTCTCGGATTCTTCCATAACGTACCTGTTAAAGCCATCACCTGGCCTAGCGGCTATTCGTACGCTGACTTCAAACAAACGAAGCCTCCATTACCGCGATAGACGGAGGAACCCAATCCTGGCGATATCGACCGACGCTGCAGAGTGTATAGCATGAGGTAAGCTGATTTATCACCCACCAACCCGCGAACCTACCACAGACAGCCGAGCTGGTATTTACATCATCAATCGACCGGAAAAACCGCCATCTTTCTTTTTCTGCCCGTAAAACTACCGCAGCCCGATAAACATTCGGGTGTTTGCGTGAAGAATGATCAGGGGGGACAAAAAGCAAGAAAAGGCGAAAATCAAAGTCGAGTAATTTGAAATTGCTTCGTGTCGCTCCAATTTATATACCACATTAACTTTAGCCACTACCTGTTTCTAATCGCCTGGTGATATTTAAGCAGCGAACTTCTCATCAGTTTGTTACCCAGAAGTCCCGTCTTATCCGTAGATTTCCTATATTTTGTTGTCTTTAGACTGAAGATTTCTCTAATTACTCGATCTTATGGCTCTGTGTGATGATGTCGTCCAACGTCACAAAGCTCACTCCTCTCTGTGATGGCGGTGGGAGGCGAGTTAATAAGACGCCATCCACTGGCAGCAGCTATAACAAAGAAAATGAAGGTGCTGACTGATAAATTAATACTAAATGCCATCTCATGCGCCCAGCTTGGAGATTAATGGGTTTTTCATGACAAATTCAAACTTATCAGCTTACTTAGCAGGTGCGCGTAACCTTTACTTACATAACAAGATTCAATTTAAAAGTCTCACAAGCGGCGTGAGACCGTCTTCGCTTCTAATTTATGACTGGCACGTACACGAGAGAGAGGGGGGAGGCGCTGGGAGTCGTCGATCGCACTCAGTCGCTCCCGCGACGGGTCTTAAATGTATTTATTTATTTATTTGTTTATTTATTTTGTGTGCGCGCGCTGTCCAAATACCTCCGCGGTGTTGGTCAAATGTTGATTCATCGTCTTCACGTGTCGCCGCCATTTATCTTACCCGCTGCATGTTTTCGTTTGTTTGCTGCGAGGGGGACATTGTCGGAGGAGAAACACGTAGGCAGTAGACTGGTGCTTGATTCTGTCATAAATCTGTCACGAGCATTACTCTAAGTCATGCTCGCCATCTCGAAGGGAGGGGGGTCGGAATGCGCCGCGGTGTCCCTTTACTTCGTCGATAAATTTCAAAACAAAGGGTCTTTTTGCGTTTGTCGCTTTTTTTCCTCCCCCCCCAAACCTCTAATAATTTACCTTTAATTGTCTCACCCCTTTTCCACCTGGTCGGTTCTTGAATCTGGGTACTGACAGAAGAAGGCTTATGTATGGGATGGTTAATTAGTCAATTAACTAATTAGTTCTATTACTTTCTGTTAGGGTTAGGGCTAATTCTGGTAGCAACCCGACTCCGTCAAGTGCGAAAGATGCAGAGAAAAACAGAATCTCCAAGACCAGGATTTGTCTCTTTCACTGTCTGTCAGAAGAGTTTCCAGTTGTGGACGGCTGAAATACCGACGCAAGTTAATAGGCGAACTCGCTGTACCACAAACTGAGTAATGGCCGCCGCGGATAAAGCGCGTTCCGGTAACGTCACGTGATATTTACAATGACGGCTTTTAATACCTCTAGTAGTAGAGAGCGCAGTTTACAGCAGAGACTTGTAGATGATACGACTCTCGCTTCTTTTTTATCGAAGTCCCCCCCCCATTTTTTTGCTCATCATCTTTCAATGAGAATAACAATTCTGTAATATAATAAAGATAAACCTGAATGAATTGATTAAAACTAATTAGATGTTGGATTATAAAATTCTGTACAATGATAACCCTGATAACGGTTAATAAACCATTCTTTAGGGTTACGGTTAGCGTCTCATGCTCGCTGCTCCAGAGAGCGGGTGATTCAACCTTAGAAACCGTATTGTTGGTTTGATAACATTCTGGAAACCCTGGGAACAACCAGTGCCGCCCACCATCAGATCTGTCCATCTTGAGAGTATTTGGGCCATTCCCCGAGATAACGCTCAGCCTTGTTTCCTTTGAAATAGTCTCCTCTATCCCTTAACAGAGGGTTTCTCTTCGAGTTTAAAATGATAATTTTTAAAAGATCTACATTTCCTTAGAATGAGTTAGTAATTTTGTTCAGACCTTAGCGTGGAAAAGATGGTTAGCATCAATAAAAACCGTTGTTTACCATTTTTCTTTTTAAAAAAAGAAATAATCCTATAAAACTCTTCCACTAACTTCGTCGGTTCTTGATTAAACGGAATCTAACCGCATTGAGTCGGGATGTCGAGCCCTGGTATGTACTTCTCAGCCAGAAGCTCTTGTCAGAGTCACGGGATTCGCACGGCTCGGCGAGGCTTCTCTGGAACTGGTCCTTCGCCACTCGTCGCCGCATGCGGCCAGGTATTCTCGCTCGGGAAGCAGTGAACGCCTGGATATAATATTGATTTCTCGTCACGTCAGCAATAATGTCTTCATTATCGACGGTTTAATTACAAAACGCAATCGTATAAATTATTAGTTCGCAAATTATGGTCATTAAATTCGTTTAAAACTGCGAGTAGCAGCACCATGATGGATTAGGACGACCCAGTTCCTTCGCCGTGGGCTGGACCGACACTGAGCTGCCAGGAACAAATTACGCGTTCTATTAGTTAAAGGGAGACATTTTTTTTACTCGTATCCTCTAAAAAAAAAAAACAAACCAAAAGTTTTCAGATTAACAGAATGCATTAGCACTGCAACACCTTCGCGTTACTAAAGAGAGATGTTTTTTAGTCATCTCACCGTTGATCACGTGTTTCCGGTCTGATTATGACAGGGACATGTCCGAGTTTCTCTGCCAATCTTCCTGGTTTCCATTCACTACGAATCAGCATGTGTTTTTTTTTGTTTTTATTGTTTTCCCTGAAGTTTAGGCTAATCGAAATACTTGTGCATAGGGGCCATTTCTGTGGATGCCGACCAAAACAGATTTTTCCCCCATTTCATGACAAATTCTCTGGATCCCCTTTTAAAAATATATATGTATGGTTTGCCTGTTATTTTTATTTTTATGTTTAAAATTTTAGTATGCAATTAAAGAAACCATTTAAAATAATAAATAATAAGGAGTTATGGAGGCTTTCCGCCATAATGGGGACATCGAATACCTCCGCTTTTGTAGGACTCAGTTTATAAAACAGGTTGAAAATTAACGTTTTAAACTAAATATTTCGAAATATTCCTTTTAAAAAAATCTACATCACCAGGCATTTAAAGGAGAAATACTCACTTGAAGATTAATTACTATTTAAACTTTCCAGTTAAGAAATTATGTTTAGAAACGTTGCTTACATACCACAAATTAGAGAAGAGATACAGGTGCTAGAATGGTTACTCAAAATGGCGAAGATTAGAGAAGGGATACAGGTACTAGAATGGTTACTTAGAATGGCGAAGATTAGACAAGGGATACAGGTGCTAGAGTGGTTACTTAAAATGGCGAAGATTAGAGAAGGGATACAGGTACTAGAATGGTTACTTAGAATGGCGAAGATTAGAGAAGGGATACAGGTGCTAGAGTGGTTACTCAAAATGGCGAAGCTTAGAGAAGGGATACAGGTACTAGAGTGGTTACTTAAAATGGCGAAGATTAGAGAAGGGATACAGGTACTAGAATGGTTACTTAGAATGGCGAAGATTAGAGAAGGGATACAGGTGCTAGAGTGGTTACTCAAAATGGCGAAGCTTAGAGAAGGGATACAGGTGCTAGAGTGGTTACTTAAAATGGCGAAGCTTAGAGAAGGGATACAGGTACTAGAATGGTTACTTAAAATGGCGAAGATTAGACAAGGGATACAGGTACTAGAATGGTTACTTAGAATGGGCGAAGATTAGACAAGGGATACAGGTGCTAGAGTGGTTACTTAAAATGGCGAAGATTAGAGAAGGGATACAGGTACTAGAATGGTTACTTAGAATGGCGAAGATTAGAGAAGGGATACAGGTGCTAGAGTGGTTACTCAAAATGGCGAAGCTTAGAGAAGGGATACAGGTACTAGAGTGGTTACTTAAAATGGCGAAGATTAGAGAAGGGATACAGGTACTAGAATGGTTACTTAGAATGGCGAAGATTAGAGAAGGGATACAGGTGCTAGAGTGGTTACTCAAAATGGCGAAGCTTAGAGAAGGGATACAGGTGCTAGAGTGGTTACTTAAAATGGCGAAGCTTAGAGAAGGGATACAGGTACTAGAATGGTTACTTAAAATGGCGAAGATTAGACAAGGGATACAGGTACTAGAATGGTTACTTAGAATGGCGAAGATTAGAGAAGGGATACAGGTACTAGAATGGTTACTTAGAATGGCGAAGATTAGAGAAGGGATACAGGTACTAGAATGGTTACTTAAAATGGCGAAGATTAGACAAGGGATACAGGTACTAGAATGGTTACTTAAATGGCGAAGATTAGACAAGGGATACAGGTGCTAGAATGGTTACTTAAAATGGCGAAGATTAGAGAAGGGATACAGGTACTAGAATGGTTACTTAAAATGGCGAAGATTAGACAAGGGATACAGGTGCTAGAGTGGTTACTTAAATGGCGAAGATTAGACAAGGGATACAGGTGCTAGAATGGTTACTTAAAATGGCGAGATTAGAGAAGGGATACAGGTACTAGAATGGTTACTTAGAATGGCGAAGATTAGAGAAGGGATACAGGTGCTAGAGTGGTTACTCAAAATGGCGAAGCTTAGAGAAGGGATACAGGTACTAGAGTGGTTACTTAAAATGGCGAAGATTAGAGAAGGGATACAGGTACTAGAATGGTTACTTAGAATGGCGAAGATAGATTAGAGAAGGGATACAGGTAGATTAGAGAAGGGATACAGGTGCTAGAGTGGTTACTCAATGGCGAAGCTTAGAGAAGGGATACAGGTGCTAGCTAGAGGGTTACTTAAAATGGCGAAGATTAGAGAAGGGATACAGGTGCTAGAATGGTTACTTAAAATGGCGAAGATTAGAGAAGGGATACAGGTGCTAGAATGGTTACTTAAAATGGCGAAGCTTAGAGAAGGGATACAGGTGCTAGAGTGGTTACTTAAAATGGCGAAGCTTAGAGAAGGGATACAGGTACTAGAATGGTTACTTAGAATGGCGAAGATTAGAGAAGGGATACAGGTGCTAGAGTGGTTACTCAAAATGGCGAAGCTTAGAGAAGGGATACAGGTGCTAGAGTGGTTACTTAAAATGGCGAAGATTAGAGAAGGGATACAGGTACTAGAATGGTTACTTAGAATGGCGAAGATTAGAGAAGGGATACAGGTACTAGAATGGTTACTTAAAATGGCGAAGATTAGACAAGGGATACAGGTACTAGAGTGGTTACTTAGAATGGCGAAGATTAGACAAGGGATACAGGTGCTAGAGTGGTTACTTAAAATGGCGAAGATTAGAGAAGGGATACAGGTACTAGAATGGTTACTTAGAATGGCGAAGATTAGAGAAGGGATACAGGTGCTAGAGTGGTTACTCAAAATGGCGAAGCTTAGAGAAGGGATACAGGTACTAGAGTGGTTACTTAAAATGGCGAAGATTAGAGAAGGGATACAGGTACTAGAATGGTTACTTAGAATGGCGAAGATTAGAGAAGGGATACAGGTGCTAGAGTGGTTACTCAAAATGGCGAAGCTTAGAGAAGGGATACAGGTGCTAGAGTGGTTACTTAAAATGGCGAAGATTAGAGAAGGGATACAGGTGCTAGAATGGTTACTTAAAATGGCGAAGATTAGAGAAGGGATACAGGTGCTAGAATGGTTACTTAAAATGGCGAAGCTTAGAGAAGGGATACAGGTGCTAGAGTGGTTACTTAAAATGGCGAAGCTTAGAGAAGGGATACAGGTACTAGAATGGTTACTTAAAATGGCGAAGATTAGAGAAGGGATACAGGTGCTAGAATGGTTACTTAAAATGGCGAAGATTAGAGAAGGGATACAGGTGCTAGAGTGGTTACTTAAAATGGCGAAGATTAGACAAGGGATACAGGTGCTAGAGTGGTTACTTAAAATGGCGAAGATTAGAGAAGGGATACAGGTGCTAGAGTGGTTACTCAAAATGGCAAAGATTAGAGAAGGGATACAGGTGCTAGAGTGGTTACTTAAAATGGCGAAGATTAGACAAGGGATACAGGTACTAGAGTGGTTACTTAAAATGGCGAAGATTAGAGAAGGGATACAGGTGCTAGAGTGGTTACTCAAAATGGCAAAGATTAGAGAAGGGATACAGGTGCTAGAGTGGTTACTTAAAATGGCGAAGATAGATTAGACAAGGGATACAGGTGCTAGAGTGGTTACTTAAAATGGCGAAGATTAGAGAAGGGATACAGGTGCTAGAGTGGTTACTTAAAATGGCGAAGATTAGACAAGGGATACAGGTGCTAGAGTGGTTACTTAAAATGGCGAAGATTAGAGAAGGGATACAGGTGCTAGAGTGGTTACTTAAAATGGCGAAGATTAGACAAGGGATACAGGTGCTAGAGTGGTTACTTAAAATGGCGAAGATTAGAGAAGGGATACAGGTGCTAGAGTGGTTACTTAAAATGGCAAAGATTAGAGAAGGGATACAGGTGCTAGAGTGGTTACTTAAAATGGCGAAGCTTAGAGAAGGGATACAGGTACTAGAATGGTTACTTAAAATGGCGAAGCTTAGAGAAGGGATACAGGTGCTAGAGTGGTTACTTAAAATGGCGAAGATTAGAGAAGGGATACAGGTGCTAGAATGGTTACTTAAAATGGCGAAGATTAGACAAGGGATACAGGTGCTAGAATGGTTACTTAAAATGGCGAAGATTAGAGAAGGGATACAGGTGCTAGAGTGGTTACTTAAAATGGCGAAGATTAGACAAGGGATACAGGTGCTAGAGTGGTTACTTAAAATGGCGAAGATTAGACAAGGGATACAGGTGCTAGAGTGGTTACTTAAAATGGCGAAGATTAGAGAAGGGATACAGGTGCTAGAGTGGTTACTTAAAATGGCGAAGATTAGACAAGGGATACAGGTACTAGAGTGGTTACTTAAAATGGCGAAGATTAGACAAGGGATACAGGTGCTAGAGTGGTTACTTAAAATGGCGAAGATTAGAGAAGGGATACAGGTGCTAGAGTGGTTACTCAAAATGGCAAAGATTAGAGAAGGGATACAGGTGCTAGAGTGGTTACTTAAAATGGCGAAGATTAGACAAGGGATACAGGTGCTAGAGTGGTTACTTAAAATGGCGAAGATTAGAGAAGGGATACAGGTGCTAGAGTGGTTACTTAAAATGGCGAAGATTAGACAAGGGATACAGGTGCTAGAGTGGTTACTTAAAATGGCGAAGATTAGAGAAGGGATACAGGTGCTAGAGTGGTTACTTAAAATGGCGAAGATTAGACAAGGGATACAGGTGCTAGAGTGGTTACTTAAAATGGCGAAGATTAGAGAAGGGATACAGGCTAGAGGGTGCTAGAGTGGTTACTTAAAATGGCAAAGATTAGAGAAGGGATACAGGTGCTAGAGTGGTTACTTAAAATGGCGAAGATTAGAGAAGGGATACAGGTACTAGAATGGTTACTTAAAATGGCGAAGATTAGAGAAGGGATACAGGTGCTAGAGTGGTTACTTAAAATGGCGAAGATTAGAGAAGGGATACAGGTGCTAGAATGGTTACTTAAAATGGCGAAGATTAGACAAGGGATACAGGTGCTAGAATGGTTACTTAAAATGGCGAAGATTAGAGAAGGGATACAGGTGCTAGAGTGGTTACTTAAAATGGCGAAGATTAGAGAAGGGATACAGGTGCTAGAGTGGTTACTTAAAATGGCGAAGATTAGACAAGGGATACAGGTGCTAGAGTGGTTACTTAAAATGGCGAAGATTAGAGAAGGGATACAGGTGCTAGAGTGGTTACTTAAAATGGCGAAGATTAGACAAGGGATACAGGTACTAGAGTGGTTACTTAAAATGGCAAAGATTAGAGAAGGGATACAGGTGCTAGAGTGGTTACTTAAAATGGCGAAGATTAGAGAAGGGATACAGGTGCTAGAATGGTTACTTAAAATGGCGAAGATTAGACAAGGGATACAGGTACTAGAGTGGTTACTTAAAATGGCGAAGATTAGAGAAGAGATACAGGTGCTAGAGTGGTTACTTAGAATGGCGAAGATTAGAGAAGAGATACAGGTACTAGAATGGTTACTTAAAATGGCGAAGATTAGAGAAGAGATACAGGTACTAGAATGGTTACTTAAAATGGCAAAGATTAGAGAAGGGATACAGGTGCTAGAGTGGTTAATTAAAATGGCGAAGATTAGACAAGGGATACAGGTACTAGAATGGTTACTTAAAATGGCAAAGATTAGAGAAGGGATACAGGTGCTAGAGTGGTTACTTAAAATGGCAAAGATTAGAGAAGGGATACAGGTGCTAGAGTGGTTACTTAAAATGGCAAAGATTAGAGAAGAGATACAGGTGCTAGAGTGGTTACTTAAAATGGCGAAGATTAGACAAGGGATACAGGTACTAGAATGGTTACTTAAAATGGCAAAGATTAGAGAAGGGATACAGGTGCTAGAGTGGTTACTTAAAATGGCGAAGATTAGAGAAGGGATACAGGTGCTAGAGTGGTTACTTAAAATGGCGAAGATTAGACAAGGGATACAGGTGCTAGAGTGGTTACTTAAAATGGCGAAGATTAGACAAGGGATACAGGTGCTAGAGTGGTTACTTAAAATGGCAAAGATTAGAGAAGGGATACAGGTGCTAGAGTGGTTACTTAAAATGGCAAAGATTAGAGAAGGGATACAGGTGCTAGAGTGGTTACTTAAAATGGCAAAGATTAGAGAAGGGATACAGGTGCTAGAGTGGTTACTTAAAATGGCAAAGATTAGAGAAGGGATACAGGTACTAGAATGGTTACTTAAAATGGCAAAGATTAGAGAAGGGATACAGGTGCTAGAGTGGTTACTTAAAATGGCGAAGATTAGACAAGGGATACAGGTGCTAGAGTGGTTACTTAAAATGGCGAAGATTAGAGAAGGGATACAGGTGCTAGAGTGGTTACTTAAAATGGCGAAGATTAGACAAGGGATACAGGTGCTAGAATGGTTACTTAAAATGGCGAAGATTAGAGAAGAGATACAGGTACTAGAATGGTTACTTAAAATGGCAAAGATTAGAGAAGGGATACAGGTGCTAGAGTGGTTACTTAAAATGGCGAAGATTAGAGAAGGGATACAGGTGCTAGAGTGGTTACTTAAAATGGCGAAGATTAGAGAAGAGATACAGGTGCTAGAGTGGTTACTTAGAATGGCGAAGATTAGAGAAGAGATACAGGTACTAGAATGGTTACTTAAAATGGCGAAGATTAGAGAAGAGATACAGGTACTAGAATGGTTACTTAAAATGGCGAAGATTAGACAAGGGATACAGGTACTAGAATGGTTACTTAAAATGGCAAAGATTAGAGAAGGGATACAGGTGCTAGAGTGGTTACTTAAAATGGCGAAGATTAGACAAGGGATACAGGTACTAGAATGGTTACTTAAAATGGCAAAGATTAGAGAAGGGATACAGGTGCTAGAGTGGTTACTTAAAATGGCGAAGATTAGAGAAGGGATACAGGTGCTAGAGTGGTTACTTAAAATGGCGAAGATTAGACAAGGGATACAGAAGTAGACAGGATGGTACTACTTACTAAAATGGCAAAGATTAGAGAAGGGATACAGGTGCTAGAGTGGTTACTTAAAATGGCAAAGATTAGAGAAGGGATACAGGTGCTAGAGTGGTTACTTAAAATGGCAAAGATTAGAGAAGGGATACAGGTGCTAGAGTGGTTACTTAAAATGGCAAAGATTAGAGAAGGGATACAGGTACTAGAATGGTTACTTAAAATGGCAAAGATTAGAGAAGGGATACAGGTGCTAGAGTGGTTACTTAAAATGGCGAAGATTAGACAAGGGATACAGGTGCTAGAGTGGTTACTTAAAATGGCGAAGATTGAGATTAGAAGGGATACAGGTGCTAGAGTGGTTACTTAAAATGGCGAAGATTAGACAAGGGATACAGGTGCTAGAATGGTTACTTAAAATGGCGAAGATTAGAGAAGAGATACAGGTACTAGAATGGTTACTTAAAATGGCAAAGATTAGAGAAGGGATACAGGTGCTAGAGTGGTTACTTAAAATGGCGAAGATTAGAGAAGGGATACAGGTGCTAGAGTGGTTACTTAAAATGGCGAAGATTAGACAAGGGATACAGGTACTAGAATGGTTACTTAAAATGGCGAAGATTAGAGAAGGGATACAGGTACTAGAATGGTTACTTAAAATGGCGAAGATTAGACAAGGGATACAGGTACTAGAATGGTTACTTAAAATGGCGAAGATTAGAGAAGGGATACAGGTGCTAGAGTGGTTACTTAAAATGGCGAAGATTAGACAAGGGATACAGGTACTAGAATGGTTACTTAAAATGGCGAAGCTTAGAGAAGAGATACAGGTGCTAGAATGGTTACTTAAATGGTGAAGATTAGAGAAGGGATACAGGTGCTAGAGTGGTTACTTAAATGGCGAAGATTAGAGAAGGGATACAGGTGCTAGAATGGTTACTTAAAATGGCGAAGATTAGAGAAGGGATACAGGTGCTAGAGTGGTTACTTAAAATGGCGAAGATTAGAGAAGGGATACAGGTACTAGAATGGTTACTTAAAATGGCGAAGCTTAGAGAAGGGATACAGGTGCTAGAGTGGTTACTTAAAATGGCGAAGATTAGACAAGGGATACAGGTACTAGAATGGTTACTTAAAATGGCGAAGCTTAGAGAAGGGATACAGGTGCTAGAATGGTTACTCAAAATGGCGAAGCTTAGAGAAGGGATACAGGTACTAGAATGGTTACTTAAAATGGCGAAGCTTAGAGAAGGGATACAGGTGCTAGAATGGTTACTTAAAATGGCGAAGATTAGAGAAGGGATACAGGTGCTAGAATGGTTACTCAAAATGGCGAAGCTTAGAGAAGGGATACAGGTACTAGAATGGTTACTTAAAATGGCGAAGCTTAGAGAAGGGATACAGGTACTAGAATGTTTACTTAGAATGGCGAAGATTAGACAAGGGATACAGGTACTAGAATGGTTACTTAAAATGGCGAAGCTTAGAGAAGGGATACAGGTGCTAGAATGGTTACTTAAAATGGCGAAGATTAGAGAAGGGATACAGGTACTAGAATGGTTACTTAGAATGGCGAAGATTAGACAAGGGATACAGGTGCTAGAGTGGTTACTCAAAATGGCGAAGCTTAGAGAAGGGATACAGGTACTAGAATGGTTACTTAAAATGGCGAAGCTTAGAGAAGGGATACAGGTGCTAGAGTGGTTACTTAAAATGGCGAAGATTAGAGAAGGGATACAGGTACTAGAATGGTTACTTAAAATGGCGAAGCTTAGAGAAGGGATACAGGTGCTAGAGTGGTTACTTAAAATGGCGAAGATTAGACAAGGGATACAGGTACTAGAATGGTTACTTAAAATGGCGAAGCTTAGAGAAGGGATACAGGTGCTAGAATGGTTACTTAAAATGGCAAAGATTAGAGAAGGGATACAGGTGCTAGAGTGGTTACTTAAAATGGCGAAGCTTAGAGAAGGGATACAGGTGCTAGAGTGGTTACTTAAAATGGCGAAGATTAGACAAGGGATACAGGTGCTAGAGTGGTTACTTAAAATGGCGAAGATTAGACAAGGGATACAGGTGTAGGTGCTAGAGTGGTTACTTAAAATGGCGAAGCTTAGAGAAGGGATACAGGTACTAGAATGGTTACTCAAAATGGCGAAGCTTAGAGAAGGGATACAGGTACTAGAATGGTTACTTAAAATGGCGAAGCTTAGAGAAGGGATACAGGTACTAGAATGGTTACTTAAAATGGCGAAGCTTAGAGAAGGGATACAGGTACTAGAATGGTTACTCAAAATGGCGAAGCTTAGAGAAGGGATACAGGTACTAGAATGGTTACTTAAAATGGCGAAGCTTAGAGAAGGGATACAGGTGCTAGAGTGGTTACTTAAAATGGCGAAGATTAGACAAGGGATACAGGTGCTAGAATGGTTACTTAAAATGGCGAAGATTAGAGAAGGGATACAGGTACTAGAATGGTTACTCAAAATGGCGAAGCTTAGAGAAGGGATACAGGTACTAGAATGGTTACTTAAAATGGCGAAGCTTAGAGAAGGGATACAGGTGCTAGAGTGGTTACTTAAAATGGCGAAGATTAGACAAGGGATACAGGTGCTAGAATGGTTACTTAAAATGGCGAAGATTAGACAAGGGATACAGGTGCTAGAGTGGTTACTCAAAATGGCGAAGCTTAGAGAAGGGATACAGGTGCTAGAATGGTTACTTAAAATGGCGAAGCTTAGAGAAGGGATACAGGTGCTAGAGTGGTTACTTAAAATGGCGAAGATTAGAGAAGGGATACAGGTACTAGAATGGTTACTTAAAATGGCGAAGCTTAGAGAAGGGATACAGGTGCTAGAATGGTTACTTAAAATGGCGAAGATTAGACAAGGGATACAGGTACTAGAATGGTTACTTAAAATGGCGAAGATTAGACAAGGGATACAGGTACTAGAATGGTTACTTAAAATGGCGAAGATTAGACAAGGGATACAGGTGCTAGAGTGGTTACTCAAAATGGCGAAGCTTAGAGAAGGGATACAGGTGCTAGAATGGTTACTTAAAATGGCGAAGCTTAGAGAAGGGATACAGGTGCTAGAGTGGTTACTTAAAATGGCGAAGATTAGAGAAGGGATACAGGTACTAGAATGGTTACTTAAAATGGCGAAGCTTAGAGAAGGGATACAGGGTGCTAGAGTGGTTACTTAAAATGGCGAAGATTAGACAAGGGATACAGGTACTAGAATGGTTACTTAAAATGGCGAAGATTAGACAAGGGATACAGGTACTAGAATGGTTACTTAAAATGGCGAAGATTAGACAAGGGATACAGGTGCTAGAGTGGTTACTCAAAATGGCGAAGCTTAGAGAGGGATACAGGTGCTAGAATGGTTACTTAAAATGGCGAAGCTTAGAGAAGGGATACAGGTGCTAGAGTGGTTACTTAAATTGGCGAAGATTAGAGAAGGGATACAGGTACTAGAATGGTTACTTAAAATGGCGAAGCTTAGAGAAGGGATACAGGTGCTAGAGTGGTTACTTAAAATGGCGAAGATTAGACAAGGGATACAGGTACTAGAATGGTTACTTAAAATGGCGAAGCTTAGAGAAGGGATACAGGTGCTAGAGTGGTTACTTAAAATGGCGAAGATTAGACAAGGGATACAGGTACTAGAATGGTTACTTAAAATGGCGAAGCTTAGAGAAGAGATACAGGTGCTAGAGTGGTTACTTAAAATGGCGAAGATTAGAGAAGGGATACAGATGCTAGAGTGGTTACTTAAAATGGCGAAGATTAGACAAGGGATACAGGTGCTAGAGTGGTTACTTAAAATGGCGAAGATTAGAGAAGGGATACAGGTACTAGAATGGTTACTTAGAATGGCGAAGATTAGAGAAGAGATACAGGTGCTAGAGTGGTTACTTAAAATGGCGAAGATTAGAGAAGGGATACAGGTGCTAGAATGGTTACTTAAAATGGCGAAGATTAGACAAGGGATACAGGTACTAGAATGGTTACTTAAAATGGCGAAGCTTAGAGAAGGGATACAGGTGCTAGAGTGGTTACTTAAAATGGCGAAGATTAGAGAAGGGATACAGGTACTAGAATGGTTACTTAAAATGGCGAAGCTTAGAGAAGGGATACAGGTGCTAGAGTGGTTACTTAAAATGGCGAAGATTAGACAAGGGATACAGGTACTAGAATGGTTACTTAAAATGGCGAAGCTTAGAGAAGGGATACAGGTGCTAGAGTGGTTACTTAAAATGGCGAAGATTAGACAAGGGATACAGGTACTAGAATGGTTACTTAAAATGGCGAAGCTTAGAGAAGAGATACAGGTGCTAGAGTGGTTACTTAAAATGGCGAAGATTAGAGAAGGGATACAGATGCTAGAGTGGTTACTTAAAATGGCGAAGATTAGAGAAGGGATACAGGTACTAGAATGGTTACTTAGAATGGCGAAGATTAGAGAAGAGATACAGGTGCTAGAGTGGTTACTTAAAATGGCGAAGATTAGAGAAGGGATACAGGTGCTAGAATGGTTACTTAAAATGGCGAAGATTAGACAAGGGATACAGGTACTAGAATGGTTACTTAAAATGGCGAAGCTTAGAGAAGGGATACAGGTGCTAGAATGGTTACTTAAAATGGCGAAGATTAGACAAGGGATACAGGTACTAGAATGGTTACTTAGAATGGCGAAGATTAGAGAAGAGATACAGGTGCTAGAGTGGTTACTTAAAATGGCGAAGATTAGACAAGGGATACAGGTGCTAGAGTGGTTACTCAAAATGGCGAAGATTAGACAAGGGATACAGGTGCTAGAGTGGTTACTCAAAATGGCGAAGATTAGAGAAGGGATACAGGTACTAGAATGGTTACTTAAAATGGCGAAGCTTAGAGAAGGGATACAGGTGCTCGAGTGGTTACTTAAAATGGCGAAGATTAGATAGAGAAGGGATACAGGTGCTAGAGTGGTTACTCAAAATGGCGAAGATTAGAGAAGGGATACAGGTGCTAGAGTGGTTACTTAAAATGGCGAAGATTAGACAAGGGATACAGGTGCTAGAATGGTTACTTAAAATGGCGAAGCTTAGAGAAGGGATACAGGTGCTAGAATGGTTACTTAAAATGGCGAAGCTTAGAGAAGGGATACAGGTGCTAGAATTGTTACTTAAAATGGCGAAGCTTAGAGAAGGGATACAGGTACTAGAGTGGTTACTTAAAATGGCGAAGATTAGACAAGGGATACAGGTACTAGAATTGTTACTTAAAATGGCGAAGCTTAGAGAAGGGATGCAGGTGCTAGATTGTTACTTAAAATGGCAAAAGATTAGAGAAGGGATACAGGTGCTAGAGTGGTTACTTAAAATGGCGAAGATTAGACAAGGGATACAGGTGCTAGAATGGTTACTTAAAATGGCGAAGCTTAGAGAAGGGATACAGGTGCTAGAATGGTTACTTAAAATGGCGAAGCTTAGAGAAGGGATACAGGTACTAGAGTGGTTACTTAAAATGGCGAAGATTAGACAAGGGATACAGGTACTAGAATGTTACTTAAAATGGCGAAGCTTAGAGAAGGGATGCAGGTGCTAGAGTGGTTACTTAAAATGGCGAAGCTTAGAGAAGGGATACAGGTGCTAGAATTGTTACTTAAAATGGCGAAGCTTAGAGAAGGGATGCAGGTGCTAGAGTGGTTACTTAAAATGGCGAAGCTTAGAGAAGGGATACAGGTGCTAGAATGTTACTTAAAATGGCGAAGCTTAGAGAAGGGATACAGGTGCTAGAATGGTTACTTAAAATGGCGAAGCTTAGAGAAGGGATACAGGTGCTAGAATGGTTACTTAAAATGGCGAAGCTTAGAGAAGGGATACAGGTGCTAGAATGGTTACTTAAAATGGCGAAGCTTAGAGAAGGGATACAGGTGCTAGAATGGTTACTTAAAATGGCGAAGCTTAGAGAAGGGATACAGGTGCTAGAATGGTTACTTAAAATGGCGAAGCTTAGAGAAGGGATACAGGTGCTAGAATGGTTACTTAAAATGGCGAAGCTTAGAGAAGGGATACAGGTACTAGAATGGTTACTTAGAATGGCGAAGATTAGAGAAGAGATACAGGTGCTAGATGGTTACTTACTTAAAATGGCGAAGATTAGACAAGGGATACAGGTGCTAGAGTGGTTACTCAAAATGGCGAAGATTAGACAAGGGATACAGGTGCTAGAGTGGTTACTCAAAATGGCGAAGATTAGAGAAGGGATACAGGTACTAGAATGGTTACTTAAAATGGCGAAGCTTAGAGAAGGGATACAGGTGCTCGAGTGGTTACTTAAAATGGCGAAGATTAGAGAAGGGATACAGGTGCTAGAGTGGTTACTCAAAATGGCGAAGATTAGAGAAGGGATACAGGTGCTAGAGTGGTTACTTAAAATGGCGAAGATTAGACAAGGGATACAGGTGCTAGAATGGTTACTTAAAATGGCGAAGCTTAGAGAAGGGATACAGGTGCTAGAATGGTTACTTAAAATGGCGAAGCTTAGAGAAGGGATACAGGTGCTAGAATTGTTACTTAAAATGGCGAAGCTTAGAGAAGGGATACAGGTACTAGAGTGGTTACTTAAAATGGCGAAGATTAGACAAGGGATACAGGTACTAGAATTGTTACTTAAAATGGCGAAGCTTAGAGAAGGGATGCAGGTGCTAGAATTGTTACTTAAAATGGCAAAGATTAGAGAAGGGATACAGGTGCTAGAGTGGTTACTTAAAATGGCGAAGATTAGACAAGGGATACAGGTGCTAGAATGGTTACTTAAAATGGCGAAGCTTAGAGAAGGGATACAGGTGCTAGAATGGTTACTTAAAATGGCGAAGCTTAGAGAAGGGATACAGGTACTAGAGTGGTTACTTAAAATGGCGAAGATTAGACAAGGGATACAGGTACTAGAATTGTTACTTAAAATGGCGAAGCTTAGAGAAGGGATGCAGGTGCTAGAGTGGTTACTTAAAATGGCGAAGCTTAGAGAAGGGATACAGGTGCTAGAATTGTTACTTAAAATGGCGAAGCTTAGAGAAGGGATGCAGGTGCTAGAGTGGTTACTTAAAATGGCGAAGCTTAGAGAAGGGATACAGGTGCTAGAATTGTTACTTAAAATGGCGAAGCTTAGAGAAGGGATACAGGTGCTAGAATGGTTACTTAAAATGGCGAAGCTTAGAGAAGGGATACAGGTGCTAGAATGGTTACTTAAAATGGCGAAGCTTAGAGAAGGGATACAGGTGCTAGAATGGTTACTTAAAATGGCGAAGCTTAGAGAAGGGATACAGGTGCTAGAATGGTTACTTAAAATGGCGAAGCTTAGAGAAGGGATACAGGTGCTAGAATGGTTACTTAAAATGGCGAAGCTTAGAGAAGGGATACAGGTGCTAGAATGGGTTACTTAAAATGGCGAAGCTTAGAGAAGGGATACAGGTGCTAGAGTGGTTACTTAAAATGGCGAAGCTTAGAGAAGAGATACAGGTGCTAGAATTGTTACTTAAAATGGCGAAGCTTAGAGAAGGGATACAGGTGCTAGAGTGGTTACTTAAAATGGCGAAGATTAGACAAGGGATACAGGTACTAGAATGGTTACTTAAAATGGCGAAGCTTAGAGAAGGGATACAGGTGCTAGAATTGTTACTTAAAATGGCGAAGCTTAGAGAAGGGATACAGGTGCTAGAGTGGTTACTTAAAATGGCGAAGCTTAGAGAAGGGATACAGGTGCTAGAATTGTTACTTAAAATGGCGAAGCTTAGAGAAGGGATACAGGTGCTAGAGTGGTTACTTAAAATGGCGAAGCTTAGAGAAGAGATACAGGTGCTAGAATTGTTACTTAAAATGGCGAAGCTTAGAGAAGGGATACAGGTGCTAGAATGGTTACTTAAAATGGCGAAGATTAGAGAAGGGATACAGGTGCTAGAGTGGTTACTTAAAATGGCGAAGATTAGACAAGGGATACAGGTACTAGAATGGTTACTTAAAATGGCGAAGCTTAGAGAAGGGATACAGGTGCTAGAATGGTTACTTAAAATGGCGAAGCTTAGAGAAGGGATACAGGTGCTAGAATGGTTACTTAAAATGGCGAAGCTTAGAGAAGGGATACAGGTGCTAGAGTGGTTACTTAAAATGGCAAAGATTAGAGAAGGGATACAGGTGCTAGAATTGTTACTTAAAATGGCGAAGCTTAGAGAAGGGATGCAGGTGCTAGAGTGGTTACTTAAAATGGCGAAGCTTAGAGAAGGGATACAGGTACTAGAATGGTTACTTAAAATGGCGAAGCTTAGAGAAGGGATACAGGTGCTAGAATGGTTACTTAAAATGGCGAAGCTTAGAGAAGGGATACAGGTGCTAGAGTGGTTACTTAAAATGGCAAAGATTAGAGAAGGGATACAGGTGCTAGAATTGTTACTTAAAATGGCGAAGCTTAGAGAAGGGATACAGGTGCTAGAGTGGTTACTTAAAATGGCAAAGATTAGAGAAGGGATACAGGTGCTAGAATTGTTACTTAAAATGGCGAAGCTTAGAGAAGGGATACAGGTGCTAGAATGGTTACTTAAAATGGCGAAGCTTAGAGAAGGGATACAGGTGCTAGAGTGGTTACTTAAAATGGCGAAGATTAGACAAGGGATACAGGTGCTAGAGTGGTTACTTAAAATGGCAAAGATTAGAGAAGAGATACAGGTGCTAGAATGGTTACTTAAAATGGCGAAGCTTAGAGAAGGGATACAGGTGCTAGAATGGTTACTTAAAATGGCGAAGATTAGAGAAGGGATGCAGGTGCTAGAGTGGTTACTTAAAATGGCAAAGATTAGAGAAGGGATACAGGTGCTAGAATTGTTACTTAAATGGCGAAGCTTAGAGAAGGGATACAGGTGCTAGAGTGGTTACTTAAAATGGCAAAGATTAGAGAAGGGATACAGGTGCTAGAATTGTTACTTAAAATGGCGAAGGAGAAGGGATACAGGTGCTAGAGTGGTTACTTAAAATGGCAAAGATTAGAGAAGGGATACAGGTGCTAGAATGGTTACTCAAAATGGCGAAGCTTAGAGAAGGGATACAGGTGCTAGAATGGAATGGTTAAAATGGCGAAGCTTAGAGAAGGGATACAGGTGCTAGAGTGGTTACTTAAAATGGCAAAGATTAGAGAAGAGATACAGGTGCTAGAATGGTTACTTAAAATGGCGAAGCTTAGAGAAGGGATACAGGTGCTAGAATGGTTACTTAAAATGGCGAAGATTAGAGAAGGGATGCAGGTGCTAGAGTGGTTACTTTTTCAACGACAGGTAGATAGAAACTCTGACGTTGAATCAAATTTGCATCCTCAATACAACAGAAATAAGATGCAAGGAAATTTTCTCAATGAATGAGACTCCGTTTGGCGTCAGCCCGGAGAGAAGAAAACTCAGCTCTAGATGGCTGTTGTTCTATTCACTTAAGATTTGCTCGAGTTCTACAGATAATCCCCATCCTAAACCCCTCAAAAAAAAAGTCAAAGACCACAGAGAGGTTTGGCTGTCGCAGAATATTGTAAGATTAAACTGTATTCATGAGTAGATAATTTACGGGATCTCCGCGAATCCTTCACTGACGCTTATTACCATCATCTGGGAGAGGAAGAGAAATTTCAGCGCTGCTATTGTGTAAAACGGCCACCACTAAAAAGGGGCTGAGTCAGCTGCCATACTCAACCTCCAAGTCGAGTGTTACTTTTTGGAGTGACAAAGTCTGCCGTGTCCCATGCAACGAAATTCTTCACCGCAGATGGTAGAAGCTACTTAAATAGTGTGATTCCCCGACTCCGCTGACCGGCAGCCACCTGTTAAACGTGGGCCTGACTCAGTAGTCGCACCTGTCCGTCACCCGAGCCCAGCTGAGGCAAGATAATAAAGGTTAGGCATCGATTAAAAGCTGGAATTAGTTACTGGGGACGTCCGAATGAAGCCCGTCTGAAATAGCATTGCCGTCCGTAATGGTGGTATCCGGTCAGCAGTGCGCAGAATAGATTTTTTAAAACTTCCGGATTCGTACTAATAGCAAGTGCAACTGTAAACTCCCTCATACCAGCGGCTCTAGAGCCTTTCTTTAAAAAACCTTAGAAGTTTTGTTGCACGGCATCACCGATAATCAGCACTGTTAAAGCTGCCGATCACGTCCAGGCCAGAACACAAGCAGGCTGACTCGATTTCTAGCCGGAAGAAGCGAACAAAACTTTAATAAGCAGAAACACCGTAGATATTTTGCACACAAATGTTTTTATTAGGTGGGATGACCAAAGCCATTTCTGCGGTGGGTCAAAGTTTCGCCTGTCCGTGTTTGGAGGAATGTTCGCGCGCTTGTGTCTCGTTCCATTCTCGACCGCTGTAGCTGTTCAGGAGTTCTACACCTGAGAAACTTCTTGTGACTGTAGCCGGCCAGGAGTTGTCGTTTATCCCGGCGCTGTCTTCAGAACCGGAGTTTGGGCTTCCAGGTGACAGGGGGAGATTTCAGAGAGAAGGCATTTTGGAGAACCTGGCGGGGAAACCTCCGTGTGGCACCCTTCGGTGGCGGTGAGCGGTCCGGCGCCCTTGGTTTTTCCTGTGGTATGCGCGCATACTAAATTTAAATACCCGACTGCGCCATGTTTGTTTGAGATGGAGATTCAGCAGCAGGACGACGACTCTGGCTCGCTTCTCTGGGGTGGACTGCGCGCTCAAAGCGTCTCAAGACCGAGGAGCTGTGCCATTATAAGATTATGGACATCTGGTGTTCAAAAGGAAACCATCGATTTTTACTTTTACAGCAAATCAGACGAAAACAGTTTACAGACAGACACCACGTGATCAGTTATCCTCTGTGCAGCAGCAGCGCGGACGGCACGCGCGAGGCTGTCGGGAACATCCATCTGTGGCGCAAACCTACTACTATGTACCCGGAATTACCTGTACAAAACACCTATCAACACCAGCTGTTTAAAGTCTCCGAGGCCGAGTCTCTCTTTTCCTGTCAGTTTATACCTACTGTATGTTTCAAGGACGCACTCGGCGCATTTATACATACGCATGATGAGTGTTGGGCGGCTGGCGGTTCTTAGGCTACTGTACTGAACTGAGAAGTCCGAGGGCCTGAGTTGGAATCCCCTCGGAAGCGACTCGGTGTAGCGAGTCTTCCGACCGCTTGAGGTTTTTTCCCGGTTTTCCACCACATCTAAAAAATAAAAAGTTATGATTAAAATTTTCCTTCCGAAGTCGGAAATGGCGACTCCCAACATGGCGCAGAACCGACGACACTTTCCACGGCCGACAACTGCGCTATGCCCGCGCACCGGGGTCCTCTTCGTAGACATCGATCGGTGTGCAGAGGGACTTCCTGGGGTTTTTCTAGCGGTGTGACAAGCTAAACTAAAGATAGACAAACTCTGTTTAGAAAGTCCCTTCACGGCTTATACCGTTTATAGGGCTCTGGTGGTGTTTCGCTCACGTAAACGACCACCTTCTTCAATTTAATTATTTTTTATTGGTCTTATAAGAAAAAATAATAGAGAAAACAGAGGAAAACGTAAATGTAAATGCGAGTCAGGTGTCATCTGTTTCAAAATATTCCTTTTATTGTGACTAACTGTACCAGCCAATATCTCCAACTTGTATTTGCTCAAATTATTCGCACGGATTCTGTCCGATAATATTTCTGGATGTAGATAGCTATAAAGTGCTTATTTTCCAGTCTCCTTTTTCTTATTTTGTTTATGAACAATACATACCATCCATCCATTCCAGATTTCTTCCTCTTCATTCTTAGCTTCTTTTTCAGTAACACACACACCATCTAATAAACATAACGCCCGACTGTTTTATTAGCATAAACATTGATTTTAGCTTAATTTTGCAGCCATGGTCACACTGAAAAACTACACCAGATGGCGCGGGGGGGAATCTTCTTTGTCTTGTGTGTGTGTTTTGTTTTAATTCCTAATATTAGTTCCTTTTTAGTTTCTGCAATTGATCGACTTTAGACACATCGTTACCTCAATCCACTGACACGCTCCGTATGAATTTCATGGTAAAAGCTACAGGACTTTAGGTGCTTTGGAAAAATCATTGAGCAAACAGCAGAAACACGGAGAGCTGCTGGCTAGGGTATCTAGAAGGGCAGGAACAAGGAGAGGACCTAGCTAGAGTATCTAGAGGGGCAAGAACACGGAGAGCCGCTAGCTAGAGTAACTAGAGGGGCAAGAACACGGAGAGCCGCTAGCTAGAGTATCTAGAGGGGCAAGAACACGGAGAGCCGCTAGCTAGAGTATCTAGAGGGGCAAGAACACTGAGAGCCGCTAGCTAGAGTATCTAGAGGCGCAGTGACACTGAGAGCCGCTAGCTAGAGTATCTAGAGGGGCAGGAACAAGGAGAGGACCTAGCTAGAGTAACTAGAGGGGCAGGAACACGGAGAGGAGCTAGCTAGAGTATCTAGAGGCGCAGGAACACGGAGAGCCGCTAGCTAGAGTATCTAGAGGGGCAAGAACACGGAGAGCCGCTAGCTAGAGTATCTAGAGGCGCAGTGACACTGAGAGCCGCTAGCTAGAGTATCTAGAGGGGCAGGAACAAGGAGAGGACCTAGCTAGAGTATCTAGAGGGGCAAGAACACTGAGAGCCGCTAGCTAGAGTAACTAGAGGCGCAGGAACACGGAGAGGAGCTAGTTAAAGTAACTAGAGGCGCAGTGACACGGAGAGCCGCTAGCTAGAGTAACTAGAGGCGCAGGAACACGGAGAGGAGCTAGCTAGAGTATCTAGAGGGGCAAGAACACGGAGAGCCGCTAGCTAGAGTAACTAGAGGCGCAGGAACACGAAGAGGAGCTAGCTAAAGTAACTAGAGGCGCAGTGACACGGAGAGCCGCTAGCTAGAGTATCTAGAGGGCCCTAGCGGTAAGTCAATTAACTAAACACGTCGCACGCATCTAATTTGACGGTGATGTTCAACGTAAAATTGCCGTATTGTAAATGTGTTCCCGTTACTGTGATAGTGTAAAAACGCCTAACGGCACAGCTGAAGGATTTACAAAACATAAAAAATCCAAATTTTAGAGAATGTTTACATAAATACAAAAGATTTTATTTTAGCAAGTTATAATTATCCTGCAGATGGTTATGTAGACTTTACCGTAGGTTTACACCGCTATATTTTTTTAAGTGGCCGATGAACGGTTTAAATCACAAAGAATCACCGAGACTACACTTCTCCACATAAAAAAGTTATTTCTATCCATTTGCTGATCTGAATAAATTAAATCTTTAAAAATCCTTTTGTACAAATATACGTTGAAAGTGTTCATAATATGTTATTTCATACGCTTGAACACACACAAAATCGTTACTAACATATCTAGGTCGGCCTCAGGAAAACATTACACGTTGTAGTTCAGATTCAGTAAAAAATTTTAAATAAACAGGAAAAAGGTAAATGATTGAGTCAATAGATGGCAGTCGAAACAGGTAGTGAATATATATTTTTATCTTGCAGATGAATTTAAATAACTTGAAAACAGTCGCCCAGAAACTCGGTTCTGACCCCGCTTAAGTGATCTGTCCAGACGACTAAAATAATTAACGTTACAACTCCTTTTGCTTCTTTCCCGATGTTCGGTACTACAGCTTTAAAACAGAATGGACGTCAGCCGGCTCTCTGGACGCCAGCTAGGACCGTGGTACGAAAGTCTTCAGCAGATGAGTGGTAAAAGAGCCGACCTGAGAAAAGATTCTATCAGATCACTTCAGTAGATTTTATAAAAGTAAAGCAATATAAATATATATATTTGTCTTAATTGAAAACCCGGAAGAGTAAGAATTGTATTACACCAAATGCTTTAAAAAGAAAAACACTATTTTATTGATTAGCCCAAACATAATTTGTAGAAAATTTTAAAACACAAAACAATGTTACGGGAAACTACGTCAAGATCCCTTTTAGCGGCTGGGTGTCGTTTATAATCACTTTATTACGTGAATTAGAGTTTAGAAAAACGACGATCGTTAAGCAAATATAAATAAGGCCGGCCCCAAAAGAGAGAAAAAAGCGGAAATCTTCTCACGTGGATAACATCAAAACCCTTTCAGAAATGTACCGGGAGACTGACAAAGAGAAGCAATATTTATATGGTAACTGATGAGTATGGATGTTCATCGTTATATTGTGCGAAAATATGTCATCTTGTTCGCCTGACCTGAGACGTCTCGTTTCTTTATTTCGATTGAACAATGGCTAAGATTGCTTACGACTACGGCGACCAGGCAGATGCATTGAAGAGATTTTTAAAAAAAACATCAAATATACGCTAGCTCCAAAAAGTATGCCAACATCCTGAAAAGATTAAAATGATAATAACAACACGATAACATTTTTACTGGTGGACTTCTGATATAGGTCTAACATATGGTAGTTTTTATTCAGATGTATCTGTTATTGTCACTCAATGATCGGAAAGATCATCTGACACGCTTGTTTGAATAAGAGAGGTTTTTTTCTAAATTTTGGCTCGTATAGTTTGTAGTGATTATGACTGTCGTGCGTGTACACTACAGAATGTATAAACCGCAGGGGTTGTGGCTGCTGAGAGAGACAGAAGAAGACGCTGTTTGTTGCACCTTCGCTGTAAGCCTTTTTGTAGTTTTTAGAAATTTGCTTCTTTACAGAGAAATCTCCGCATTACTAGTGTGATAAATTATTTCAGGTTCTATATAAGACGTGGACTTTGTCGTAATGTAAGATAATGT